>CM075779.1:56893875-57493875 GCA_037974665.1 Ehretia macrophylla
ATGCCGTTCATTTGGTCAGTTAGTTTATGTCTGCTCCCCGTACTTATCATTATGCTGCAGTCCTTCGTATACTTCGTTACTTGAAAGGCACCTTATTACATGGTCTCTTCTTCTCTGTCAACTCCTCCTTAGTTCTTCATGGATATTCTAATGCCGATTGGGCTGGTGATCCTATCGATCGTCGCTCTGTGACAGGGTACTGCTTCCTTCTTGGTGACTCTCTCCTTTCCTGGCGTAGTAAAAAGCAAACTGTTGTTGCTCGTTCCAGTACTGAAGCTGAATATCGTGCTTTGCGGATGCTACTCAAGAGGTTATTTGGCTTCGGTGGCTTCTTGCTGATATGGGTGTTTCTCAACCTCAGGGTACAGTACTTCATTGTGATAATCAGAGTGCCATCCAGATTGCTCACAATGATATTTTTCACGAGCGCACTCGCCACATCGAGTGTGATTTCCATTTCATTCATCAACATGTTGTTCAGGGCACTACGAAACTCCACTACACGCATTCTGCTGCCCAGCTTGCAGATCTCTTTACTAAAGCTTATCCCCCGGGCCGTTTTCAGGATTTGATCTCCAACCTCAAGCTCGTGTCATTCACACCACCTTGAGTTTGAGGGGGGGTGTTAACATTGTTGTACAGTTGTACTATTCGATTGTACTACTATTGTACTACTACTTACCATATATAGGTGTCTTGGGCACCAAGTAGTCTTAAGCCTATATATAGGCATATTGTATACCTTTGTAATACATCCTTCTGATAAATCATATACAAGTTTCGTGCTCTCTTATGGCTTGTTCCTATTTCGACACGCAATGCCTATTGCTATCTTTATTCTATTTCCCCAAGCAAATAAGCTATCATTGGAGTGATGTTGGTCACAGAGACTACTAAGCGATTCAAATTCAACGTATTCGTATACTAAAGCTGGACTCTTGAATTCTAGGCAGCAGCCTGAAAGCTTCAAGACATTCTTGAGGTGGCTCATCTGCGACGCTATGGCTATGTCACGGATAGCATTGAAACCTACATACCTGAGATGCTTAACCAAAATCTGGCGTTCATTTATAGTACCTCTGTACATGTATCCATATGGGCTAACACCTTCAGCAAAGTTATTTGTTGCAGTGATCAGCTCTTTGGCTGTAAAACAACAAATAGGAATTTCCTGTCGTCCATTGAAAACGGCAATAAGCTCCTCTAGCAGGGCACTTCCATTGTCCATCAAACATGCTTCTTCTTCTTTCTTCTGTCTACATGTAAAGAACGGCAACATCTTTCTCTTATATGTTCTTGAAGACCTGCAGCACTTCAATAGTCAATTTGAAGCCTCAGTGAAGGAATTAGACTGAATGAGTTGTAGAGAATTAATCAGCACGCCAGTTGAGAAGAACTGGATGGGAAGTACAATACTATGGAGTAATGAGTTAATTATTTTGTATTGAAGGAAAGTTACATTCCAAGAAAAAATTTAGCAATTGCTTGCTAGCCTTCATCAGACTTTTGAGGAAATAGACTTTGACTTATTGCAGGGAGAAATATTGGCTCCTATCGTGCGTTGATGATGTGCAAGGACCAAGCCCATGGAAGTTATATGGAAGCGTTTATGTTATAAAGTGATGATTGGTATGCTAGAATAAATTGAAAATTGAATGATATTTTTAATTTTTTTCTGATTCTCAGGCTTCAAATGAGGTAACAAATTTGAGAATTTCATTTGTTGATATGCTGTTTGGAACAAATGAATTTTATAAAATTTTGCATAATTCATTTGCAATCCAACTTTTTAGGTTTGAAAAAATAGTAATTCATGATTTGTAAATCTTAGATTTACTCAAACTTTACCCAAATTCTTGTTCAAGAGATGAAATTTAAAATTCTAAATTACCAAATTAGTTGCTCGTCTTTTAAAAATTAAATTATCTCTAAATTAGAATTTAAAATTCTAAAATTGAATACTAAATCACAAATAAATTCAAAACGAAGACTTACATGTTATAGGCCAAAAGGTTTGCAAAACAAATGCAAAAGGAATACAAGAAATTCATTGAATATTAGAAAATTCAGCGAATACCAGAAATCTTTAGCAAATACAGGAAATTTGGAATAAGATTGAGGTTTGAATTTGATTTAGTTTACTTAACACTTTTATCGCCCACTTATAGTGCTTACGGTTTCTAGTGCAAGTATTCTAAGATACAACGATTTTCGTCTTATAATAGTAGTATTCTAAATCACAAGACACGACAAACCTAATCGTAATTGAACCTAATGATTGATACAATTGGCTTTATTATTATTATTATTATTATTATTATTATCATTATGAAGAGGGCATGTTGGCTTGACAAAAACTAGGTTGTTGAAGCAAAACCAACACTGACAAAAAATAAAGGAAATGACATGTTTAGATTAAAAATTCAAAGGAAAAACATCCGGTAGGAGAGGGTACGTTGACTGTCTTCCCATGTGAAATAATCCATATTAAAAGTCTCGAAAAAAGGATCCAGAAAAAGGATAGCCCAAACCCCAGAAATATCAGACCATATGTAATGGCTCATCACTAGTGCCTTTGAACGAACTTCAAGGCCTCTCTCAGTTTGAATTGTCAACCAACTCTTCTGAAAGTGAGTCATAAAAGTGCATATTTTAGCGATACTGTTCAAGAGATGCAACGTATCAAGAGTGGTGGTTTAGGGAAAAAAGTATCGTCCTTAATAATAATAATTATTATTATAATAGAAATTTTTATTATAATAATGATAATTATTATGATATGATTATTATTATTATCATTATTATTATTGTTATTATTATCATTAGATTATTATTATAATTATTATGACTTTCTATAGGACCTATGTTACTAACGGGATTCATCATTACTTTAGATATTTTGGTCTACCTACTATCTATACCAGAATAAATAGAGTTTTAAAAAAAAAAATAGAAATATGAACAAATAGAAGTTTAACTCCAAAAAAAGCAGTTCATGGAGCATCTCGGGATTTGAACCCCCGACACCATGGTTCATAGTCATGTGCTCTAATCCAAGCTACAGGCCCTACCCTATCTCGAATTAGTCATAGATAAAGAGATGTCAAATGGGCTCCTTACTTCCCAAACGAATCCTCCTACATCTATATATAAAAGATGGTTTATCAAGTGAATCACTATATCAATACCGTTCGATCTGAGCTCCTGTAATTAGAATAAGTTCGGTAGTAGATTGATATTATTATAATAATTATATATTATCATTATAATAATAATTTTATTATTATTGTATTTATAATTATGATTATGATATAATGACAATTGTTATTATTATAACTATCATTAATTATTATTGTTATCATTATTATATCATAATTATTGGTTATTTTTATCATTATTATAATGATAGTTATTATTATGATATTATTAATATAATAATAATAGCTACCATTATCATAATAAAATAATTATTATTATCTTTACTATTAATATTATCTAATAATGACACTATTATTATATATTATTTTTTTATGGTAATGAAAATTAATTTTATTATTATAATTATTATATTAATAATAATTATCATAATAATTATAATTCATTATCAGTATTATAATAATAATTATTTTTAAATTTATATAACTATTGTTATTATTAATATTATAGTATAATATAATTATTTATTATTATATTAACAATAATTATTATTTTTAATATTATAATAATTATTATTGTTGTTGTTGTTGTACTGATTTGAGAAATAAAAGGGGTATGTTTGTAAAATATTATGTTTTGATAAGGTATTTTGGTCATTTGATAAATAAGTTTATTATGGGAATGGACTAATCCATGTATTTGTTTTGTAATAGCTAATCTCATGTACAAGGAAGTGGGATTTATAACTTGCGAATGAGATTTTTAAATTAATTCCCTCATACCAAACATGGGATTTGAAATAAACTTGAAAATGTTATTCTATTTTTAACTCATTCTAGTGTAGCAATCGCTACCTAATTATATTATTTTTAACTTGAACGAAATTTCTAGCTGAGTGATAATATTCAATGATTTTTGAACTAGGAGAGAATTATGAGTTAACTATGACACAACACGTTCATCTAAAAATAAGTGGGGTTTTGTATGTCTCCAAATAATATATTAACTTCATTTATCTTTTTCAAGTTTTCCCATAATTTCATTTTTCTAAAAGAAAAAGGTTTTATTCACAGGAAAAAGTTATCTAATGCATGACTAGCTAAGTTTCAAATAGATCCACAAATTTTGAAAATCTTTTCATAAGTCCTTATTGATAAGGTATCAGCAACAGTCAATGAAGTCAGCTCAAGAAAGTGACAACTCAGCAAGATAAAACTGAAAGTTAGATTAGTAAGTCAATTAGTTGGATCCAGCTGTATTAGCTCAAGTGATGAATTAGATTACTATGAATAGGTAAAGATGTAAACACATTATTGTTGAAGTAATACAAAATCAGTTATTTTTCTCTTTCCTTTAAGTCTTCACATGGTATCAAGAGCACTCTAGAAGAGTTCTATCTTCTTCGGTCCTAAGCCTTTTTTTTCGGGCATTGTTACACCTAAGAAGCTTCAATAACAGCTTGAGCTACTACAGTTGATCAACAATGACGACTGATGATACAATTGATCTACCGGCAAATCTTCGTCTGCTTATCCAGAATCTAAACTCTCTGGTTCAAATAAAGCTTGATAATAGCAATTATCAGCTATGGCGAGCTTAGATTCAGACAATTTTTTGTGCGAATCAACTGTTGGATTATCTGCTAGGCATTAAACCGTGTCCTTCACGGCAGATTACTAATGCTGATGGTGAAAAAGTTGTGAATCATGCTCATGAACAATGGTGTATTGTTGATGAACACCTCAAAACATGTTTGTATGCCTCGATTACGCCTCCGGTTCTCTTACAAGTCCTTACTCTACCAACTTCTTCTATGATCTGGCGTCATCTTGAGAAGAGATATCACTCGATGTCGCGATCTCATATTCAACAGCTGAAGATGCATCTTCATACTCTGAACAAAGGCACACAATCGATTTAGGCCTATTTGGATGATGTTAAACATATTGTTGATAGTCTTGCTTCAATGTCCGAAGTAATTAGTGATGATGATCTTGTGCTTTACATTCTAAATGGATTGCCTGCCGAATTTGATACTATCACTGCCTTCATCCGTGTTAGCAAAGAGTTTCTTACTATTGAGGAACTCATAAATTTGCTTATCACGGAAGAACTTCGTCTGAAATGCACTAGAAAACTCTCAGTTGTTGAATCAGCTAGTTCAAATATTCATACAACTCTCAATATGCAGAGAACCTATGGTCACAATGGTAACAATCGTGGACGAGGTCGCAACTTCAATGGTCGAGGTGGTAGATATGGTAGAAGTAATCGAGGAAGTTCTGGTTACAATTCCAGTCAAGCATCGCCAGGAGCCACTAAGCCTTCGAATTCAGATACTAAGGTGTACTGTCATATATGTAACAAACCAAACCATCAGGCTTTTGATTGTTGGCACCGTTTTGATGGTATCAACTATGTCGGCATAAAAGCCAACAAGCAGGCCCTTATTGCTCAAACTGGCGTCAATTCTTCTTCAACACCTTCAGGGCAGTGTTCATGGTACCTGGACAGTGGAGCAAATTCACATGTTACGGGTGATCTTGGTTTTCTTTCATCCTACTATCCTTATGAGGGAGGTGACTCTATTTCTATTGGAAATGGCACTACTCTGCCAATAACACATGCTGGCCATGGTACTCTCTCTACTCCTTCTAGTGTCCTTCATCTCAAAAATGTCTTACATGTTCCTAGTATATCTTCCAATTTGCTCTTTGTTTATCAACTAGCTCATGATAATAATTCTACTTTAATTTTCAATGACAAGGGGGTTACCATTGTGGACAACCTCAATCATCAAATCAAGTACAAGGGCCTTTGTAGCAATGACCTTTAATGTCTTCCTGCAACTATGGCTTCATTAAACACTTCATCATTATCTACACATTACTGCTACAGTTCGACTACAACTGCTATTCCTGTGGTTGTATGGCATCAAAGGCTAGGACACCCTAGTCCTAAATCTCTGCAGCTTCTTCATTCATTACTTCCAATGAGTCACAATAACACTGGTTTTGTATGTGAGCCCTGCTCTATAGCTAAATCACATAAACTGTCTTTTTCTTTATCTGAGTCTAGAGCTATTGCACCGTTTGATTTAGTCCACACTGATGTCTGGGGACCTACTAGTGTACCCTCATTTAGTCACTACAAATATTATGTACTTTTTGTAGATGATTTCACAAAGTACTCATGGTTGTACCCCTTGAAATCAAAAGCTGAAGTTTTCTCTGTTTTTCTTGCTTTTCACTCTATGATTGTGACTCAGTTTGATGCCAAACTAAAAATCTTAAGGTCAAATAATGGCTCAGAGTTTATCAACACAAGATTTGCACAATACCTACAAACTAAAGGCGTCATTCACCAAACATCGTGTCCATATACCCCGGAACAGAATGGTCGGTCAAGAGAAAACACATACATCTAATTGAGACAGTGTTAACTCTTTTACATCAAGCTAAACTTCCCAATACATTCTGGTCAGAAGCCTTGGCGACTGCTAACTACTTAATTAATCGGCAGCCCAAGCCTTTACTTCATAATAGATTACCTTATGAGTGTCTATTTTCTAAACCACCTGATTATTCATTGTTAAGAGTCTTTGGATGCCTTTGCTTCCCCTGGTTAAGACCATACTCTCACCATAAATTGGAACCAAGGTCTACCCCATGTTTATTTCTAGGCTATTCCTCAACCACAAAAGGCTATAGGTGCTACAGTTTACAAACTAAACAAATCTTCTTATCTAGACACATCAAATTTTTTGAACATATCTTTCCTTATAAGTCTTCTCACACTGACACTATGTGTCCTACACCACCTATTTTCCCTGTCTTTACTTCTCAACCTGTCCAAGAGTCTACTATACTCTCCTCTCCAGTCACGAGTGAACAATTTGCATCATCTACTCCTATACCTCACTCACCTCTATCACCAACTGTGCACTCTGAGGTTTTCGCCTTATCACATACTATAGCGGACACTCAACCTCTTATATCAACAACTGCTCCTCAATCTTCATCTGTGGTTCATGCTTCTACAGCTCCTAATACTACTGTTTCAACCCATCCTATGGTCACCAGTCATGAACTGGTTCCCTTAGGCCTAAGCTCTTTCATATTAATAACCTTACTATTACACCACCTACTTCTGAACCTTTCTCATATAAAGAAGCTTCTAAGAATTTCCATTGGCAGAATGCTATGAAAGAAGAGTTTGATGCTTTAATTTCCCAGAACACATGGTCTTTAGTTCCTCTTTCGGATATAAGACAACCTATTGGTTGTAAATGGGTCTATAAGATCAATGACATGTTTATGGGAGTGTAGCAAGGTATAAGGCAAGACTCGTTGCCAAAGGATTTCATCAATCATATGGTTTGGATTACTCTGAAACATTTAGTCCAGTGGTGAAGATTCAGACTGTGAGAATTGTCCTAACTATTGCACTAGCAAATGGTCAAAAAATCAAACAGATGGATGTATCCAATGCCTTCCTCCATGGCATATTGCAAGAAGAAGTTTATATGCAACAACCCCAAGGGTTTGTTGATCCCTAATACCCCAATCATGTGTGCAAGCTTCAGAAGTCAAACTATGGGCTTAAATACGCCCCAAGAGCCTGGTATCAACTATTGTCTAAGTTTCTTGTTGATCATGATTTTATTTGTAGCAAAGCCGATACATCTTTATTTGTCCGCCACAAAGATCTAACAACAATTATTGTACTAGTATATGTCGATGATATCTTGATTACAGGAGATTCAGAAGTTGTCATTCAAACATTAGTGCAAGCTATGGGCAACAACTTTGCAATGAAAGACTTGGGTATGTTGTCATATTTCCTTGGCCTTGAGGTTGAGTATAACTCAATTGGTATGCTCCTCCATCAATCCAAATATGCAGCTGATATCCTTAAGAAAGCAGGTATGGCATATTGTAAGCCGATTGCAAGTCCTACTTCATATGCGCCAACAAAATATTTTCAGCAATCACCTGACCCTCTTTATGTTGATCCAACATTCTTTAGAAGCATTGTGCGAGCCTTGTAGTATTTAACACTCACACGACCTGATCTTCAATATACAGTGAATACCGTTTTCCAGCAAATGCACAGTCCTACACAAGGAAATTTTGTAGCACTTAAACGACTCCTACTTTATGTGCAGGGTACACTACATCTTGGTCTTCAATTTTGCCCAACTACTCTAACGATGCAGACATTTTTCGATTCGGATTGGGCTTCTAGCATCCCAGATAGGCGGTTAACCACTGGCTTCTGTATCTTTCTCGGTGATAACCTAGTTTCATGGTCCACCAAGAAGCATCAACTATATCACGCTCTTCGACAAAAGCTGAATATCGAGCCTTAGCCTCCACTGCTGCAGAACTTCGATGGTTGAGTTTTATTTTGAAAGACCTGTCTATTGCCAGCTCATGTCCCAATTGCACTGGCTTCAAACCCTGTCTTTCATAACAAGATGAAACACATTGCCTTAGATTATCATTTTATTCGAGAGCTTGTTGCGGCCAAGTTCCTAAGTCTTTCTCATGTTCCGACTGCTCAACAACCAGCTGATATGTTTACCAAGCCATTGTCTGTGAACAAATTCCAATTTCTGCATAACAAACTGCCCCTTCGATCCTCGCGGCTCAACTTGCGGGGGGATGATAAGGTATCAGCAACAGTCAATGAAGTCAGCTCAAGAAAGTGACAACTCAGCAAGATAAAACTAAAAGTTAGATTAGTAAGTCAATTAGATGGATCCAGCTGTATTAGCTCACGTGATGAATTAGATTACTATAAATAGATAAAGATGTAAACACATTATTGTTGAAGTAATACAAAATCATATATTTTTCTCTTTCCTCTAAGTCTTCACACTTATCTTTATGGGTATAATGGTAATCCATTATGTGCATTAGAGTATTGTTTCATCACCTATTTATCACCTCCTATATGGATGCTTAGTTGACATATTAAATTAACAAAAAAAATTTCATTCTTCTCTCTTCGTTTGAACTGTTAATTAAGCCTCCACATAACAATTGATACATAGGTGATGAAAATAAAGTGACATATAACATTTCTCAAGTGGATTATATACTTTGGAATGTGACCGTTTAGTTCTTTTGTGTATATTTATTTTATTAATGAAACTTCTTCTGACAAAAACAAAAGAATGTGACCATTTGAATAAGACGATCACACTATTATTATTATTATTATTATTTTTGAGTAATGCTAGTTGTCACCTCATTTTGATTACGTAAATATCACATGCGACGAGTATACTTAGTTCATATGCTTATAACTTAAGAATTTTTTTTAATTCTTTCTCTTCTTTTAAGGGCAAATCTCACAAACAGTTCCTGCTGTTTATAAATTTTTGATAAATAGTCCTCATTATTTTAAAAGTCACACAATTAGTCATTATTGTTTGTAAAAGTTTCACTAATAGTCCATATTATTTTACAAGTCATTCAGTTAGTCCCTATTGTTTGTAAAAATCTCTCTATTAGTCCTCATTATTTGTAAAAGTCTCTCCATTAGTCACCAATGTTTGCAAATGCATTTGCAAATATTGAAAACTAATGGAGAGACTTTTGTAAATAATAGGGACTAACTGAGTGACTTTTAAAACAATGGGACTATTGGTGGGACTTTTACAAACAATTGAGACTATTGGTGGGACTTTTACAAACAATAAGGACTAACTGCATGACTTCTAAAACAATAGGGACTATTTGTTCAAAACTTATAAACAATAGGGCCTATTTGTCCAATTTGCCCTTCTTTTAACATGCTATCTAAGTAAACACATAGCAAGTGTTATTTGGACGATAAAAATAGAGAGACACTTAGCATTACCTTTTTTTTTAAATTGGCCAAAAACCAATAGGGCCATGATGATGAATGAAGCGACGAATTCTGGAGTTTCCCATATGATATTGTTTCAATGGAGCTACTACGTAGTATTCATTGAGAAAATTGACGAAATTGTAAAATCAATTCCCAGACACCAATACAATATAGTTATTTTTCAGCTTGTCTTTTTCATCTGTTATTACAATTATTTTGCTAATTGTGCCCCGTAGGGTCCTCTGGGTCTCATGAGAAAATTTTCATCATACTTCAAGCCAAAACCACGGGAGGAAGAAATTTTTTTACGGAACGGTAGTGAATTGCAGGCAGAGCTTATTGGATTTTCTAGTAGAGGGTATGATATTTTCATCCGTAGCTTCACTGTCAAAGAGCTAGTCAGGGCAACAAGAAGCTTTTCTGAGCGTATTTTTGACAATGGCATGACAACCATGTTCAGAGGCCACTTAGAAGGTCGCCAAATCTTGGTAACTAACAATTGGAGAGGCAGAAGATATGTCTATCATGATAAAGCTATCCGTGATATAGTGATTTCTTCACATATATGCTACCTCAAGAATGTGTTGAAGCTCGTAGGCTGCTGCCTTGAATTCGAATATCCGGCACTTGTATATGAATATGTCGAAGGTACACTTCTATCTGATTATTTGTTGAACCCCAACAGTGACAACAAGTTATTATTATCTTGGAGAAGTAGAATAAAAATTGCAAGCGATATTGCCAGAACAATTCTTTATCTCCATACTGCTTTTCCAACGCCTGTAATTTATAGGGACATAAATCCATCCAATATGATCGTAGATAAATATGGGGTCATGAAATTGTTTGATTTCGCTCTCTGTATATCGTTTCCTCCCGGAGAATTGAGTGTGGAAGCTGAAGTAAGAGGAACATTTGGGTTTGTAGACCCTGAGTACATCGACTCGGGCATTGTTACGCAGAAATCTGACGTCTACAATTTCGGTATATTTTTGCTCATTCTGCTAACTGGGAAAACTGCAGTTTGGAAGTATCATGAAGGCAAAAGGTTGGTTTTGTTGAAGGATGATGTTAAATATTGTGCTAATAATCATCAGTACGATCAACTTATATACCCAAGAATATTGCAAAAGGAAGGAGGAGTTAGTAATGAAAATCTACTCCTATCTAATTTCCTGGATCTTGCTTTGATGTGCACATGAGACAATGGAGAGGAAAGGCCAGATATGATTGATATTGCAAAACAACTCCGCTTCATGGAGAAGCGCATTCGTAATAGTTTGCCAAGTATCAATTAATTCTTGATTTTTTTGTTTCTTTTCCTATTTTTTCTATTTTGAATTCGTATACTTCAGAAAAAAAGATTTCATCTCTCTGTATATATATACTTTGTTAAGAAGACGAGTGCAACTAGAAATGCTAAAATTATATGTAAGGAAAGGCTTAATATGAAGTTCAGGTGCTAGAGGAATCTGATTATCACTGTTGTCATCGTACTTATTCGATTGGCATTTGGCTTCAGTGTCCGAGTGACGAAAGGTTCTTTTCGTTTTATAGCTTAATGTTTTCATCATATTTTTAGTTTGTTCAAGAGTATGAAACTGTAATCATGGAGCTACTAAGTGATTTCTATGAGATGATTGACGAATTAAGTTGTAAAACCATCTCCAAATACCAAGAAAATAATCAAATTTCAACTTGTCTTGTTCCTCTTTTATGAGAAAGCTGAGTAATTTTAACAAGTGTTACAAGTCAAGTTAATGCAACTTGCAGAACAAACTACTTCATAATGTTGAAAAACTTTTAAAAACTCAAGTTTGATTAAGACAACTATAAATGTGTCTAGACATGATGCCTTCATAATGCTGCCTTAAAGAATGAAAAGAAATTTCAACTTGTCCTATTTTTTGTCCTATGAAGAAATTGAAGGCCATTGACTTGATTTTTGAGGTATGGCAAGGACGATAGGAAACCTCCATTCCATGCGTCTACATCATCCTATGATCGAAAAACAATTTTCTTTTTTAAAATATGTAGAGCTTGGAAGATTGATGACTTCATACTTTTGTAAATGGCTTTTTGTTTTTGACGAGGGAGCATATATACTCCCATTATAATTTGAAATGTTGCAATGAAAATTCCATTTGCTGATCAAGCAAAAAAAAAAGAATGAAAAGAGTGGATCGTGTAATACAAAGAAATTAACCTGCATTCCACGCATCTACATCACCCTTTGAATTTAGCATTATTATCATCAATCAGTCGCGTAATGCGAAGACATTAACTCACACGTATGGACTCAAGTGGGAAATTGCTCTAAAATGGCCATAGCAGCATCCCACGCAAATAAGAGATTCAAGAGTAGGTCTCGTGAGGATGGAGGGGTAAAAAAAAAAAAAAAAAGAAAGAAAGAAAAAGCATCCACGCAAATAAACTTCATAGCAAACAAAAAAATGTTACTGTTGACTCCCAATATGATATTGGACGGATCACGATTACCTATTTACTTATACATAAATTTTATTAAATTTATGGAATTAGCAGAGGTTGCAGCCTCAAAAATGACCCTTATATGGCTCCACTAGTGCATATTGGAATTGTAAAGAGAAAAAGTGAGACATCTCGGAAGAAATTTAACCTGAATTGCTAGTTAGCTGCTTGGATCTTTCTTGCAACGTGCCTTTAGGTCAATTCCAACTGTTTCCTTATATTTTTCTCTACATATAAAGAATTTAGATCATTTCTCTACATCTAGGGATTTCATATTATAATTTCACTCCAGTAGTTTCCCTACATTAAGTAAATCTCTTATTTCAATTTCATTCTAACATCTTCTACCTGTGACTCTCCATGGGGGAGTGATATGGACAGAGAGAAATCAACCAATTTAGCAATGCCATTTCGGTCTATGATCACATTAGATGGCTTTAAATCCCTATAAATAATAAGTGTTTGAAATGCAGTATGAAGATAAAGGACTGCATTTGCAACGCCTGTTGCTATCTTTATTCTGTTTCTCCAGGGCAGTAAGTTGTCATTCTGCCCCCGGCTCTTATGTGAAGCAAGCACTATATTATGGATAAGAGTGAATCCACATATTCCTGTCCATAATATAGTGGTTGCTTCACATAAGAGCCAGGGCAGAGCTAGTCTATTTAGAAAAAAAAAATGCTAGGACCCCTTTAATTTTTTATATTTATTTATCGTCAATTTTCTTAATTAAATTTTAATCCTTAAAATTAAATTCTTGATTCCACCCTTATATGAGCCATCTTAAGAATCTCTTGAAGCTCGTAGGTTGTTGTCTCGAATTATATGCTCCGGCTTGCGTGTATGAATATACCAAAGGTACACTTCTATCTGAATTGTTGGACCCCAACAAGAAGTTATCTTGGAGTAGGATAAAATTGCTTGTTATATTGTCAACATAAATTCTTTATCTTCAGACTGCCTTTCCAACACCTGTGATTTATAGAGACCTACATCCGTTCCATGTGATCATAGATCAATATGGGATCATCAAGTTGTTTGATTTCACTCTCTCTATATTGCTTTCTCCTGGAGAATTGCGTCTAGGATATACTGTAAGAGGGACATTTTAATTCATAGACTCTAACTACCTGTCGACGGACTATATTACTCAGAAAATTGATGTCTACAGTTTCGACGTGTTTTTATTCATGCTAATAACAACTCTTGTTTATTAACTACCAAATATGAGTTTGGGAACAATATATTTGTTAAGGTAGAAAAATTCGGAGAGTTTGATTGGGTTGGACCCTGCAAGATGAGCGTTGTGGGTTTAGCCCACGTTAGCACTCCGACGATCAAGTTAGTGGTTTTCTTGATGAAGAAGAAAGATAGACTTAAAGAAATGTGTATAGTGTGTATGAGTTACCTTTTTCTGAGTGTGAGAGTGCTATTTATACTTTTGTGGAAGATTCTCTTTTCTCTCTCTTATCTGATTCTCTGCGATTTTGTCAGAGTTAGTTACAACAACTTTTCTCAAGGTCTCCAGGATGCACACTCTTTCCCGAGCCCCTGGATGTTGCTCCATTATGACATGCCCAGCCTCGGGCCTCGGGAAATAGGGACCTCGGATCGAGGTCATCCTTGGGCTTCCCTCCGTATTTCATCTTAGGGGTATTTTAGTAATTGTGCTTGAGGTCAGGAATTTACCTCATATCAATATTCATTCGTAAAGCATACAAAATATGTCATTTATATTCTCAAGTTCATTCCATTCCTTAGCTCACTCCATTCATGTCCAAATTCATTCCAATATATCAATCGCTACCTTATATGTGAGATATGTGGGCGTAATTTTATAAATAAATGATGGTGAGTTTTGAATCCAAGACACCTAAACTCTTAAAAAGGGATTTGTTATACTTATTTATTGTGTTGAGTTTATGATGAATACTTGCAGGATTATCATGATCATACCCGTATGTTTCTCAATATTTATGATGTTCTCTGTGATGAAGAGATTATAGATAAAACCATAAATCACTACCAAGAACTAGACTTATTATATTTATGAGGGATTGAAATGGCTTTTTTCTTCCGGTAAATTTTGACTTGATTAGGAAGTTCTACAGTTTGTACTACATAACTTATTTCTCTATTTATCAACCCCTTTCTTGACGATTGCATGTTAGTTCATCCATTGATCTGCTTCCTTCGTCAATGAATTGAAATTCGAAACCTCATTTGCTCGATAGATGGTATTTCAAATGTATTGGTGGTATCTCTCTTCCCTCATCGTATGTGCTTCGCTTCGACCAGGGTGCTTTCAAACTTGCTTCTTTCTTTGATTGTTCGATAGAGTACTATATTATATTATTTAGCAAGTTGTGCTAAGAGTCGTAAAACCTATTTAGCAAGTATATGATTCACCAAGTAGAGGTGTAGGGCAATAGTTGGTTGTGTAACACCCCGATCCCTCTCGAGACCGGGAGTTCTATTAATCCATCTAATCGCAACCCAATTCCAAACCCGGGCATAATTTTTTTAGGGAAAACGGACGGAGTCTCTCCTGTTTCTAGACAAAATACAAACCTGCGACAACATATAAGTGGACCAGTACCATGTCCAACCATTCATAATTCCTCAAAGCCATCCGAGCCTCGGTTCTTAACAATTAAACACAACAAGTATATATATATATTTCTAAGTACCCAGACTATTCCAACTCTTTCTTTAAACAATACAAACATGCATTGAAGTTAAGCTATATTAACTAAATACATAAACTAACTTATCGCACCACTTCGATAATCTAGTTAAACTTAAATTACATAACTTTTAACACTAAATACATACAATACATGAAATCATACATCTTTGCTTCTTTCTACAACTCAGCCACATAGCACGCAAGGAAACTCTTCAAGCACGATCTATCACATAACCATGAACTTTTTAGCTAACATGGCATTTCCTGAAATGTTGTGGTGAGGAATGAGTATACACAACACGTGTACTCAGTGAGGGCGAGACAGATATCGAGGTAGAGAGAAAGAAGATCGTGCAGTGCAAATAGGTACAGTTAAGCAATATAATCAATAAGAAAGAATTCAATATAAATGACAATACAATAAACAATTAAAAAAAGCATTAACACAACCATTCAAAGCTATACCACACTTTGAAGGTCATGGTTCACTCATACGAGCAATGTACCATTCTACGAGCAATATATCAATCTCGAGTTTGATGTTGACAACGATGACAATAAGCGCGCAACCACCTTATAACATCCACTGGGTGTACTCCGGATGTACCCCAACACATCTACGACCCAAATCTCCCAAGGCGGCACCCCTAGCGAGAATGGGAATAAGACACGGAGCTAGAGCAAACCAATCCTGGCAGCCCGAGACTGCCCAGAGAGGCCCATCACTCACGCGTCTGACACTATGCAATGCAATATGAGATACAAGCAATAAACGAGCGATAGCATGAAAGTGCATATTAGTGGCGATATACGAGATATCAAGCATTTACAATCAATATTAGCATTCAATTAACTTTTCAAGCATGATTATCATTAATATCAACAATAATATCAATTAAACAAGTAATAGCTGTTCAAATACGAAAACGAGAAGTATCACTATTCAATCTCTAACTTTCAAAGGCAATTACGAGCAAAAGACCTACAGGATTAGGAAACCGATTTCACTACATTCACTTAGGTACTACAAGACACGTTTCTATATCACGAAACCTCACTTTCCCAACCGAAGCTTGAAAGTCCACCTACTGCGTTTGAACTACAACTATGTTAACGGATCGCTCAATCAATGCCACAATAGCGCCAAAAGTGCTTTCATGCCCTCAATAACAAAACCCCCAACTCAATTCGAGCTCGGTCAACATTTGGTCAAACGGCCCCTTTACGTTTCTTTGTCTAATTTTCAATTTTAACAAATGTCAATCCATTTTATTGCACATATTATCTATCTAACATTAATGGCACCTAATCAAATCAAGAAAACGTGATTCGGATTAAAAATCTAGGGTTTTACTATTCATTTTTACTATTCACATTCTTCCCTAATTCAAATACGCAATTTTAGCCGTAAAAGTTGCTAAATAACTAATAAGCAATGCTCTACGAACCCTAAAAAAGTTATTTCAAATAATAACAGGCATTAGAACGCGATAAATATCAAATCTGAAAATTTGAATCACAAATCAAATTCGAATAAAAATGCACAAAACGTGAAAACCCTCACAGAGATTGAAGAGGAAGCCTTGCAAGGACCCGAGCCACGATCCTCGTCTGACTCCACGCAAGATTTTGGCTTAAAAATGCAAAATCAAATTTTTTTTTTCTTTTCCCTTGAACTTTCAGCCATGGGAGGGACATGGGGGGAATTTTGGGTTTTGTTTTGTTTTGATTTTTGCCTTATTTTATTTATAAAAGATGACAAAAGGCATTTTGGTTCTTTTGTAAAGTCAAGCTTAAGTGAAAATATGGTCAAACAAGCTCATTTTAATGACATTTATTCTAGCTCAAGCTAAAACAATGCAATTAAATGAAAAACAACTAAAAACTAACTCAATTAAGCTAAAAACACTATTCACTAAGTTTGGAAAATATTTCTCTAACTCTCGTTTTCAATGCACTATGATCAAACGGTCAATAAACAATCACTATTAGAATGATAAACAATTTCTTAAAAATATAATTTTTGAAAAGTAATTTAGTTTAAAATTCACTCCGGCTCGGAGTTACTTTTCTCATTTAATTGAAAACTGAGTAATTAAATGCAAGAAAATAAAACCGATTATTAAAATAATCACAATAATCAATATTCATTTAAAAATAATTATTTTAGCTATTTCCAGATTATTTAGAAGAATTATTAAAATAATGCTAGAAATGAATGATTTAACTAATTAAACACTTAATTAAATATAGTTAAATGCCATTAAATGCGTGCTGGGTTCAGGGTATCACATCCTTCCCCCCTTAAAACAATAGCGTCCTCGCAATTCTTCTTCTAATAGGACTCAACATCATCTGAAATCCAACTTTGACCACTCTTCATTGGTTACTGAGGAAGACACTGAATAAGATACTCGTAGGAAAATCCAAATAGAAATCCCAACCAAGTATGCCGAGAAAATACCAACTAAAGACTAAAGCAGGGATACTGCAGATAAAATTAACATCACATATTAATGACAAGAAGAATACCGAAATAATACCCCACATACAAATCTCCAGTAGAAGTTCAACTATTATTGCCCGAGAACGCCCAAACAGAAAGCTAACTAAAGACTCAACTGAAGATTCCATCCAGTGGCCCAAAGAAATACCCCGCTAGTCATGAATTTCAGAGAATAATTCCCTATTAGGAGTGCTGAGGAAAGTACTAAGAAAACCCAGTCAAATATACTTCAAAAGTTCTAGAGAAGTCTTCCAAATAATAACCCCATAGAATAACCAATTAGATCCTGAGTACCGCCATCAAATGCTGAGAAGAATGTCAAAGGAAATAGCAGAGAAAATATAATGTGCCCAATAAGACAATCAAGTTGAATAACAAATATTGTTTCCAAGCTAGATGAAAAACCTAAGGGAAAATACCAAGCTCTCCAAGGCCTCTTCACTGTTTGCCAAGTGAGAACTTTATACATCTTACCACCAAGAAAGCCCAAAGTATTCCACAGCATACCGTAAGCAATATGAGATAATAAGTCTGAACAAGATTCCAAGTATAAAACTTCCAATAAGTGCCATCAAGGAAAATACCAGTAGAATGTCCACTAAGAATTCCAAAGAATACCGTAAGTAGTACTATACAATAGGTATGATAAGAATTCCAAATACCAAACCTACTGAGGAACACTAAAGAAAATACCCGAAACAATGCTCCAGTAAGAAAATACCAAGGATTGCCCAATAAGTAAGTACTAGATAAATGACCACTAAGAATTCTAGAGAATGCCATTAAAGAATTTATAATAAGGGACGCCAGTAACACACCAATAAAAACTGAGACACATATACCATAGATAATACCATGCAGTAAGTCCGATTGAAAACCCAATAGCCAAGTCTACCGAGAAGTGCCAACAGAAGTTTCCAAAGAATACCCAATAAGAAAACCAAAGAATACTCCAAAGAACAACCAAATAGAACTCCAAGAGAAAGCTACTCTTTCACAACTGTTAAGCACAGAGGATGACCTTAGAGATTCACCAATAACCGAGCTCCAAAAGTGAACACCAACTCCCAAATAAAGAGTAGTCAAATACTGCTAATTCCCGTCAATCCATATAACTTGGAGGGCCTGCTATTAACCACTTCTCTTCAGGGGAAGGAAGAAGTCTTTCTTACCATTTCAACAGGACATGTATGAATGCCAAGATATCATATTTATACATATATGCCTTTATCTATTATGCAAGCATGTTTGTAAAACAATTTATAAAACAGTTTGTTCAACAAAGTCACTCAAGCACGACAATCAAGTCAAGCACAACATAATCAATTCAAATCACGGCACAACCAATTCAAGACATTCCAATACACATATTACAAGCAATACTTCAAGCAAATAACAATTCACGAGATCGATTCGATTCACGATGCTAATTCAATACACGAGTAGTCACTTCATTTCACGTAACACACCTTTAGCACATACCACATAACTACATCACGTAGGTACACACATTCAATTCAAGACACAATCTCACATACAGGCACACATTTTCAAAACTCACTTAACAAGCACACATCCAAGGGTTACTACCCGACAGACCGAGGACCCTGTCCCGGCTTATGAGCTAAACAAGCTCTGATACCACCTGTAACACCCTGATCCCTCTCGAGACCGGAAGTTCTATTAATCCATCTAATCGCAACCCAATTCTAAACCCGGGCATAATTTTTTTAGGGAAAACGGACGGAGTCTCCCCTGTTTCTAGGCAAAATACAAACCTGCGACAGCATATAAGTGGACCAGTACCGTATCCAATCATTCATAATTTCTCAAGGCCATCCGAGCATCGGTTCTCAACAATTAAACACAACAAGTATATATATATATTTCCAAGTACCTAGACTATTCTAACTCTTTCTTTAAACAATACAAACATGCATTGAAGTTAAACTATACTAACTGAATACATAAACTAACTTATCGCACCACTTCGATAATCTAGTTAAACTTAAATTGCATTCCTTTTAACACTAAACACATACATTACATAAAAATATACATCTTTGCATATTTGTCAATTCAAGCCACATAGCACGCAAGGTAACTCTTCAAGCACAATCTATCACATAACCACGAACTTTCCAACTAACATGGTATTTCCTGAAATGTGGTGGTGAGGAGTGAGTATATACAACACTTATACTCAGTGAGGGCGAGACATATATCAAGGTGGAGAGAAAGAAGATCGTGCAATGCAAATAGGTACAGTTAAGCAATATAATCAATAAGAAAGCATTCATTATAAACGACAATATAATAAATAATTAAAGAAAGCATTAACACAACCATTCAAAGTTATACCACACTTTGAAGGTCACGGTTCACTCTTACGAGCAATGTACCATTCCACGAGCAATACATCAATTTCAAGCTTGATGTTGACAACGATGACAATAAGCACGCAACCACCTTATAACATCCACTAGGTGTACTCTGGATGTACCCCAACACATCTACGACCTAAATCTCCCAGGGCGGTACCCTTAGCGAGAATGGGAATAGGACACAGAGCTAGAGCAACCCAACCCTGGCAGCCCGAGACCGTCCAGAGAGGCCCATCACTCACGCGCCTGATACTATGCAATGCAATACAAGAAACAAGCAATAAACGAGCGATAACACGAAAGTACAGATTAGTGGCGATAAACGAGATATCAAGCATTTACAATCAATGATAGCAATCAATTAACTTTTTCAAGTATGATTATCATTAATATCAACAATAACATCAATCAAACAAGTAACAGCAGTTCAAATACGAAAATGACAAATATCATTATTCAATCTCTAACTTCCAAAAGCAATTACGAGCAAACGAGCTACAGGATTAGGAAACCGATTTCGCTACATTCACTTAGGCACAACAAAGCATGTTTCTATGGCACGAAACCTCACTTTCCTAACCGAAGCCCGAAAGTCCACCTACTACGTTTGAACTATAGCTATATTAACCGGACACTCAATCAATGCCACAACAGCGCCGAAAGTGCTTCTATGCCTTCAATAGCAAAAACCCCAACTCAATTCGAGCACGGTCAACACTTGGTCAAATGGCCCCTTTACGTTTCTTTGTCTAATTTCTAATTTTAACAAAGGCCAATCCATTTTTACTGCACATTTTATCTTTTTAACATTAATGGCACCTATCCAAATCAAGAAAATGAGATTCGGATCAAAAATCCGAAAATCTAGGGTTTTACTATTCATTTTTACTATTCACGTTCTTCCCTAATTCAAATACGCAATTTTAGCCGTAAAAGTTGCTAAATAACTAACAAGCAATGCTCTACGAACCCTAAAGAAGTTATTTCAAACAATAACAGGCATTATAACGCGATAAATATCAAATCTAAAAATTTGAAACAAAAATCAAATTCAAATAAAAATGCACAAATACGTGAAAACCCTCACAGAGATTGAAGAGGAAGCCTTGCAAAGACCCGAGCCACGATCCCCGAGCAATTCCAAGCAAGATTTTAGCTAAAAAATGCAAAATCAATTTTTTTTTATTTTCCCTTGAACTTTCGGCCATGGGAGGGACATGGGAGGAATTTTGGGTTTCGTTTTGTTTTGATTTTTGCCTTATTTTATTTATAAAAGATGACAAAGGGCATTTTGGTCCTTTTGCAAAGTCAAGCTTAAGTGAAAATATGGTCAAACAAGCTCATTTTGATGACATTTATTCTAGCTCAAGCTAAAATAATGCAATTAAATGAAAAATAACTAAAAAGTAACTCAATTAAGCTAAAAACACTATTCACTAAATTCGGAAAATATTTCTCTAACTCTCGTTTTTAATGCACTAGATCAAACGGTCAATAAACGATCACTATTAGAATGATAAACAATTTCTTAAAAATATAATTTTTTTGAAAAGTAATTTAGTTTAAAATTAACTTCGGCTCGGAGTTACTTTTCTCATTTAATTGAAAACCAAGTAATTAAATGCAAGAAAATAAACCGATTATTAAAATAATCAAAATAATCAATATTCATTTAAAAATAATTAAATTAGCTATTTCCAGATTATTTGGAAGAATTATGAAAATAATGCTAGAAATGAATGGTTTAACTAATTAAACACTTAATTAAATGCAGTTAAATGCCATTAAATATGTGCCGAGTTCGGGGTATCACAGGTTGTCTATGCTCTCGTCCATTAGATATTTTATCGCGAGAGTGTAGATGATCCAGTGTATGTATGTTTATGTGTGTGTATGATAGTTTAGGTGATATTAATTTCTTTCTTGATGCAAGAATGAGATATCGTTAGACATATTATAGGGCCTAGTAACTATAGGAGATACAATCACATTATTTTAGCTATATTTTAATTCTGTTACATCCAATCGTTTTATATCTCATGTTGCTTTGTTATAGTCCCTTATACATTTCATATAATTAGGATTACCATCGAACCCTATTCAAGGTATTCCTCTTACTAAGTACCGTTGATGAGCTCATTTTGTTTTTTGTTTTCTTTGTGCAGAAAGCAGTGATAATGAGCAGTCAGGAGAAAATTAGAGGCCACCCTATTGTATTAGCTTCCTAAGTATGACATGTTATGTTGAGTTATTATTGTCATTGTGGAATAATCTCCCGGCATGATTAATTAGGAGATTATGGGTTTAAGAGGGTTATTTTCTTAGACTAGCGACAATTTCATTCGTCAATTTGCCTTAATAAATTTAGAGACTTGACATTATGTCTGTATACTCTTTTAAGAAGACAAGTGCAACTAGGAATGCTATTATATACGGTTAGAATTAGTTAATCCCCTTAATGTATAACCAAAAAACCACTTTACACCCTAAAATATCATTTGTATCATTTTACCCCTTTTGATCATTAGTCAATATGCATAAGTTGACAAACTTAAATGGAATGACTAAAAACCAAACACAATACATACACACACACAAAAAAAAAAAAAAAAAACAATTAATATCCTGAGGTCTTTTTGTAAATGAAGGTTTTATCAATGATGCGAGTAATGTCTCTCATACTTTGTCTTTCTCGAGTAGAGGTTGCAGGGCTAATGACTCATGATCTATACGATTTCCTCCAAGGAACTGGCCTCTTCCATAGTTTGCAAGCCATTATGTAAATGATTTGCTTCACAATATATTGTTACCAGTTTAAAGCCTGGGTTTTGATGTAAGGTTTATGAACTTATGACATTGTTATCAAGAAATGAATGCTAAAGCATCATTAAGAAGTCAAAATAGGAAGCTTAACACATTATCAAAGACTTTTTGGACAATGATGAACTGTGCCTGAAATTTTAGGTTATACAGATAGACGGATTCACTTGGGGGCCAGTGGAGGCTCCAATAGTGAAACTATTAAGGAGTGTATTAGAATTGTATCTTTCGAAAATATGCATATTTTTAAAGTATTTTTAGGCAAAAAAGTTAATTTAGCCCTCATAGAAAAAAATGTCCATATATGAGTGTCAAATTGTGTGTTTTACCCCCCTAAGGGCAAAAATTCTGGAGTTTGCAGGCTTTTGTCTGGAGTTTAAGCATCCGGCTTTAGTATATGAATGTGTTAGGTTTGAACTTGTTGCTAATCTTCTACGCCAGAGTCCTAACGACGAAAGGTTTCTCTCCTGGGAAAAGAGAGTGAATATAGCAATGGGAGTTGCCAATGCTATTCTTTATCTGCATACTGCTTTCGCTACGCCTGTAAGTTTTAGGGATCGAAAGCCATCTAAAGTGATCATAGGCGAATATGGTGTTGCTAAATTATTTGATTTTTCTACCTCCATATCACTTCCTCCTGGAGAATCACAGGTAGAAGTTATTGTGATAGGGAAATCTGGTTTCATTGATGCTGAATATTGCACATCAGGTTTCATTACTCAGAAAACAGATGTCTACAGCTTGGCGCGCTTTTACTTGTGCTTTTAACTGGACAGCAATCTAGGTGCAAGAAATCTGAAGGTGAAACTATTGATATTGTGGACTATGTTAAAGATCAAATTGAAAGGAGCAGTTGATTCAAATTGTAGATCCTAAAATTTCAAAAGCAGGATTTGATCAGCAGCAGCACTTTCAAGCATTCTTGGATCTTGCCATGAGGTGCACTCACATAAGAAGCGAGGATAGGCCAGAAATGATTGATGTTGCGAAAGAGCTGCGCAAGATTGAGAAGTGTGTTAAGTGTTAGTTTTTACTGTTAGAGATATGCCCTAATGCTACATATTTGGATGACATATATTGGGGCATTTTGACATTAACTTGTACATTATGACATCTATGCCTATATATGTGTGTTTTCATATTGACATAATTAGCACATTCATATTCTCCTTCTTTTATGTATATGAATGAGTCCATAGTATTTTCATTAGAGGAATGTATTTTAAAAATGTTTAGAATATATTGGCATATTTCTTTAATATGATAAACACTTAAAGTATTTATAGTTTTTAAATTATTTGATCGGGACTTCAATAATCTATTACGGACTATCACATCTGTTGTTACATATCATTAACATAGGGATGTTAATGATAAAGAATGGTGAGCCACATGCCATAACAGCATAGGGATATGACTAACAAACATGTGGGTGACTATTAGTTGAATAGTTTACTGAATGTGATGTGAATAATAAATTACATGACTTTAGGTTAATATTTTGTTATTCGTTGCGATTGTGCATGTGAGCCTTAAACTTGAGACATTACGGCTGTCATATGTATTGGAGTTTGATTCTAGCGTTTGTATTATGCTTGTCTCGACAAACGGGATGAGATACGTCTTCTCGTAATTTTATTCGTCCGGTATAGTGATTGACAGGTAATGGCCAAGATAGGATCCATTAACCTTCGGCGTAAATCGATGTCCTATGCGATCTAAACTTGGTTGTTTAATGAGAAAATCTTTGGCCAAGGTGTGAATGATAGAGAAAGAGTTTTCCATGTGTCATCTCTCATTACATCAATTAGATCTATACATGGTATCGAGTTTATCAACATACTTGAATCATGGTTCTTGTTTGACGGGACAATTAATGGAAAGATTGGATTGCATGATAATCGGCGACCATAAATAGATTAATTTGAATAAGACTTCATTGCTTTATAAACTGTCTTGATACGTTAGTAGCTAGAATGTCACTCAAGAACTCTGAGGGTGTTTCGAGAATGACGGGAGACATTCTCTAAACAAATCGAATAGTTTGATTAACATTGAAAGTGTTCAACGTTTCTTTAGTGCTATGTAGCCATGAATCTAGAAAGTTACACATAATAGAGGATGATGAATATTTTTCCTATTGAGCTTGCATTTAGTTTTCTCTTGAATTTAACGAAAAGAGAAAAGAACAAGAATGAAAGGAAAATAGGAGACGGGTTTGACATAGAGTAAGGATAAATTAAGATAAAAAGTAATAGAAGACAAAGAATAAGTTACTAATCCCTAACTAAATTATATAAGTAGCAATATGAAAACTACAAAATGAAGTGGATTAAGTGTTGTTTCAATGAAGATCAAATAAAACAGAAATAAGTATATAATTGGATGAAATAAAATGAAATGAAAGTACTAAATGATAGCACAAATTAAGCTAATATAAATATGAAAGGATGAAATGGGACATTAGGAAATGTATATGTATTTGTGCTAGGAATTTTAGTGAGTGTAATGTCTAATTACTTGAATAGATTGAATAAAACTTTAAGAAAAATTTGTCACTTACATGTTAAAATAATTATTATACGTACTCTCGCTTAAGCTCTTTTTAGAACCAAAGGAAGTATTGATTAATTGAGTTTGTAATTTAAGTATTAAATGGATAAACTGCAATATATACTTAAGTGCGCTTCAGTTTATTTCTTTATCTAGTATCTCAGTTTAATTTATTATCTTTGCAGAAACAAATAAGCTTGAGCTTGATTTTTCTTTAATTTTCGGTGACAGTAAGTTTGACTTCCTTTTGCAACTTATTTTAATGTTGTTTTCGATTCTTGTTGGCTTATATTTATTCTTTACAATTCATACTTTCTTCGTATAGTTTTTGAAGTTAAAATTAATATTCCGATAAATTTTTGACTTGATTAAGAAGTTCTACAGTTTGTACTACATACCTTACTTCTCTATTTATCAACCCCTTTCTTGATTGATTGTCATGTTAGTTCATCCATTAAATCTGCTTCCTTCGTCAATCAATCGAAATTCGAAACCTCATTTTTACTCAATATATATATGGTATTTCAAAAGTAATCAGTTCCCAAAAAAAAAAAAAAAGTAATCAGTTCATTGGTTTCCTATTTGGTCATTCTCTGTTTGGTATTAGTTATTTCTATTTCCTTTAATAATTGCTGTCCATGTTAGTTCATCCATGTTGACTTGTTTACTTACTCGAGACCCTCTATTTGGTTAATACAGATTTGATCCTGTGTATGGTTTTTCTTGTATTTTGTTAATTTAGATATACCATATTATATTATTCGATAAAAGTTTTGCTTAGCATTGTAATACCTATTTGGTAAGTACGACTAATAGAGGTGTGAGGTCACAGGTAGCCATCTATGCTCGTCCATAGGTACTTCACCGTGAGAGCATAGATAATCTGGTATATGTATTTATATGTGTGTATTATAGTTTTAGGTGATATTCCTTTCTTAATGCAATAATGAGATATCGTTATACATGTTATATAGGCTGGTTACTGTTGGAGATACCATCATATTATTTTCGCTATTAACCCTGTTACCCCTATTCATGTTATATATCTCATGTTGCTCTATCCTACTCCTTTATACTTTTCACATAATTTTGATTCTAATTCAATCTTGTATTACTATATTTGGATTAACAACGAGCTTTACTTAAGGTGTCTTTCTTACTAAACACTGTTTGTTGTACTCATTTTGTTTTTTCTTTTTTTGTTGTTTTTGTGCAGATTTTAGTTATAATGAGCAGTCAGGAGAAAATTAGATAGAGGCCACCGATTGAATTAGCTTTACATGGTATGTTGGATTATTATTATTGTGGAATACTATCTCATGGACCTGTGTTAAAATTTTTGAATTATTATCCTAGTTATCTAAGGTTTTAGCTGCTATAATAGTTATAATTTAAGAGTTATAGTTTCCGTTGCATGATTAGAACTTTATGGGTTTTAAGAGGGTAATTTTCTTAAAGTACTCGCGAAAATTTCATTCTTGAATTTGCCCTAATAAATTTAGAGACGTGACTTTATATCTATATCAATAGTGCAATGGAAAAGATGGGAGCGATAGATGTTAGTGCTATGAACTGGTTTCATGACAAGCCTCCTGCACATTGGTCAAGAGCATATTTTGACACTTCAGTAAAGTGTGACATGTTGTTGAACAACCTCTGTGAGAGTTTTAATTTCTTTATTATGGATGCAAGGGATAAGCCATTGATAACTATGCTTGAGACCATTCGAGAACTAGTGATGACCAGAATTCAAGTGAATAGAGAAAAGGCTGCGAAATGGAGTGGGCCATTGTGTCCTAGAATAAGAGAAAGACTTGCAGAATTATCACAATCTGGTTCTGCATTTATTCCTATAAAATCGAATGACTTTCACTATGAATTGGTTGGAAGTTATCAAGACAGATATGCAGTGGACTTGTTGAACAAGAGTTGCAGTTGCAAGAAATGGGAGTTAACAGGAATACCTTGCAAACATGCTTGTGCAGCATTGGCAATGAAGAGGAGCAACCTTGATGATTATGTAGAAGACTATTATAAAGTGGAGACATTCAAGAATATCTATGAACCTGCCATTATGCCATTGAATGGTCCAGATTTATGGCCTAGAAGTGAAAGGATTCCACCTTTGCCTCCAAAATATGACAAGAAGGCAGGAAGACCAAAACTAGTTAGAAGAAGGGATCCATTGATTGAGCAAACTCAAGACCCTACACACTATAGACCTACAAAAAGAATCAATCGTTGTAGAAGATGTTGGCAAATGGGGCACAATACAAGAACCTGTCCATTACCAAAAGAAGTAAGTCTTTTAATTCTTTACTTTGTTTTTTAGTTTCATTTCAGTTAAACTATTTATTTTTTTACTTTATTTGACTATAATTAGCAGGTAGGTGGCAGTGGTGTATGTGATGGCAATGAAAACAGACAAGGACATGAAGACCAAAATATGAGTCAGGGTGAAAGTGATGTCATTCAGGGCAGAGGGGCATTCAGAGGAAGAAGTACTAGGGGCAGGGGGGTTATGCAAGGTAGGAGGGATATTCTTGATAGGGGTAGTAGTAGTCAACCAATGAGAGGGAGTAGTCAACCAAGGGGTAGGGGGCATAATTTGGGAAAGAAAAGTAGCAGCCAAGGGATGGTGAACACCGCATTTGAAAAGGTAAGCACTTGCAAATGCTCATACTAACAATTAAATAGTGTTCTAAATGCTCATACTAATAATTTGTTATTTTAGGTTGTCAATGTTCAAATTGGTGGGCCTCCAAATGAAGATGCACAAATTCCAAATGCTCCATTTTCAGCTACTCGTGAATCAGTCCCAACTTCTCAACACTCAAATATTTCCAAGCAATTTGGATAACTTCAAGAAGATCATTTTTTTTTTTGAGTTTTTGACAACTCTTGATTCATAGTTATAGATGAGTTGTTTATTGTGAAAGATTTTTGCAGTTGAAACCTTGATATAAAGAAGGTTTTGTGCAGTTTTTGTATGTGGGTTGTTGGTGGAATGGGTTCTAAGTTTGCAGGTTTTGATGTGCAATTTGATTTGTATGTTGCAATTGGCAGTGGTTGAACTTTACTGTGCAATTTGGTTTTTGTGTATGACTATACCAATAGGTTATGAAATGCAATTGTTGATTTATTTCTTATTTGATGGAATTTATTTTGTTATTTGTTCCATTTTTTTTTTTTTTGACATTGTTACTTCTTGTTCCTTTCAAGTTTATTTTTAGACTTATTCAATAAAATGCGACAACAGATTCAATTTTCTTATTAGTTCATTACAGTCTAATTCAATCAAAAGCTTAATACTCATTTATTCCCTTAAAAAAAGTATTCCAATCCCTTCTACTATTTTTTTTTTATATATAGTTTTAGGCTCATGTACTTCACTTAAAAAAAAAAAAGACTAACAAAAAAAATGACAATGCTGCTGCGATATGGTTCATACAAAACATTGGGGACTAAATGCATATTATATATAACATTGGGGACATTTTCTTACACCATTTTATAACAATGGGGACCAAATTGAATATTTATTAAAACATTAGGGACTTAAATAAATATTTCAAAAATTTTACAAAATTGCCCTCAACCACAGATCACGTGAGATGCACATGATTGATTTTCTGTCAATTTAAACAGCAAGATAAACGGCAGGGACGAAAATGAGCAGATTCTAAAACATTGGGGACCTTTTTGAGCATTTTGAAACAATGGGGACTAAAATGATTTTTGAGTAAACAATAGGGACCATTGCTACATTTTTCCCTTATTTAAAAAAATATATATATATATAAATGTTTCTTTTTGATTTCGTGTTACGTATGGTAAAATAAAGAATGCAATACTCTTAGGACAAGTAAGAAAATGCCATGACAAAAACATATTCTTGTTTTAAGGAAATTGCAAAGAATTGGTCCCGTGCTTTGAACATCATCCAAAAAATATTATTACCATCGTCCAACATCAATTAATACACAATATTCAGCATTTTTAATTAAATCAAATATATCATCAAAAATTAGTTTACTTATATGGTAACTTTTGAAATAATACTATCCTGTAATCTGTATTGTATTTTATTATGTATAAATTCTGATAAAAATATAAAACTAAAGATGGACAACTTTTGTTTTGTTTTTCCGCCGTTTGATACAATAATATAACATCTAAAAGTCAATATTAGATTTTACTACAAAATTTAGCCATTTTAAGTGTAATTTAAATTTTAAAAAATCCCAGAAATTATCACCTGGTGATGTTTGTTTGATGTAAAGAGGAAAAACCAATATTCTTTGGACATATCAATTCTCTGTATGCACTGATTCAAAAAGGTACGAAGAATAGTATGCCTATATATATCTTAGAAAAATTATTAACATAAAGTCATATAATAACTAAGCGTCACAGTTTGCACGACACCGTTGAGCACTATCAAATGCCTTGACAGTCGAAGATGAACGTTTCTCATAAAAACAAATCCACAAGAAGAATATGTGATGCCGACAGTCCCGAAAATAGGATTTCTTACGAGTTTAAGTGATCATCTTATCTAAAATTAAAAGTATTATTTAAAGTGGGGTTTGATGTATATATATATTGTGATCAATACGTCTCATCATGTGTAGATCAGATAGTTTTTTATTGAATCTTATATGAGGACGCAGTTTTACGAATGACCCCCTCAACTTGAAGAAAAAAAGAAATTTCCTTTTTTTTTTGTTTTTAAAAATTATTATATTGGATACTTTCTTGTATGATGACACACTCTAATCATGGGTGTCTGAGTTCGCCACTGCGTACAAGTAAACGAGATGAGTGACAGGTGGATGAATATGATTAGACTAAAAGTGTAATTTTGATACCATGTTAAGTGACCATCTCATTTAAAAATTTAAACTATTAGAAAGAGATTTAATGTATTTATGTGTTGCGTTCAACAATCTGGAGTTATGTGATGAGTAGCACCTATATCAATATATGAATTAAAGTCGAAAGGTGATTGAGAAGTTGTAAAATCGTTCACCAAGTACAATAAGTACCAAGTATAACTACTTCTTCAATGCAAGTATGAAACAGGGAAGAAGATGTTATTATACGCTTTTGCTGCGAAGATTTTGAAGATGAATTTGACTTTTGAGGTCCTTAAGGGGAGATGAAAAACTTCCACGCATCTAGATCAATCTGTCCAGTAATGCGAAGGAACTGACACATACAAACGGATTAAAATGGGAGATTGCTCTAGAAAGACCATAGTAGCTGGCAATCTGCCACGTAAACGGATATTAGTCCTCGCGGATAAAAATTCTAAACCCGTCCCTAATGTCATTTTGGACTTGTCTAAACAAAAAATTGACAAGACGCTTGGAATGTATTGCATCTCATTGTCATTTTCTAAACCATGCACTGCATAAAAATCAAAAAAAGTCCCAGCCTTCCCAGATTCCAACATTCTGAATTCACTCGAACTATTGTAATTAGGCTTCTATGGATGTCATGAGAAGAATTTTTTCACGTTTTATCGGAAAGCCGCCACAGAAGGGAGAAAATTTATTGCGAAACGGTAGTGAACTACAAGCGGGTCTTATTGGAATTTCCAATGGAGAGTACAATATTCCCATTCGGAGCTTCACTGCCAAAGAGCTCGTCAGAGCAGCAAACAACTTCGCTGAGCGTGTTTTCTTCAAGGGAGTGGCAGTCATGTTTAGAGGTAATTTACAAGGATGACAAATCCTGGTTAACAAATATAGAGATCCTGGATGTTTTTCTACTACTATTAGTCCTGTATATCATTCCAAACGTTATGAAGCTTTCCGCGATATAGTGGTTGCTGCACATATGAGCCACCACAAGAATGTCTTGAGGCTCGTAGGCTATTGCCTTGAATTAGATTGTCCGGCTTCTATGTATGAATATGCCGAAGGTATTCTTCTAAATGATTTGTTGGACCCCCACAGTAAGAACAGGTGGTTATTGACATGGAGGAGTAGAATAAAATTGCAAGCGATATAGCTAGCGCACTTCTTTATCTCCATACTGCCTTTCCAACACCTATAGTTTATAGGGACCTAAAGCCGTCCAAAGTAATCATAGATCGACATGGGGTCGCTAAATTGTATGACTTCAGTCTCTCTATATCGCTTCCTCCCGGAGAATTGCATGTGCTGGATAATGTAGCAGGGACATATGGGTTCATAGATCCTGAATACTTGAGGTCGAACTATGTTACTCAGAAATCTGATGTCTACAGCTTCGGTGTGCTTTTGCTCATGCTGGTAGTAAACAAAAACGCAATTTGGGAGAATCATGATGGCGAAGAGTTTAATGAGTTGGAATATGTTCAACATTATGCTGATAATCATCAGTACGACCAAATTGTAGACCCAAGAATATTGGAAGAGGAAGGAGGAGTTGCTAGTGAAAATCTACTCCAATCTTTCATAGATCTTTCCTTGATGTGCATACGAGAAAATGGGGAGGAAAGGCCGGATATGATTGATGTTGCGAAACAACTCCGCCTCATGGAGAAGGCCTCTCGTAATCATTGGCCAAGTGTTGAATTCTTAATTTGATGATGATTTGAAGCATGCAATCTTGTACTGTTTAGTGTTAAACTTTACTGCTTATAGCTTATACAGAACATGCATGGTGTTTTGCAGAGAACCAAGCTACATGTGTGTTTTTTATTGGGTTGTGAAGCTGTACTTATGCGTATAAGTTAATTTTACTTGACGTAATGACAAAATTGATGTATTAGCTTGAGTGGAGCTGGAGGTGGTTGGTGGAGGTGGCAAATAATTGTGTGCCTTGTGCTTGTTAGGATCGTGGTGCAGAATTGAGTGTGTGTGTGTGTGTGTGTGGTGGTGGCGGCACATCATGAGGTTGTTACTCAGAAAATAGATGTCTACAACTTTGATGCGCTTTTAACTTGACAGAAAACTAAGCGCAATAACTCTCAAGGCATGCAAAACTATAAATATAATTGTGGAATACGTTAAAGATCACATTGAGAATGATCAGTTCAGCCATATTATAAATCCTAAAATTTCAAACCAGGATTTGATCAGCAGCAGAAATTGCAAGCAATGTGGGATATAGCCATGAGGTGCACCCACATAAGAGGGGAGGATAGGCCTAAAATGATTAATGATGTTGCCAAAGAGCTTCGCCAAATTGACAAGTGTACAAACAACTTTATCATGCTGCCTTATCGGAGACCCAGTCTAGCTGTATGCATTCCGAATACAAGTCTTACTGACAACCAAAATTGGATGAAATGGTCTGCATCGATCTGTTATAATGAAAAATTCTAAATTCAAATTACAGTTTTTACCTCCATTTTATCAAGAAAAAGAAAAGAAAATAGCTGTAGGTTCTACCTCACAATTCATGGTGTCCTACCAAGACATTGAATGGCATTGCCTTGACTTTTTGCTAAGACGATAGAAAACTTCCATGCATCTATATTAATCTGTCCCGTAATGGCTAAAAATTAACTCGAACTTGCGAATTAAAGTGTGAAATTGCTCTAAAAAGTCCATATATAGCAACATCCAGCCAAATAACTTACAACAAAGAAATAAATGTGCCACTTGATATATATATATATACATATTGCTTGTCATCATCATTTTACAAACCATGCATTGCTTCAAAACCAAACAGAGTACCAACCGTCCTAGATTTTGTTCAAATCATTGATGGTTCCAACATTCTGAATTTACCCAATTTTGGTAACTGCACCTTCGATGATTCTATGGGTCTCACGAGGAGAATTTCATCATATTTTTATAAGCCAAAAGTAGTAAAGGAGGAAGAACATTTTTTTACGGAATGGCAGTGAATTACAGGCAGCGCTTATTGCATTTTCCAACGGACAGCATGATATTCTCATTCGCAACTTCACTGCCAAGGAGCTAGTCAGGGCAACAGATCAAAGCTTTCCTGAGCGTGTTTTCGTTCAGGGTGACTTTGACATGTTCAGAGTTCATTTAAAAGGACGCCAAGTCCTGATTGGCTATGTTCCATGGAAGTACAATGGAACTATCCGTAATATAGTGGTTGCATCACATATGAGCCACCACAAGAATGTCTTGAAACTCATAGGATGGTGTCCTGAATTAGATGTTCCGGCTTGTGTCTACGAATATGCCCAAGGTATACTTCTATCTAATTTATTGGACCCTGGCAGTGACAACAAGTTATTATCTTGGAGAAGTAGATTAAAAATTGCAAGCGATATAGCTAGCGCAGTTGTTTATCTACATACTACATTTTCAACACTTGTAATCCATAGGGACCTAAAGCCGTCCAATGTAATCATAGATCGATATGGGGTCGCTAAACTGTTTGACTTCACGCTTTCTATATTGCTTCCTCCTGGAGAAATGAGCGTGGAAGATGATGTAGCAGGGACGTTTGGGTTTGTAGATCCTGAATACTACAGGTCGTTCTTTGTTACTCAAAAAATGATGTCTACAGCTTCGGCATGTTTTTACTTGTACTGCTAACTAGGAAATCCGCGGTTTGTGACAATCATGAAGGCAAATTGGATCCTGTTGTTGAATATGTTAAACATTATGCTGATAATCATCATTATGACAAATTTATAGACCTGAAAATATTGGAAGAGGTACGGGGAGTTGGTAATGATAGTCTACTTCTATCTTTCGTGGATCTTGCTTTGATGTGCACACAAGACAACAGAGAATAAATGCCATAAATGATTAATGTTGCAAAACAACTCCAACAGATGGAAAAGAGCATCCGTAATCGTTTACCAAGTATTAGTTCTTAATTTTTTTCTATTTTTAATTTGTTTATTTTGGAAACAATGTTATGTCTCTATACGATGAAGAAATGCCAGAAATGATTGATGTTGCAAAATAATTCCGCCTGATGGAGAAGGGCATCCTTAATCATTTGCCAGGTATATTGATCCTTAATTTTTGTCCATTTTTAATTTTTTTTATTTTAGAAACAAGTGATATGTTAATATTAAATGAATTTATCATTGATTTTTTTATGGTTATTCATGTATTTGTTGTGTATTATCTTTGGAACATTAATCTACTAATTAGATCTATTTATCTAATTCATGTATTTCTGGATTCATGTACTTTCACAGTCATATATTAGCTTATTCTTGTATCAATTATTTCATGTATATAATTGGGGATCTTTAGGGGCCTATAATTAATTAATGATGTCCAAAATATATATATGTTTACGTTCAAAACGTCCATTTTGTTAAGAAGTGTTTAGACAAGAGCGTTGTGGAAGGGTACCATAATTCTTAAAATAAGAGATTATTTATTTTTCGAATGCTCTTTTAGTTAGAGGATATAGAGAAAGTGTTTGCGTAGAACTAGTGTAATTATGCAAAGTGTCAGATGGGATCTTACTATGCAAAACATGTGCAGAGGGACAAAGAGGAATTCCCTTAGAGCATCGATTTTGAAGCTAGCTTTTGGACAACAGGGGGAATAATGTGCACTTTCATCTAATAATATACTGTGTTTTTAGTTCTCTCGAAGAATATATTATAATTTCATGGAAATTTCTTCAATCTTCTTGTGATTCATACTCCTTAGAGATAGAAAACTGGGCTTCACATGTATGGAATCCACATGCTACGTGAGTAGAGAGCATGGGTCAAAGGAGGATAGAATAACTACTCTAACTTCATTTATCTTTTTCAAGTTTTCCCAAAATGTCATTGGCACTGATGGTGTGTAAATGTAACTCGTTGTTCAAAATGCGTTGAAAAAGGGCAGACATATAGAACCTTTTAATGATATAGTATTTTTTACACTCTCTCAAAATGAAGAACGGTTTATAAAACTCTTTAACCCCCAAAAAAAGGACTTTTTCACAGGAAAAAAGTAATTTTAGTGCCTTCCTAAGGTTCGAATAGATCCATAAATAAAATTTTTTAAATATTTTCTTCATAAGTTCTTATCTTTTAACTCCATTAATGATTTTTAACGGGAAAAGGGTATGATGGTAATGCCTTATGTGCATTATATACTTTGGAATGTGACCGTTTAATTTTTTTATTTATATTTTATTTTATTAATAAAACTTTTTTCTAACAAAAACAAAAGAAAGTGACCATTTAAATCAGACAGTCATACTATTTTTTTTTTAACGGCCAAAAATATTAACTACCTTGACGATGAATGAAGCGATGGAGTTTCCCATATAATACTGTTTCAAGGGAGCTACCAAAAGTAGTATTCATTGAGAACATTGACGAAATTGTAAAATCAATTCCCAGACACCAATATAATAGCGTATAATTTTTTTTCAGCTTGTCTTTTTCTTCTTTTATTACAAAGCTGAGTAATTTTTACAAGCCAATGCAACATAGTCTGCCTTATCGGATTCCACGGACACTAATCTAACCATGTATTTGTGGACGATATCAAGTATGAGATAGAGAAAAAGACGTCCATGCGCTGTTGTACTCTGAAGTAATTGAAGGCCGGCCATTCATTTGACTTTTATGAGCATGCATCTGTCATTTTTGACTTGTCATGCCAAACATTGACAAATCTCTTGAAAGATGTGATATCCCACAGCAGTTCGACTTCGTTTGAAATTTGTATTTAATTTATAATAATTTAAATTTATTATTATTGTTAATATGAGTTTAAAAATTTTACTTCCGTTAATTAAATTTGACGTGTTGGGAATAAGAGTTAGCCGCTTGCGTCTTTCCTGCAAGGTGCCTTATGACGTATGAGAACTGGACAATTCCTTTTAAGATCTTGCTGGAATACATTGCTTTTCGCCACTTGTAAACCATGCCGTCCTTACAAATCAATGAATACCAACCTTGTTAGAATTCGATTGTTAGGGCGAATTTAAAAATTCTTCTCATTGGGTACTAAATAATTTTTTTAAACTAAAAATATATAATTTTTTTTTTAAAAAACAATTAAATTTTTAATGTCCTTCTGTCAACCCACTGAACCTTATTTACATCCGCCACCGTCGGTTGCTATACGTTATTCACGTCGTTTAAGTTGTTGATGGTTCCAACATTCTGAATTACTCTTATTATATTTTGACAAAAAAAAAAAAAAATTACTCTTATTTTGCTAACCGTGCTTCCTAGGCTCCTATGGGTCTCATGAGAAGAATTTCATCATACTTCATTAAGCCAAAACCACCGGTGGAAGAAATTTTTTTACAGAATGGTAGTGAATTGCAGGCGGAGCTTATTGGATTTTCTAGTAGAGGGTATGATATTCTCATCCGTAGCTTCACTGACAAAGAGCTAGTCAAGGCAACAAGAAGCTTTTCTGAGCGTATTTTCGACAATGGTATGACAGCCATGTTCAGAGGCCACTTAGAAGGTCGCCAAATCCTGGTAACTAACAATTGGAGAGGCAGAAGATATGTCTTTCATGATAAAGCTATCCGTGATATGGTGATTTCTTCACATATGTGCTACCTCAAGAATGTGTTGAAGCTCGTAGGCTGCTGCCTCGAATTCGAATCTCCGGCACTTGTATATGAATATGTCGAAGGTACACTTCTATCTGATTATTTGTTGAACCCCAACAGTGACAACAAGTTATTATTATCGTGGAGAAGTAGAATAAAAATTGCAAGCGATATTGCCAGCACAATTCTTTATCTCCATACTGCTTTTCCAACGCCTGTAATTTATAGGGACATAAATCCATCCAATATGATCGTAGATAAATATGGGGTCGTGAAATTGTTTGACTTCACTCTTTGTATATCGCTTCCTCCTGGAGAATTGAGTGTGGAAACTGAAGTAAGAGGAACATTTGGGTTTGCAGACCCTGAGTACATCGACTCGGGCATTGTTACACAGAAATCTGATGTCTACAATTTCGGTATATTTTTGCTCATTCTGCTAACTAGGAAAACTGCGGTTTGGAAGGATCATGAAGGCAAAAGGGTGGTTTTGTTGAAGGATGATGTTAAATATTATGCTAATAATCATCAATACGATCAACTTATAGACCCAAGAATATTGGAAGAGGAGGGAGGAGTTGGTAATGAAAATCTACTTCCATCTAATTTCCTGGATCTTGCTTTGATGTGCACACGAGACAGTGGAGAGGAAAGGCCAGATATGATTGATGTTGCAAAACAACTCCGCCTCATGAAGAAGCGCATTCGTAATAGTTTGCCAATTATAATTAATTCTTGATTTTTTGTTTCTTTTCCTATTTTTGCTATTTTGAATTCGTATACTTCAGAAAAAAGATTTTATGTTTCTGTATGTAAACTTTGTTAAGTAGACGAGTGCAACTAGAAATGCTATAATTATATGCAAGGAACGGCTTAATATGAAGTTCTGGTGCTAGAGGAATCTGATTATCACTGTTCTCATCATACTTATAATTTGATCGGCATTTGCTTTCAGTGTCCGAGTGACGAAAGGTTCTTTTCGTTTTATAGCTTAATGTTTTTCATCAGATTTTTAGTTTGTTCAAGAGTATGATACTGTAATCATGGAGCTACTAAGTAATTTCTGTGAGATGATTGACGAAGTTGTAAAACCATCTCCAAATACCAAGACAATAATCAAATTTCAACTTGTCTTGTTCGTCTTTTATGAGAAAGCTGAGTAAGTTTGATTAAGACAATTATTAAGCGAAAGTGACCCGTATTCTTTTTTAATAGAATTTATATGAGTTTTACACTTCACAAGTCTTTTATAAATGTATTTCGACATGACTCCTTCATAATGATGCTTTAATTACATTTGGAAAAAAAATTTCTATTAGTCTAGACTAATATAAATTTATTAAAAAAAAAGCTTTACATATGTATAATTTATTTTATATAAAAAAATTGAAATTGATCTGGACTAGTTAAATAACAAACCCTAATTTTTTTCTTTGGGTTTTGACCTTTTTGGATTCCACTAATCCAAATCTAACTATGTGAGTCCAAATTGAGGTCCCACCTCACAATTCATGGACGATATAAAGTAATTGGATTAAAAGATGTTAACGCTTTGTCCTATGAAGAAATTGAAGTCCATTGACTTGGCTTTTGAGGTATGGCAAGGACGATAGGAAACCTCCATTTCATGCATCTACATCACCCTTTGCATCTACATCACCCTTTGATCGAAAAACAATTTTTTTTAAAGAAAAAGAAAAGAGTACATCAATCTGTCGCGTAATGCGAAGAAATTAACTCACACGTACGGATTTAAGTGGGAAGTTGCTCTAAAATGGCCGTAGCAGCATCCACGCAAATAAGAGATTCAGGAGTAGGTCTCATGAGGATGGTGGGTTAAAAGAAAAAATGAAAAAAGAAAAGGCATCCACGAAAATAACCTTACAGCAAAAAATAAATGTTTACTCTTTACTCCCAATATCATATTGGACGGATCACGATTACCTATTTACTTATATATATAAATTTAATAAAATTTATGGGATTAGTAAGGGTTGCATCCTCTAATAACCCTTATATAGCTCCACTAGTGCATACTGGACTTGTAAAGAGAAAATGTGACACGCGTCTTGGAAGAAGTTTAATTTGAATTGTCAGTTAGCTCCTTGGATCTTTCTTACAACGTGCCTTTAGCCAATTCCAACAGTTTTTTTTATATTTTTCTCTATATGTAGAGAATTTGGATTATTTCTCTATATTAGGGATTCCATATTTTAATTTCACTCTAACAGTTTTTACATGTAGAGATAGTGACATTTAGATGTAGAGATTCTTTACATGTAGGGAGATGGGTATAACAAAACTGATAGAGACCAAAATCTCCAATAACTTCCCTACATATAGAGAATTTGATGTTTTAGGACACCTATTGGAGATGACAGATGACCTAAGGTCATCTCCAATAGATTATCTAAAGTGACTTCTTACCTTATATATAAGGAGAGGATTCATGAATTTTGCTCCAAGAGATCCCTTGTCCCATCACTAATTAATTGTTTGCCAAGTATTAGATCTTAGTTTTGTCTCTTTTTCTAATTTCTATTCTGAATTTGTTTGTGAGGTAACTTGGTTTGAAGAAGCCTTGTATTTTTTTAGTGTTAAATGTTACTGGCTCTAGCTTATAAGAGCATACATACGTATACTGTTTTGAACTTGAGCCACGAGGATTGGTGATGCGAGTGTTTAATTGGTGTTGTTGTGGAGCTATACGTATTTGTATAAATTTTATTTTATTTTCTTGTTTGAGCCGGTGATAATACAATATTTGATATATAAGCTATACAACGTATGTATTTTTAAAGTGTTTTAAGGCTAAAATATCAATTTACTCCCTCTTTATTTTCTTGCCACTTACCTGCTCAGAATTCCTAATACATATTATCTAGTGCTAGAAGGCTACAAAAAAGCTATCATAAAGTTTCGTTCTTCTTTCCATCGTTGAACCTATCTATGTTTCTATAATAGTCCAACAACACGCTCATTCTTTAGCTTTAGAGAGACTCTTGAATCCCACGATACCATTATGAGCTCAGTATATACGAGTGTTTATTCCGTGGAGTAGCTCGAATTTCAAATCATTCACTTGCTTTAACTACTCATGCTATAGATGTGGGAACGTCAACTCCCTTCTCATGGGCTTTTGAAAAGCGGGAGAAATTGTTAGAATTCTATGGCAGAGTTTTGGGAGCCAAGATGCATGTCAGTTTCAAAAGTTTTCCTCAAAACACAAGCCTTGAGGCTTTCATCGAAACAAAAAGAGAGGTTGACTAGTGCTTTTTTATGTGTTAGCTAGGTGAAAAGTTTACTTTACTATAAATAGATTTGTAATAATAAGAAAGAGCTACATCAAATTATTCACATATAATACCCAATAGTTGAGTGGTACTGTCACGTAGGGAGCCTGTTATAATAAAAGCTTTTGAGTTCGAATAACAATTTTAGGCTTGTATGTGTTTAAAGTTGAAAATTAACTTTGGGAATATGGAAAGTCAACTTTGGATCCCATCCAAGACTCGATCGATAATTATTTATGCATACTTTCTTCCAAGTAAGTTTTATTATTTTTTATATTCTAAAAAACTAATCTTGTATTTTTTAAAAAGTTTCTCAAAACACATAAGTTATACAATCAACACTAATTTTTCTAATAGATTTGACTTTTGAGGTCCTTATAGGTAGATGAGAAACTTCCAAGCCTCTTACCCTAGCATACGCCAAAGATTTGACTCATACAAACAGATTTTATTAAGTGATATCTTCATCTAAGAATTTAAATTGTTCAAAAGAGAGTTTATAAATATATTTATTTATTATTTTCAACACGATCCTTCCTATACAAGCAAGATTTATTTTGTTTTTTCAGAACTTGTGTGTGGATATATAGTTGGGTAAATTGCTTCTAGCCCCCCTGTGGTTTACCATAAATGCACATAACCCTCTTGTATTGTCAAAAGTAGCACATAACCCCCCTGTAGTTAGTTAAAAGAGTGCATGATACCCCCCTCCGTTAGATGAACTGTTAAAGTTAACTGTGATTGAATCTCACACACGTTTTTTGTAATTGATTTACACATTTTAATGAAATTGAACTTAAAAGGACAAAAAAAACCCACCCCAAAACCCCTTTAGGGGCATTATTATCATTTTCACAACTTTTTTTTTTTTTTAAAAGAACCCAACCTCAAACCCTAACCCCAACGGCCCACGCCTCCACACCATACCCAAATCCTAAACCCTAATCCCCAAATTCCAAATCCTAAATCCCAAATGCCAAATCCCTAACCCCAAAACCCAAATCCTAAACCCCAAATGGCGCTCTGTGTTGCGTTCAAGAGAGAATATATGTGTGCGTGGTTGCCGCGCTGAATGTGTGAGTATGTGTGGTTGTCGCGCTGTGTGTGTAAGTGTGTGTGTTCGACTGTGTGTGTGTGTGGTTGTCGCATTGTTCGTGTGAGTTTGTGTATGAATGTCGTGCTGTATGTGTGAGTTTGTGTTCGAGTGTGTATGTGTGTGTGGTTGTCACACAGTGTGTATGTGGTTGTCACACAGTATGTGTGTGTGTTCGAGTGCGTCGCACAATATGTGTATGTGATCGAGTGCGTGTGTGTTCGAGTGTGTGTGTGTGTATATGTGTGTTCAGTTGTATGTATGTGAGAGTGGTGAAAATCCACTTATCAATAACACGAAAGCTTCTTGACATCAATGGCGAACCTGTAAAAGTGGTAGTTATGGACACACATTACTTGGAAACAAATATCCAAAGTTTCAAAGATGTTGTGTAGAGACTCACTGGTAAAAGATCCATAGAGGTCGAGACCTCATTTGTTGTGGGGTGGCTATTAGCAATGGGGTGGGGGTTGCTGTTGGTGGTGGGTTTTGGGGTAGTGGTGGTGGCTGGTTTTGGGGATGGTGGTAGCTAGAGGTGGCTGGTGGTGGGGTGGGGGTTAGAGGTATTTTTTTTAAAAAAAAAATATTATAAGGGTATATTTGTCATTTTGTTATTTCCATAAAAAAAAACTAACAGATGTTAGCTATTAGGACATGTATGCACCCTTTTAACTAATCACAAGGGGGTTATGTGCTACTTTTGACAACACAAGGGGGTTTCGTGCACTTATGGTAAACTACAGGGGGGCTAGAAGTAATTTACCCAATATAGTTTAATGGTTTAAAAACAGTTTGGTAAGCTAAGTTCCAATACCATGTAAGTAATTATCTAATCTAAATATTTAAGTTGTTAGGGAGAAATTCGTTATTAATTATATCTATTTTTTGTTTTCAACAAATTGAAATAGGAAATTGCTCGAAAACAGCCATTGCATCATCCACGCAAAAATTTACATGAAAATAATATTATTGCCACTTGCCCATGATATGATTCCGGCTAATTGCTTGGATCTTTCCAGAAACGTGACAAAAATGGGCTATATAAATTTTGACATTCTTGCTGGAATACATTGCAATTCTTCAAATTTCATCACGTTCTTCTGTTGTTCAATTAGTTGATGGTTTTAATTAACTTACAAATTACCCCAATTTTGCTAACTGCATCTCCTCTATGGGTCTCGCCAGAAGAATTTTGTCATTATTTATGCCAAAAAAGGAGGAGGAGGAAGAAGAAAAGGAAACGCACTTTTTACAGAACGGTGGTGAGTTACTAGTGGAGCTAATTGCATTTTCCAATGGACGGTATGATATTCCCATTCGTAGCTTCGCTGCCGATGAGTTAGGCAAAGCAACAAACGAGTTTTCTGAGTGTGTTTTCGCCAATGATATGAGATTTATGTCCAGGGGTCTTTTAGATGGACGTCAAATCTTGGTTAACAATTGGACAGGTAAATTTTTTAAAACTTATAATTTGCCTCGTGATTTGGCAATCCGTGATATAGTGATTGCTTCACAAATGAGTCACCTCAAAAATGTGTTGAAGTTCGTAGGCTGCTGCCTCGAGTTTGAAACTCCTACTTCTGTGTATGAATATGTTGAAGGTAGACTTCTATCTTTTTTGTTAGTCTCCGAAAGTAATAACAACGCGTTATTATCTTGGAGAAGAAGATTAAAAATTGCAAGCGATATTGCCAGAACAGTTCTTTATCTCCATACTGCATTTCCAGCACCTGTAATTTATAGGGATCTAAAGCCGTCCAATGTGATGATAGATCAAAATGGGGTTGCAAATTTGTTTGACTTCTCTCTCTATATATCGCTTCCTCGTGGAAAATTGCATTTGAGAGATGATGTAAAAGGGACAATTGGGTTTCTCGATCCTGAGTACCATGCGTCGAACTTTGTTACTCAGAAAACTAATGTCTACAGCTTTGGCGTGTTTTTGCTTGTATTGCTAACTGGGAAATCAGCGTTTTATAAGAATCATGAAAAGTTTTATGTGGTTGAATATGTTAAACATTATGTTGATAATCATCAATATGACGAATTTATAGACCCGAAAAAATTGGAAGAGGTACGGGGAGTTGGTAATGATAATCTAGTACTTGCTTTCTTGGATCTTGCTTTGATATGCACACAAGATAACAGAGAAGAAAGACTAGAAATGATTGATGTTGCAAAACAACTTCAACAGATGGAAAAGGGCATCCGTAATCATTTGCCGAGTATTAGTTCTTAATTTTTGTCTATTTTTAATTTGTTTTTTTTTGGTATATATAAGGAAAAGGTCAATTTGAAGTTCATGCTGTTTGAGTGGAATGTGTCTTGCAGTAACAGTACCCCTTATTAAATTATATGTTAAAGATTTTCTCTTTTTTTTTCCAAAAAAAAAAAAATTATATGCTAGAATAGAAGTATGTCTTTTTGTATAAGAGAGTATATATAATATTATGATATGGTAACATTTTTCCCAAGTGAAAGCAATTTAATTCCAGAGTTGATCCTCCACTGATCTATCCATATTCTCAGCTCAAAGATTGCGTATAGTATGATTGTTGATATTGATCCTAGACCCTGAATTTGTTCTTTCAGGGTTTGTAACGAAGAGTTGAGTAAATATTTGAGTTAAAATAACTTCAGATTAGAAATTATAACTTATATTATTTCAACCCCTAGACGATATATTATACACGGCACATTAAAGCTCTTCATAAAATGACTAAGAAATAATGTTAAGTGATCATATAACAAGGATATAGATCTTAAAACATCGAAAGAGTTTTGTCTTTGGTATATAAATTCTACTGTAAAATATGAAGACTTTCACGTTCCACCATTGGATCTGCCCTTGTCAGGGTGTATAGTGAGTGTGTGAAGGGCAAAGAGGGACAAAAGGGCAATGGCATATACTCTTTTGAGGGAAGTACTGATGTATGTGAACTGTGTGTGTTTGTGTTGTGTGTATGTGTAAAGAAGAAGAAGGTGAAGAGAAAGTAAAAGAGAAAAAAATTAATTTTAATGTTTTAATATTAAATTTATAAATTCATGGTCAAAAGGGCGCATTTGGAATTTTGTTTGATTAGTTGAGGGTATAATAGGCATTTTACATAAATAGTAATAGTTTCCATCCATTTTTAATAGAAAGGACTATTTGTGCCACTTTTTGTAAATATTAGGGACTAGTTATGCTACTTTTCTAACATTGGGGACTAAATGGGCATAACTAGCCAACAATGAGGACTAATAGTAAAATTTGCCCTACAAAAAACTACCTATTGTTAGACGAAAGTGTCATTACTCTACTACGATGTCAAAATTAAGAGAGAGAAAAAAAAATTAAGAAGAGAGAGAAAAACAAAAAAAAAGAAAGAAAAAATTAAAATATTGTATAGTTGGCATGTCATGTAGAAGTTCACGTATGAGGTAATAAAAAAGTGATGTGAAAAGGGGTGAATATCATGTCTACAGAAGCTACTCTGATCCAATTGTGTTTTTAATACCTTTGTCGTTGAGGTCTGAGTCTCTGTTGGAGACTCTGACTGTCTACCTCCGCTTTGGGTCGCGCGTCCCTCTATGCGTTTGTTTGTTAGCCGCTATTTTGACAGTTACTGTGGGTTGTTCTTGGACTGACTGTTGGTTGTTGGGTTTTCTTGCCGCTGTTTTGGCCGTTGGGAGGTTGTTTATTATCACCTACATTTGCTACTTGCTCCTTGTCGAAGTTTCGCTGCCGTCCAACTCCATGCTTATCCTTATCTCTTTGGACATGGTGCTTCTCATGTGGTTGTTGTGCTGCTTACTGTTGTTTTTTACTTTTACCGTTTGTTTTCATTGGTCTTTTGGGTTGTATTTTATCTTGTCTCCTTCGCTCTTGTTGGTTAAGGATGGACCCACTCTTTTGTATATATGTTTGTTAGTTAATAATATTATCATCTTGACAAAAAAAAAAAAAACAATTCTTAAGCAATCCATGGACGATGATGATGATCTGAAATTACATGAATTATCGATTATGATATGCAATATATTCCAGCAAGATCTTAAAATGCGTTGTTCAATTCTTATATAACCCATTTTTAGTCAACGAAGCATAAAGCTACTTTGGAGGAAAGATCCGAGCAACTAGCTGGAATTATATTACCGCCTTACGGGAATATTGAGTGGCACTAATATTCGTTTCGTGGAAATCATTTGCGTGGATGATGTAATGGACGCTTTAGAGCAATTTCCTATTCAAATCCTTTTGTACGAGTCAATTAGTTTCCATTACAAGGCAGATCGATATTGCTGTTAATTAAGGATCGCTTGTTTTAGTGGGGTGTGATTGGGGATAGTATTTACAAGATATGTGGTATTGTTGTGGAGGATATGGACCATTTGTTTTTCTCATATGGCATGAGTCGGAGGATTTGGTCCCAAGGTCTTAATCTGCTTTTTGTTTACGAGACTATCGCAAATTGGGAAGAAGCAGAGGTCTGGGGTATGCGGTTTTGCAAGGGTGATAGTCTCTAAGCTACAATGGCAAAACTATTTTTCTGTGGGACTGTGTATATAATCTGAAAAGAGCGTAACCAAAGAATTTGTTGTAATAGGTACGCTACGGAGGTGGATATTGTTGTTAGCATTTCTCAGTTTATTAAACTTAGATTACTGATTCAAATGAGAATAGACTAATCAGTAGGTATTGGGGCCACGAAAGCATTCTTAAATAAGAGTTTTTTGTACCTTTGTGCTTTTGCATTTGTTGAGTTTAATGAGATAAACTTGCTTTCCTAGCAAAAAAAAAAAAAAAAACTTTAGTTAAGATGCCTCTGAGTTTCTTATCCCCTATAAGGACCTCAAAAGTCAAATTTATGGCATATAATCAGATTAGGATCAGTATTCAGTGGACAACAAATTATGAAGTTGTTTGTTATGCATTGACTTGTAACACTTATAAAGATTACTCGGATTTCTCATAAAAGATTAAAACTACAAGCTGCCGAATACTATTACGACTCATTATATTGGTATATGGGAAACGATTTACAAACTTCGTCAAACATCTCATGTACAGAATACATCTTAGTGTTATGCAAGACCATGTATTAATTAATAATTCGATGCAGTTTCAGGTTCGTGCAATTTGCCTCAGCTCTCTCGCGACATCAATCATTTCTGGCCTATCTTCGCCTCTTTTGCGGCTGCACCTCAGGGCAAGATCCAAGATAGCTAGTAACTGCTGCTGCTGATCAAATCCGTCTTTTATAATATTACGATCTATGATTTGACTCAACTGATCATTCTCAAAGTGATCTTTAACGTAATCCGCAATATCAATTGTTACTCCATCAGAATTCTTGCACTGATGCTCTCCTGTTATAAGGACAAGTAAAAGCAGACCAAAGCCATAGACATCAGTTTTCTGAGTAACAAATCTTGACGCGAAATATTCAGGGTCTATGAAACCCACTGTCCCCCTTATACCATCTTCAACCTGTGACTCTCCAACGGGGAGTGATATGGAGAAAGAGAAATCAAACAATTTAGCAACACCGTATCGGTCTATGATCACCTTAGATGGGCATAAATCCCTATAAATTATGGGTCTCTCAAATGCAGTATGGAGATAAAGGATTGCGTTTGCAATGCCTATTGCTATCTTTATTCTATTCCCCCAAGAAAATAAGCTATCATTGGAGTGATGTTGGTCACAGAGACTACTAAGCGATTCAAATTCAACGTATTCGTATACTAAAGCTGGACTCTTGAATTCTAGGCAGCAGCCTGAAAGCTTCAAGACATTCTTGAGGTGGCTCATCTGCGACGCTATGGCTATGTCACGGATAATATTCAATGATTTTTGAACTAGGAGAGAATTATGAGTTAACTATGACACAATAGGGAGAATAGCGTGCACTTTCATCTAAAAATAAGTGGGATTTTGTATGTCTCTCAAAGAATATATTAACTTCATTTATATTTTTCAAGTTTTCCCATAATTTCATTTTTCTAAAAGAAAAAGGTCTTTTTTCACAGGAAAAAGTTATCTAATGCATGACTAGCTAAGTTTCAAATAGATCCACAAATTTTGAAAATCTTTTCATAAGTCCTTATCTTTTAAATCCATTAATGATTTCTAATGGGAAATGGGTATAATGGTAATGCAATATGTGCATTAGAGTATTGTTTTATCACTCATTTATCACCTCCTATATTGATACTTAGTTGACATACTAAATTAACAAACTTTTTTCATTCTTTTCTCTTCGTTTAAAATGTTAATTAAGCATCCATATAAAAATTGATACATAGGTGATGAAAATAAAGTGACATATCACATTTCTCACGTGGATTATATGCTTTGGAATGTGACCGTTTAGTTCTTTTATGTATATTTATTTTATTAATGAAACTTCTTCTGACAAAACCAAAAGAATGTGACCATTTGAATCAGACGATGATACTATTTTTTTTTTCTTTGTGAGTAATGCTAGTTGTCACCTCATTTTTATTACTTAAATATCACCTGGACGAGTATACTTAGTTGATATGCTTATAACTTAAGATTTTTTTTTAATTCTTTCTCTTCTTTTAACATGCTAACTAAGTAAACACATAGCAAGTGTTACTTGGGCGATAAAAATAGAAAGACACTTAGCATTACCTTTTTTTTTTTTTTAATTGGCCAAAAATCATTAGTGCCATGACGATTAATGAAGCTACGAATTCTGGAGTTTCCCATATGATACTGTTTCAATGGAGCTACTACGTAGTATTCATTGAGAAAATTGACGAAATTGTAAAATCAATTCCCAGACAACAATACAATATAGTTATTTTTCAGCTTGTCTTTTCCATCTGTTATTACAATTATTTTCCTAACTGTGCCCCCTAGGCTCCTATGGGTCTCATGAGAAAATTTTCATCATACTTCAAGCCAAAACTACTGGAGGAAGAAAATTTTTTACGGAACGGTAGTGAATTGCAGGCGGAGGTTATTGCATTTTCCAGTAGAGGGTATGATATTCTCATCCGTAGCTTCACTGCCAAAGAGCTAGTCAAGGCAACATAGCGCTGCCTTATCGGATTCCACGGACACTAAACTAACCATTTGTGGACAATATCAAGTATGAGATAGGGAAAAAGATGTCCATGCGCTGTAGTACTCTGAAGGAATTGAAGGCCATTCATTTGACTTTCTTGTTGGGAGATGAGTATGCATCTATTTCATTTTTGACTTGTCATGCCAAACATTGACAAGTCTCTTGGAAGATGTGATATCCTACCCAACTGCGACTTCTATATTCAATTTATAATTAATTGAATTTATTATTATGGTCAATAATAATTTAAACATTTTACTTCCGTTAATTAGGCTTTTATGTGTTGGGAATGCCAGCTAGCTGCTTGCGTCTTTCCTGCAAGGTGCCTTATGACTTATGAGAACTGGACAATTCCTTTTACGATGTTGCAGGAATACATTGCATTTCATCACTTCTAAACCATGCAGTCCTTAAAAATTGAAGAATACTGACCACGTTAGATTTCAGTTGCCAGGGACGAATTTAAAACTTCTTCTCATTGAGGACTAAATATTTTTTTTGAACTAAAAATACATAAAAATTTATTTTTTTAAAAAGAAAATCATAAATTTTTTAATGTTATTCTGTCGGCCCTGCTGGCCCTTATCTACATCCGCCACTGTCGGTTGTCATACGTTCTTCACGTTGTTTAAGTTGTTGATGGTTCTAACATTCTGAATTACTTTGATTTTGCTAACGGTGCCTCCTAGGATCCTATGGGTCTCATGAGAAGAATTTCATCATACTTTAAGCCAAAACCACCAGAGGAAGAAATTTTTTTACGGAACGGTAGTGAATTGCAGGCGGAGCTTATTGGATTTTCTAGTAGAGGGTATGATATTCTCATCCGTAGCTTCACTGCCAAAGAGCTAGTCAAGACAACAAGAAGCTTTTCTGAGCGGATTTTCGACAATGGTATGATAGCCATGTTCAGAGGCCACTTAGAAGGTCGCCAAATCCTGGTAACTAACAATTGGAGAGGCAGAAGATATGTCTATCATGATAAAGCTATCCGTGATATAGTGATTTCTTCACATATGTGCTACCTCAAGAATGTGTTGAAGCTCGTAGGCTGCTGCCTCGAATTCGAATCCCCGGCACTTGTATATGAATATGTCGAAGGTACACTTCTATCTGATTATTTGTTGAACCCCAACAGTGACAACAAGTTATTATTATCTTGGAGAAGTAGAATAAAAATTGCAAGCGATATTGCCAGCACAATTCTTTATCTCCATACTGCTTTTCCAACGCCTGTAATTTATAGGGACATAAATCCATCCAATATGATCGTAGATAAATACGTCGTGAAATTGTTTGATTTCACTCTCTGTATATCGCTTCCTCCTGGAGAATTGAGTGTGGAAGCTGAAGTAAGAGGAACATTTGGGTTTGCAGACCCTGAGTACATTGACTCAGGCATTGTTACGCAGAAATCTGATGTCTACAATTTCGGTATATTTTTGCTCATTTTGCTAACTGGGAAAACTGCGGTTTGGAAGGATCATGAAGGCAAAAGGTTGGTTTTGTTGAAGGATGATGTTAAATATTATGCTAATAATCATCAATACGATCAACTTATAGACCCAAGAATATTGGAAGAGGAGGGAGGAGTTGGTAATGAAAATCTACTTCCATCTAATTTCCTGGATCTTGCTTTGATGTGCACACGGGACAGTGGAGATGAAAGGCCAGATATGATTGATATTGCAAAACAACTCCGCTTCATGGAGAAGCGCATTCGTAATAGTTTGCCAAGTATCAATTAATTCTTGATTTTTTTGTTTCTTTTCCTATTTTTTCTATTTTGAATTCGTATACTTCAGAAAAAAGATTTTATGTTTCTGTATGTAAACTTTGTTAAGAAGACGAGTGCAACTAGAAATGCTATAATTATATGTAAGGAAAGGCTTAATATGAAGTTCTGGTGCTAGAGGAATCTGATTATCACTATTCTCATCATACTTATAATTTGATCGGCATTTGTTTTCAGTGTCCGAGTGACGAAAGGTTCTTTTCGTTTTATAGCTTAATGTTTTTCATCAGATTTTTAGTTTGTTCAAGAGTATTATACTGTAATCATGGAGCTACTAAGTAATTTCTGTGAGATGATTGACGGAGTTGTAAAACCATTTACAACCATCTCCAAATACCAAGATAATAATTAAATTTCAACTTGTCTTGTTAGTCTTTTATGAGAAAGCTGAATAAGTTTGATTAAGATAACTATTAAGCAAAAGTGATCCGTATTCTTTTTTAATAGAATTTACACGAGTTTCATACGTCACAAGTTCTTTATAAATATGTCTAGACATGACCACTTCATAATATTGTCATAATTACATTTAAAAAAAAAATTTATCGGTCCAAACTAATATAAATTCATAAAAAAAAAAAATAAACTTCACATATGTATAATTTATTTAATTTACGTGAAAAAACTGAAATTAATTTGAATTAATTAAATAACAAACCCTTATTTTTTTCTTCGGGTTTTGACCTTTTTGGATTCCACTAATCCAAATCTAACCATGTGAGTCCAAACAGAGGTCCCACCTCACAATTCATGGACGATATAAAGTAATAGGGAAAAAGATGTTAACGCTTTGTCCTATGAAGAAATTGAAGGCCATTGACTTGACTTTTGAGGTATGGCAAGGACGATAGGAAACCTCCATTCCATGCATCTACATCATCCTTTGATCGAAAAACAATTTTTTTTTTTTTTAAAGAATGAAAAGAGTAGGTCGCGTAATGCGAAGAAATTAACCTCTATTCCACGCATCTACATCACCCTTTGAATTTACTATTATTATCATCAATCTGTCGCGTAATGCGAAGAAATTAACTCATACGAAATTGCTCTAAAATGTCCATAGCAGCATCCCACGCAAATAAGAGATTCAGGAGTAGGTCTCATGAGGATGGAGGGGTAAAAAAAAAAAAAAAGAAAAAGAAAAAGCATCCACGCAAATAAACTTTATAGCAAACAAAAAAATGTTATTCTTGACTCCCAATATCATATTGGACAGATCACGATTACCTATTTAAAATTTATGGAATTAGCGGAGGTTGCAGTCTCTAATGACCCTTATATGGCTCCACCAGTGCATATTGGACTTGTAAAGAGAAAAAGTGAGACACATCTTGGAAGAAGTTTAACCTGAATTGCTAGTTGGCTACTTGGATCTTTCCTGCAACGTGCCTTTAAGCCAACTCCAATAGTTCCCTTATATTTTTCTCTATATGTAGAGAATTTGGATCATTTTTCTACATCTAGGGATTCAATATTTTAATTTCACTCCAACTACTTCTCTATTTTAAAAACTCTTTATTTTTGTTTACTCTACATGTGGAGATGTGGAGATAAGTTTAGAGAATTATTATTGTATCTCCACATGTAGAGATAGTGAGATTTAGATATAGAAATTCTCTATATGTAGGGGGATAGGTATAACAAAACTGTTAGAGACTAAAATCTCCAATAACTTGCTTACATGTAGAGAATTTGGTGTTTTAGTACACCTATTGGAGATGACAAATGACCTAAGGTCATCTCCATTAGATGATTTAAAGTGACTCCTTGCCCTAAATGTAAGGAAGGGATTGATGAATTTTGCTCCAACAGTTCCCTTGTCCCTGTTGAACAAATATAATAATAAAGTAATATATCAATCCAACACAAGTGGTATGACCCACTTAGACTTTAATGATCCTCACACAATTTTACTACACACGCGAAGGCTAAAGAAGCAAAACAATGCTTTAATATATATTATTTATAAACTCTTACAAGACTTGACACTTCTTACACACCTATGGTAGGACACTCACAAGACTATACTAACACCTAGCTATGACTCTTATCTTACTTCTCTTCACTCTTCTTCACGGCTCACTTGACTCCACACTTTACATACAACAACACATAAGCTCTATTTATAGATGATTTCCACCACGATAGGCAAGTCGGTGGAGACATTGCCGCCTAAAAGATTTTTCTAGCATCATCTTTATACATTGAAAATGGTGAAATAATTTTGCAAGAAGAAGATGACTCTAGAAGATAAGCTGATGGAATATTCTGGAAAATTAGAGAGAGTCTAATGTTGTTTTTTAACACTCCCCCTCAACATTGACTCTCTCGTAGTTCTGCTCTTGTGATCATCCCGGCTTCTTTTTAAAACTCTTCAAACTTAACTGGTTTAGGCTCTTGTACCGTCTTATGGTGCCATGTGGATAAATCTTGTGCCACTTAAGCTTCTCGCTTGCTCTTTTATATTTAAGCGGCTCCATCACATTACCTACTTCAGTTAAGGATGCGTCAACATACTTGGGGTTTGGTTTCCTTGGCCTCGTTGACCTTCTCAATTGTGGTTCTAGAGTCCCTTCCTTGTTAAAGTCTTCATTCTCTCTTGACGGATCATCTTTTTCGATTCTTTGACTTGTATTAGTCTGCCACATATCATGTCTAACTTCTAAATCTCCTTCTTTAGTAGTCGCATCCTCGGTCTTCTCATCTTCAACATCCTTTAAGTTAGGCAGCGCTACATATTCTGGTGACTACCATGCTAATGCTTCATCAAACACTACATTCCTTGAGGTGTAGCAATGACCTGTTCTGGGGTCATAACATTTCTACCCTTTCCTTTGGGAGTAGTAGCCGACAAAAATACACAGTAGGGCCTTCTTATCGAACTTCTTACGTAGGTGATTTGGTACAAATACGTAACATACACATCCAAATACTTGAAAGTGACTTACCGTTGGCTTGATGTTCCACAACTTCTCAAAGGGTGAGACAAACCCGAGCCTTTGTTATGGAAGCTTGTTGATTATGTGGGTCACTGTTCTTATACACTCTGCCCAAAACCTTCCAAGCATATTTCTTGCGTGTAACATGCTCCGACAGATTTCTGCAAGATATCTGTTCTTCCTTTCGGCTACACCGTTTTGCTGTGGAGTACTTGGGCAAGTAAATTAATGTTGTATCTGGCATGCTTTTAGATACTTGTCAAATTCATATAAGGTGTACTCTCCTCCATTATCGGTGCGTAGACATTGGATCTTATTGCCTATTTCACTCTCAACTATTTCTTTAAACTCTTTGAACTTGGTAAACGTCTCTGATTTTTCTTTCATGAAGTACACCCACACGTACCTTGAGAAATCGTTAATGAACGTCACCATGTAACGCATTCCTGAGATAGATGGTTGTTTCACCGGTCCAAACATGTCTAAGTGGACCAACTCCAGCGGCTTCTTGGCTTTGAATGTGGATTCTTCATAAGGTAGTTGATGCGTCTTCCCATATTGACAGCCAGTACATACTATGTCTTCTCGAACTTCTAGGTGAGGAAAACCTTTTAGCATCTCTTTTCTCATCATTTCTTTTAACTTGTGATAGCTGATGTGTCCAAGTCGTGCGTGCCACAAATCAGCTATTTCGTTCTTCCTTGTCTTGCTGACATAGGCAGTCTCTGCAGACATCACGTACATTGACTTTAGCCTTGGTCCTTCCATGGTTGGTGTGCCAATCACTTTGATATCCTAATGTACTTTAATACCGTCAGGCCCGAATAGTACCCAATTTTCTGCATCTGTCAATTGAGAGACTGATAGCATATTTTTCTTTCTTCCTGGCACATGGTAGACATGATCAAGCTGTACTTGACTTCCTTTCTGGCGAGGCTTGATTATGGTACTACCCACGTGAATGATCGGTAGTTTTGTATTGTTAGCAGTTACCACCACTCATCGCCTTTTGTACTTTGGCATATCCTGTAGCTTCTCAACTTTACCTATCATGTGGTTGGCACAGCCTGAGTCGAAGATCCAGTCCTTGTTGTAGTCAATCCCTTTCGGATTGTTGGTTATATATGTTGGTAACTCCTCTAGCTATTACAAGAAAAAAGCGCATGGGCGACGGATTTTTTCCGTAGTAAATTGGCTACTGCCAGACTATGAATTTGCTACGGGAAAAACATTTAGTAGCCCAGTAGTAGCCAACTTAGGAACCGTTGAAATGGAGACAAAACTTTGCTACGGATTCGCTACGGACAATAATTTTAATTAATAAAAAAATTAAAAAATAATATTCCGTAGCCTAGCCGTAGCAAATTTGCAACGGACTAGCTATGACTTATTTAATTAATTTGGCGAAAAAACTCAAAAAAAAGTAAGTCAGTGACCCAAAGCCACAGATTGGCTACGGACTATATATATTATTCAAAAAATATTTTTAAAAAATAAATATGGATATTTTAGTGAAATAGAAAAAAATAAAATAACAAAGTTCGTAACCCAGCAGTAGCCAATTGGCTACTGCTAGGCTACGGACTGGAACACTTCTGTAGCCTAGCAGTAGCCAATTGGCTACTCCTGGGCTACGGACTTTAACAAAAAATTGAGGTTTATCATTTTTAATTTGAATTATGAATTTTGATTGCATCTACAACGTAGTAAACTTCAATTGAGTTGTAAATTTTTCAAATAAAAATAAACTTGGTTCATATTTAATTAACGTACATACTTTTATAGAGAAATCAATTGCCGTTTAAATCAAACTTATCATGTTTTCACTTAATATTGTGTTAATGTTAATAAATATTCAGTCTAGGAGTCGAAAAACTTTCACATTGTGTCTAAATTTCATAAATAAGAAAAATATGAAGATATTAACACATTTTAATACGTTGTTCCTACCTATTAACAAGTTAGAATACATATTATTAGTTATCCGTAGCCTATCCGTAGTCCCTAACTACGGATGGGCTACGGACTGGAATGCTTCCGTAGCCCAGCAGTAGCAAATTGGCTATTGTTGGGTTACGGAGTTTAATAAAAAATCAAGGTTTATCATTTTTAATTTGAATTATGGAATTTTGATTGCATCTACAACGTAGTAAACTTTACTTGAGTTGTAAATTTTTCAAATAAAAATAACTTGGTCCGTATTTCATTAACGTGCGTACTTTTATAGAGAAATCAATTACTGTTTAAATCGAACTTATCATGTTTTCGTTTAACATTGCGTTAATGTTAATAAACGTTCAGTCTAGGAGTCAAAAAACTTTTACATTGTGTCCATTACGGACTTCAACTGGTCTGTAGCCGGGCAGTAGCCAATTGGCTACTACTAGGCTACGGACTGGAACGCTTCTGTTCCCCAACAGCAGCCAATGGGCTACTGTTGGGCTACAGATTTTAACAAAAAATCGAGGTTTATCATTTTTAATTTGAATTATGGAATTTTGATTGTACCTATAATGTAGTAACTTCACTTGAGTTGTAAAATTTTCAAATAAAAATAAACTTGGTCCGTATTTCATTAACGTGCGTACTTTTATAGAGAAATCAATTACCGTTTAAATCGAATTTATCATGTTTTCACTTAACATTGCGTTAATGTTAATAAACGTTCAGTCTAGGAGTTGAAAAACTTTCACATTGTGTCTAAACTTCATAAAAAAGAAAAATATGAAGATATTAACACATTTTAATACGTTGTTCCTACCTATTAACATGTTAGAATACATATTATTAGTTATCCGTAGCCCAGCAGTAGGCTACGGACTTCAACAAAAACTGAATTTTATCCTTTTTCATAACCCATCCGTGGCTATTGGCTACAGATGGGCTATGGACTGTAAGGACTTTTAAAAGATATATACTATTATTTGTCAAGCATAGATGTCTATAATTACTACCATATGAACCATAAGTCGGTACAAGCATATATAATCTCATACTAAAACTCTTTGCATCACAATTACTCAAAAGATAGATATACAAACATTTGTTCCTCTTTGATAGTGTCAAAATGAAAGAGGGGCTCCACAAACTAATAAAGAGTAATGTCTGTAAAGATTTAACATACATAAATAGTAAATTAGATATCTAGTTTCAAATGCAAAATTTTAATTATAAAAAACTAACAGCAAGTTGCCCAAAATAAAACTATTGTCTCAGTCCACAACCACGACGTCCACGTTGACCTCCACGACTCCGATTGTCAATAAACCCAGGGTCTTGTCCAACTCCCTCACCATGAAAGTTATCAGCCACGAGTAGAAGGCGACCTTGTATATCCTCAAATTGAGTTTTGAAATATTGTCGATCTTCTGCTCGACGTTCTTCCAGACTCTGAAACTGAGTTTCAAAGTAGTGGCGATCTTCCGCTCTATGTTCTTCCAAAGTCTGAAATTGAGCTTCAAAATATTGATGATCTGCCGCTCTACACTATTCTATTGTTTGAAGTTGAGTTTGTAAATGGCTGAAAGTTCTATCATTGTTGCCCATAGAAGTAGAGATATCATTTAGTTTTTCCAAAATTAGATCAAATGACGAACTAGAAGCACGACTAGAACTAGCACATCTTCTCCTTTCTTGCTCATCTATTTGTGACACTCTCTCTGCATGAATGTACTCCTCTAGAATATCGGTTTCCATAGGCATTTCATGATATAAGTTTTCTTCCATCTCAACATCACCAATATAACTCAAATTCTGAACAAAGGTTCTGTTCTTGGTAGTATTAGTTCTAATGAATGATTTAGTTTCCTTTGGTAGTCTATTAAATTCTTCTTGGTTTATATAACAATCTTGATACCAATAAGTTTGTTCCCTATTCAGAGATAGTATATTAAGATACCAAGAAGGGTTGAATTTCTTACTTTTAACCCCATCAAATAAAACCCCGAAGTACTCAAAAATTCGCGTAAGGGCTACTCCATATGGCAAGGATTTGTTGTTCTTAGCCGCATAAATCATGTGACGAACAATCATATACGGTAAGTTCACTTGTCTACCACTAACCAACAAATATACAATATAAGCATCTCCTTGAAGTGTCATTTCATCATTAATATTTCTATGTACAAGATAAGAGCCTACAAAGTTTACCCAAATTTTCTTTAGTATGGGCAACTCTCTCTTATCTAGTGCATTTCCTCTATGATCAGTTCTATCATACCTTTTCACCCAGAAAAATCTCAAACAATTATCTTTGTCTTCGGGCTCCATTCTACTTTCTGGCCAACCAGTGGCGTCATAAGTTTTTACCCATTCATTTCTCATATTAAAGATTATAGCTATAATATCCGGGGTTAACTCAATATCAATACCTCTAATTCTAGTTTTTACAACAACAATTTCATTAGTTTCCATATTAGCATAAAATTCACGGATTAAAAGCGGATAAACAAGATAATGAATATGTAAGAAGTCATACCAACCTTGTTGTTGCACGAATTCAAAAATTCTAGTACCTTGTATATCCTCGTCTATCAAACACTTTACATACAATATCTACTTGACAACCTCGATGTTTGCACGTGAGGGATGAGGATCCCTATCCGGACTTGGAAGCCTTGTAGAGCCTCTTGTATTGGTTTTCTTATTTAGATTTGTTTTCCCACTTTTCCTTGTATCTACCATGATAAAATATAGAGATTTTGAGATTTTGGGAAGTGGGTAACGTCCTACAAAACTTGAGATTTAATGGCTAAATTTTGAGTTTAAGATAACTTTACCTATATTTTGGCTTAGGGCTTGAAAAAATTGGGGTTTGGAAAAACTCTTTGTAGATTTGGAGGTTTTGGCAAGTGGGCAATGTGATTATGGAAGAAATTTTGAGGTTTAATGGCTAGATTTTGAGAATTTGAGAGAGATTTTTTGGGTTTTTCTTACAATGGGGTTGAAGAAATTGGTGTTTTGAAAAACTATTTGGAGATTTTGATGTTTTGTGGAATGGGTAATGTGATTGTGGAAGAAATTTTGAGATTTAATAGTTAGTTTTTTATCATTTTAGAGAGATTTTGAGAGAGTTTTAGAAAAGAAATATGAAGAGATTTGAAGTTGGGGAAGAAGATGGGATTTGGGGGTGGGTTTGCTGATTTTTATCAGCATTGAAAAAATAATTTAAATTATTTTTTTTAAGGTGCAGGTCACGGCCCGTCCGCCGGCCAGTCGACCGGCGGGCCGCCAACCTTGGGGATGCGGGGCAAGGCAGCCCCGCTGTCTCGGCCAGCCGGCACCTCGTTTGGAATAGGCGGCCACAATCTAAGGCACCATCAACATCACTACCACCATCAGCACCACCACCACCAGCACTACTATCACCATCAACAACACTACCAAGGGTACTACCACCACTACCAACAAAGGCTCCATCACCACTACAAGGTCCTCCATCACCATCACCACCATCTAGGGCACCATCACCACCTCCAACTCCACCACCATCACCACTAAAGACACTACCACCATCTCTCTCTATTTTCTACTAGTAAGTATTTTATTGTATATATTTATTTTTCCTTTATTTTTGTGTCTAGTATAGACATATTTATATATGTGTATAAATTGTTTCTTCATATGTATAATTTTGCTTGTTTTTCATTTGTTCAATTTATTATTTTTGTATTTAATGTTGTGTTTAAATCTATTTTTTTTTAAGTGAGGTTTTTACATAAATATTTGGTAGTGATATTTGTTGTGACTTCTTTGACATCAATGTTATATTGTAGGGATATTTGTTTTCATTAATTAATAATAAATTAACTAGTGGGTCATACATTGTGTTTAAATAATGTCACCACTAAGCCCATTACTTAACCATATCTTGTACTATTGATTTCTTTAATGGAATGAACATATATTATGATACAGAAGTTGAGAAAATGGAAACACTCCGACAACAGTGGATGAACGATCGATTAACATCTAAGGGAGTATTAAATCCTAAGTTCGTTCATGGAGTAGACGAAGAATTCATTCATTTTGCATGTAGTCAACGAAAGTACATGGATGTAGACAAAATTAGATGTCCTTGTGCGAAATGTAAGAATTGTGACTTTAAGGACCCTCATACTTGTAGACATCATCTCTACTCATAGGGGTTCATGAGGCATTACTATGTTTGAACTTCACACGGGAAGCATGATGACCTCAATCAGGATAACAACCATAATGTTGGTGATCATTCTGGATATGATAAAGGAAATAGTTATAGGACAATGGTGTTTGACGCATTTGGCCCATCAAATGTACCACCAACTCCTTATCAACCAATTGAAGAGGAGCCTAATATGGAGTCAAAATATTTTTATGATCTATTAAAAAGTACAAATGAGCCTTTGTGGAGTGGATGTGAGGTCACTCTTCTGTCAGCGGTGTCTTTGTTGTTGAATATCAAGTCATAGGGGAATATGTCTGAACATTGTTATAATTGAATTATTGAAGTTATTCGAAGAATGTTGCCCAAGGATAACACTTTGCCTGAGAACTACTATAAGTTTAAGAGTGAAATAAGTCCTCTAGGTTTGAGTTGCATGAAGATTGACGCGTGTGTAAATGGATGTACGTTATATTACAAAGATAGAGATAAACTCAAATGTTGTCCAAGGTGTCGCCACCCACGGTTTAAACCTACAGAAGTTGGGAAAAAACGTGGTAGACCAATTGTCTTCAAACGATTGAGGTATCTACCATTAACGCCCAAGTTGACCAGATTATACATATGCAATGCCATTTTAGCAACCAAGTTGAGAATGAAAAAATTTGTCATCCATCCGATGCTGAGGCATGGAAACACTTTGATAGAACGTATCCAAACTTTGCTTCTGAACTGAGAAATGTACGTCTCGGACTTTCTTCTGATGGTTTTAACCCGTTCAACTCTTTTTCTCAACCTTATTCTTGTTGGACTGTGATAATCACACCGTACAATCTTCCACCATAGATGTGTATGAAGGATCCTGTAATGTTCTTGACCCTTCTTATTCCTAGGCCAAAGAGTCCGGGAAAGAGTATAGATATATACCTTGAGCCTCTAATTGAAGAGTTGATTAAATTATGGGAAGTAGGGGTACCTTGTTATGATATGTCGTTCAAGTCCAATTTCTAATTGAAGACAGTTCTAATGTGGACAATTAATGATTTTCCAGCATATGACATATTATCTGGCTGGAGTACGTTTAACAAATTGTCATGTCCATATTGTATGGGATCTTCTCAGGCATTTCAATTGACTGCAGGGAGAAAGAATTGCTTCTTTGACTGCCATCGACAGTTCTTACCAAGAAATCATCCCTTTCGATGAGACAAGAAAAATTTTCGAAAAAATTTGATCGAGAAATTGGACCCTCCACCGAAATTGAGTGGTAAGGACATGTGGGAACAAGTTCAAGATCTTCCAAACATAAATGAACTGGGTAAAGAGAAAATAGATGGTTTTGGAAAAAAAACATAACTAGACAAAAAAAAAACATCTTTTGGGATTTGCCTTATTAGCGATCACAGTTTGTGCGTCATAATCTAGACGTCATGCATATAGAGAATAATGTTTTTGATAATGTGTTTAACACTATAATGAACGTGAAGGGAAAGACAAAAGATACAAAAATTCAAGGGCTGACATTGAGAGAATTTGTGATCGACCTGAATTATGCATTAGAGATGATGTGATGAAGATGGTCATGCATACTCTCCCGATTCCTTCTACGAAAGCAATTTTGGAGTGGGTCAAAGAGTTAAAATTCCCTGACGGTTATGCATCAAATATAGCAAGGTGTGTTGACATGAACGATTTGAAGTTGTCACATATGAAGAGCCATGATTGTCATGTATTTATGGAGAGATTGTTTCCTATAGCCTTACAAGAGTTTAGTGTATGGGAACATTTTACCGAATTGTTTTTCAGAAACATTTGTTGCACGTCTCCTAAAATAATTGACCTTGAAAGAATGCAACAAAATATTGTGATCACCCTTTGTAAGTTGGAAAAGATCTTACCTTTAGCCTTCTTTGACTTAATGGAACATTTGCCAGTACACTTGGTTCATGAAGCAATTTGCGGCGGTCTTGTAAAATATCGGTGGATGTACCCTTTTGAGAAGTTTTTGCATGTTTTGAAGAGAAAGGTGAACAATAAAGCACGTGTTGAGAGATTTATATGTGAAGCATATCTTATCCTTGAGACGTTGACATTTTGTTCATATTATTTCGAACCGCATGTACAAATAAAAACAAGAAACATCGGTCGAAATGAAGAGTCTGTGGATGCGGATTACCCTGAAATGTGTTTACCCATATTCAAACATCCAGGTTGTCCAATAGGGAAGATGATCTCTAAAGATTTAGACGCTTGAGATTTCAATGCTGCTCATTTGTGTGTTTTGATGAATTGCGAAGAAGTGTCCCCATATATTAAGTAAGTTAATGACTCAACTCTTTAGTTATATTAAAGATCTTATATATATAATCCACTAATTAATACAATACAGGACGTTTGAGGATGATCTTAGAATAGAGAATTCGTCATTTACTGATTCACAAATCAATAACAACATTGAGAAATTTTTCCTGGCTTGGTTACGTCACCATGTTAGTATTACTCGTTTTTAATGTCTCTAATAATATACTTGATTCATTCCGACCTTGACGTATGTTATTGTCCCTAATTTACCCCTTTCAGCTTGCCCACAATAACATTTTGGACGATCGCGTGAAATATCTTTCAATGGGTCCAAGTAAGGTGGTCAGTACATGGTCAAAGTACTTGGTGAATGGGTATAGATTTCACACTTTGGAGTATGGATCTTCAAAGGCAATAATGAATAGTGGAGTCACTATGAAAGGGACAACGCCTGATAATGAGGAAAGTGATTATTATGGTATGTTGACTAATATTATTGAGTTAGAATACCATAATAGAACTTTGAAGCGCACAAGAGTTGTCATTTTCAAGTGTGAGTGGTTCGATTCTCACAATGATAAGGGATTAAAGGTTCATTCAAAATATTGCTTGATTGATATAAATATGAAGAAAAAATACCCAAAGTATGACCCCTTTGTCTTAGCCGAGCATACACATCAAGCATACTACGTCAGGTATCCTGGTACTAAGAGAGAATGGACAGCTTGGTCAGCTGTATGCAAGATCAGATCAAGGAACCAATTTGATAGGGAGTCGAACAATGATGATAATGATAAAGATGAACAGTCGGCTTTTCAGTCCAATGAGAAGAACGTGATATTGGTACAATCAGATGATCATAATGATGTCGTATTGCATTGACTTGAATCAAGTGAATGCATTGCTGTGGTTAGAGATATAGAAGAAGAGCACGAGGACAATGCCCAAAATGATGATGAAGATCATGAAAGTGACTCTGATAATGACTTAGAATCTAAATACAATGAATTATCTGATTGAGATTTTGTACTTATAAATTCAATATTTTGTATGTCACCTATATGTGAATTGTATCATTGACAATCGAAAAATATAATGAAAAGTGGTTATAGTATCTCTGAATGTTTATAGAATATATTGTACATCTCTTTGTATCTTATGATTTTTTTGTAGCAATCATGGGTAGAGCTGGTAGATCGTAACCAGATAAGACACGATCTGTCATGCCATCAACTTCGTCTTCCGCAGCCCGCAGTGAATGTGATAGTGAGTCCCTTACCGCTGTAGGGTCGTTGGTTCGTTCCACCGGACTATCTGCCCATTTGTGTGATATTCGAGTGACGTAAGAGGATTGTCATGATAGTACCACACCCACGACCAGCGTCCAGCATGAAATGGAACATCCAGAATCATCATCACATGCTGCTGGCACAACAAATTGGCAGACTATGGGATTCGAGTCACTCGAGCAGTACGTCACATGGTTGGAGGATTGACGTACTCACGTTCGATTATATAATTAAAGGTAAAATTACAATTAAATTAAATTATAGAACAATTACTTTGATTGTTTGTTATTAGTTCTTGAAGTTATAATAAGGTAATGCAAGTGACACTAACTTATATAATTGATATACTTGTTAACAGATTTGTACCTGCTTCGGTAGTAAAAAAATTAAAGTCAATATTCACAGGCGGATTCACAGAACCCTAGATTACTTATGGAGAAATTCCAGAGGATGTCAAAGACCGATGGTTTTGCTCTTTTGAGGTTTTTATAAACATTAATGCAATCAATATCTATTATATTATACACTTATACATTTATACGTGCGTATTCAATTAACACATGTTCGCATTTATCTATTTTTGTTGTTGCAGATAGATTATAAGTGGCACCCATGTGACAGGACACACATCAAACATTGTTTCCGTTATAAGGCGGCAAAAAGAATGAAAGACCAATTGGCTAAGGCCCGTAAATTTGACAAGCCTCCTAAGTGGATGACATTAAAAAATTGGGAGCAAATTCAAGTAAGATGGCGTGAACCAAAATGGATAGAGAAATCAAAAGCGGCCAAGAAAAATAGGGAGAAAAATCAATCGGTACACTACACGGGTGCCACCCCCTTTCATGAGGTTATGAGAAGGATGGTATGTAACTTAAATTTAATAGTCATTTAAATTTGTCTATCTTAATATTCTAGTTCTTGAGTAATTACTACTTACGAAGTTAATAATGTAGGGGGATATAGTAAACCCCCTGTCTATAGAGCTGATGTTTTCAAGGTCGCTCACAATAAAAGGGAGGCTGATGGTATACAGTACTCAGATCCAAAGGTTGCTCAGACGATAGTAAATATTTATACAGTGTATTACTTTTACTGTCGATTAATTTTGTTCAATTTATATAAATTTATGTTAAGTTTAAGTTGCTATGTTTAATTTAAAAGGTTATAAAAATTGAATTTCATAACTCTCTTTTGTAATGCATAGTTTGTTAGGCTTATTTATTTCATTATGAGGATTGTATCTTTATGATTATGTTGATATAGTTAAGATAGACGACATATCCTTTGGTTGTTTGTTGGAGGCCCAGAATTATAAATTTGGCATATTTGTGGTTATATGTTGGTTGTTGTGGCTATATGAATTGTTATGCAGGTTTTATTTTTGTGTTTGGGGCCATATTACAAATGTTATAATGCCAAAATTTCGTAGCGTCCCAACTTGATTTTAGGTAGGGTCGAGTTGGGGCTTAACATTGAGTGATATAAGAATATTAAAAATTTATAAATGTTGTTTTTGTAGTCACTATATGAGGAGATGCTCCAGCAACGTCAACTTGTGACACAAGAAGACCCCACGGCGCCGCCCGTTAATCCCGATGAGATATTCTACCAAGCTGTTGGTAGGGTGAAAAAAGGGCGTGTCTATGGAATCAGCTTGCAAGGAGTCAGCGTTGGTAGGGAAGCACCCCCTATTCCCACCATGAACACTAGAGTTGGACTCTCGGAATAAGAAGTCGATAGGCGAGTCACTGAAACAACGGAGTCCTTGAGGCAACAACTTGATGACCAAGGAAATGCACAGCAAGAGACACAGCGACAAGTGAACGAAGCCATGGAACTCTTGAGTGAATTGCAGCGGGAGCTTAATTGGCTAAAACACCCACGACAGTAGGCCGATCAACATCATCAATGGTATATTTAGGATTTAGCCTTTTTGGACAATTTTATAGTCTTTTAGTCTTTTTATGAATTTGAAAGATATGTTATGTAAATATTATTTTCGATATTTAATTTTATGTTTTGTTGTGTAAATTTATTTTATTTTTAAATTTTTACATTTCATATTATTTTCAGAATAATTAATAATTATTACGTGAGAGAATAGCCACATAAAATTAGCCACCATTTTTGGACATGACAAATTACTACGGAATTAGGCAATAGATTAGCCACCAATATGTGGCGACAAAATGGCTATGGATTGGCTGCGGATATTTGGTGATAATTAGCTACGGTTGGGCTACGGACATTTGGCGACAATGGGCTACGGATTGGCTATCATAACAATCCGTAGTCATGGGCAACGGCCGATTTACGACCGCATTGGCTACTACTTTGCTACGGACGTTAATAATTAATTAAAAAAATTAAAATTTTAGTTAGCTACGGATGGGCTACGGATTGGCTACGGAAAAGGGGCTACCGATATTCTACGGATACCAATCCGTAGCCGTGGGCTACAGACGATTTACGATTGAAACGGCTACGGATTTGCTACGAACGTTAATAATTAATTTTTTTAAAAAAAATTTAGTTGACTACGGATGGGCTACAGTTATTTTGCTACGGAAGTTATAAAAAATAAATACAAATTAATTTCTGGAATTAGCTACGGATGGGCTACGGACTATCAAATTGGCGACGAGACTTTTTACTACGGACGGTATTCCATAGCCTAGCGGTCGCCCGTCCCAATTTGGCTACTGCTAGGCTATGGATTTTGGCCGTCGCCTCAGCCTTTTTTTCTTGTAGTGATCTTGGCGAGTAATGCTCCGACCTGTTTAGCATCTTGTATCTCCACGAAAGAAGCCTCGACATCCCATTCCTCTTCTTCATCTCCATCTGGATGGCTGATTGATGTGGCTACATTTCCTTGCATCTCCTTGTTGTTGTACCAATAATCTCGAGCATTGTGACCTTTCTTCCCGCACGTATAGCATTCTTCATTGCGTTTCCTGCTTTGTTGCCTGTTGTCTTGATATCCTTGATTAGTTCCCCCTGTTTGAGAGCATCCTCCATTTTTCTTCTTTGACGTATCCTCGAATCTCTTCTTAGATCCTGAGGGCCCCTACCGCTAAAGAGTGCTTCCTCATCACTCTTTAGTGAGACCCCGAACATTTACTTATTTAACGCTTCTTGGTTGGCTAGTAAATTTTCTAGTTCTATAAGTGTTGGTTGTTCTGACCAACCTTGAATTGCTGTAATAAAGCTTCTATATTTGGGTTTCAACCAGTAGCGGACCCAGGCTACGGGGGTCAGTGCATGCACTACAGTGAAACTATCATAGTTCATAGTTCGATATAAAAGGGTATTATAATTAATTGGGAACTACTAACTCTCAAAATACAAGTTATTCTCGTTGGTCAAGCATTTGAATATTAAAATGAACCATGCGGGTTCGATTCTCTATAGGTGCACTCATTTCCTTTTTCCTTTATCAAATTGGCAAAAAAATACTCCAGTGTATGCACTTTGCAAGAATCGAACCTGAGACATGAAGCCTTAATTAATTTTAAAAGTACTTTTTTAACCACTAAACTACATCAGTTTTTGTTGAGGTGAAGCCTTTGCATACACTGTTGTCTATGTAGGTCCGTCACTGGTCTCAACCCATGAATAATAATTCTTCTCATTCTTGCATCCGATATTTTGGATTTAGGATCTAACTCAGAAATTTCAGCACAAAGATACCTTGCTGAAATACCGATTGATCGTCATGTCTCATTGAGCGATTGTCATTAACTCACTCTCGAGCAATTGTAGCCTGACAGTATTGTTCTTCGAGAATAACTTCGCTAGAGTATCCAACACTTCCTTCGGTGTGTCTGTCTTCTTTATGTGTTGTAGTAGGTCATCTTCCACTGTTGTTCTTATCGCATACAATGCCTTTCCAACCTTTATTTTCCACTTGCGGAGTGCCTCGACATCCTCCGTCAGTGGGGGTGTGGTCTCAGTACCACCCACGACCTCCCAGAGGTGTTGCCCTTGCAAATATGCCTCTAAACACTGGACCACGAGCCATAATTATTGCTATTGAGCCTTCTGTAATTCCCAATAGCTAGAAGATCTGCCATCGTGACTTGGTAAATACTTTTCTCGTACCAAGTAAGCTTGGTCCCAGACCACGAGCTTCACTATCCCTGACAGAGCACCTGCAGAATCTCCACAACGATAACCTGTAATTTCGGTCCCAGACCGTATGGCTCTGATACCACTTGTTAAACAAATATAACAATAAAGTAATATATCAATCCAACACAAGTGGTAGGACCCACTTAGACTTTAATGATCCTCACACAATTTTACTACACACGAGAAGGCTAAAGAAGCAACACAATGTTTTAATATATATTATTTATAAACTCTTACAAGACTTGACACTTCTTATACACTTATGGTAGGATATTCACAAGACTACACTAACACCTAGCTATGACTCTTATCTTACTTCTCTTCACTCTTCTTCACAGCTCATTTGACTCCACACTCTACATACAACAACACATAAGCTCTATTTATAGATGATTTCCACTGCCATAGTCAAGTCGGTGGAGACATTGCCGCCTAAAAGATTTTTCTAGCATCATCTTTATACATTGAAAATGGTGAAATAATTTTGCAAGAAGAAGATGACTCTAGAACGATAAGCTGATGGAATATTCTGGAAAATTAGAGAGAGTCTAATGTTGATTTTTAACAGTCCCATCACTAATTAATCGTTTGCCAAGTATTAGTTCTTAATTTTGTCTATTTTTCTAATTTCTATTCTGAATTTGTTTGTGAGGTAACTTGGTTTGAAGAAGCCTTGTACTATTTTAGTGTTAAATGTTACTGGCTCTAGCTTATAATGGAGCATACGTATACTATTTTGAACTTGAGCCGTGAGGATTGGTGATGCGAGTGTTTAATTGGTGTTGCGAAGCTATACATATTTGTATAAATTTTATTTTATTTAATTGTTTGAGTCGATGATAATACAATATTTGATATATAAGCTACACAACATATATATTTTTAAAGTGTTTTTAAGGTTAAAATATCAATTTAGTCCCCCTTCATTTTCTTGCCTCCTGCCCGTTCAAAATGCCTAATACCTATTATCTAGTGCTAAAAGCCTACATAAAAGCTACCATAAAGTTTCATTCCTCTTTCCATCGTTGACCCTATCTATGTTTCTATGACAATCCAAGAACATGCTCATTCTTTAGCCCTAGAGAGACCCCTAAATTCCACGATACCATTATGAGCTCAATATATATGAGTGTTTATTCCGTGAAATAGCTCAAATTTTAAATCATTCACTTGCTTTAACTACTCATGCTATAGATGTGAGAACGTCAACTCCCTTCTCGTGGGCTTTTGAGAAGCGGGAGAAATTGTTAGAATTCTATGGCAGAGTTTTGGGAGCTAGGATGCATGCTAGTTTCAAAATTTTTCCTTAGAATGCGAGCCTTGAGACTTTCACCGAAACAAAGAGAGAGATTGATTGGTGTTTTTTTCTGTGTTAGCTAGGTGAAAAGTTTACTTGACTATAAATAGATTAGTAATAATAAGGAAGAGCTACATCGAATTATTCACATATAATATCCAACAGTTGAGTGATACGGTCACGTAGGGGGCCTGTTATAATAAGAAATTTTGAATTCGAATCACGATTTTGAGCTTGTATATGTTTGAAGTTAAAAATTAAATTTGGGAATATAGAAAGTCAACTTTGAAAAAGTTGAAGGGTTTTACATCGTAAAAATAAAGTCATTTATTTCTGTTTATATATCTTAAGTTTGACACTTGTGGTTGGCCCCAAGGGGCACCAATGTCATTAGACGAGAGAAGACCTACTCAGTATTAGGTTTGGCTCGAACTATCACGTGCGCCCACTTGGCTTGGCTTCGCATGACACGTGGACCTGGGTGTGGGTTCAGGTCTTGGACCTAGGGACTTTATCTTTTTGGGCAAAATTTCTTTTGATTTTGTCCAAAGAATAATAAAATAATCTTGGGGGGTTTGTGCCACTAGGTCATTAGCACCTTGGTGGGTGGGTGGGTGGCTGGGTAACAAATTAAAATAGCAAATTGCTCGAAAACAGCCATTGCATCAGCCACGCAATAATTTACACGAAATGAATATTATTGCCGCCAGCCCATGATATCCTTCCAGCTAATTGCTTGGATCCTTCCTGCAACGTGTCCGTACGCTTGGTTGACTAAAATGGGCTACATAATAAGTACTGAACAACGCGTTTTGAGATCTTGCTGTAATACATTGCAAGTCATCACCATTTTTCGGAAATACATTGGCACCAACCTTCCAATATTTTGAAATATAAATTCATTCATTTTTTCAATTCTTCTTCAAATTTCATCACGTTCTTCTGTTGTCCAATTAGTTGATGGTTCTAAACTTCTGAATTACCCCAATTTTGTTAACTGCATCTCTTCTATGGGTCTCGTCAGAAGAATTTTGTCATCATTTAAGCCAAAAAATGAGGAGGAAGAAGAAAAGGCAACGCACTTTTTACAGAACGGTGGTGAGTTACTAGCGGAGCTAATTGCATTTTCCAATGGACGGTATGATATTCCTATTCGTAGCTTCGCTGCCAAAGAGCTAGTCAAGGCAACAAACAACTTTTCTGAGAGTGTTTTCACCAAGAATGTAACTGTCATGTTCATAGGTCATTTAGACGGACGCCAAATCTTGGTTAACAAGTGGACTCGTGGGAGGAATTTCAGAAGGAATGAAGCTATATGTGATTTGGTGATTTCTTCACATACAAACCACCACAAGAATGTCTTGAAGCTCATTGGTTGTTGTCTGGAATTAGCTTTTCCGGCTTCTGTGTATGAATATGCTGGAAGTATACTTCTATCTGATTTGATGGCCTCTAGAAGTGACAACAGGTTATTATCTTGGAGAAGTAGATTAAAAATTGCAAGCGATATCTCCAGCACAATTCTTTATCTTCACACGGCCTTTTCAACGCCTGTTATTTATAGGAACATAAAGCCGTCCAAAGTAATCATAGATCAAAATGAGGTCGCTAAATTGTTTGACTTCACTCTCGCTATATCGCTTCCTCCTGGAGAAATGAGCGTAGAAGATGATGTAGCAGGGACACTTGGGTACCTAGATCCTGAGTACATTCAGTCGGGCTTTGTTACTCAGAAAACTGATGTCTACAGCTTCGGTGTGTTTTTGTTTGTACTGCTAACTGGGAAATCAGTGATTTGTGAGGATCATGAAGGCAAAAAGGTTCATCTGATTAAACATGTTAAACATCATGCTGATAATCATCAATATGACGAATTTATAGACCTGGAAATATTGGAAGAGGTTCGGGGAGTTGGTAATGATAGTCTACTTCTATCTTTCGTGGATCTTACTTTGACGTGCACACAAGTCAACGGAGATGAAAGGCCAGAAATGATTGATGTTGCAAAACAACTCCAACAGATAGAAAAGAGCATCCGTAATCGTTTCCCAAGTATTAGTTCTTAAATTTTTGTCTATTTTTAATTTGTTTATTTTGGAAACAATTTTATGTCTCTATACACTGATTTGAAGCAAGTGCAACTAGGAATGCTACAGTTATATGTAAGGGAAAGGTCAATTTGACATTATATATGACATAGTATTTCTTAAACAGCTCAAATATTACATATAGTATGACTGTTAATATTGATCCTAGACACTGAATTTGTTCTTTCAGGCTTTGTAACAAAGAGTTGAGTAAATATTTGTGTTAAATAACTTATGATTAGAAATTATAACTTCTATTATTTTGATCCCTAGATATATTATACACGGCACATAAAAGCTCTTCATAATAAAATGAATTTAAGTCACCATATAACGAGGATATAGATCTTAAAATATGAAGACTTCTAGACTTTGTGGAGTCAGTGATGACAGTCGCAAATCCCATTAGTCCACCATTGGATTCGCTTTTGTCGGGGTGTATAGTGAGTGTGCAAAGGGCAAAGAGGGACAAAATGGGAATGACATACTCTTTTGAGGGAAGTATAGAAAATCACTTATGGTTAGACGAAAGTGTCATTACTCTCCTCACAATGTTAAAATTAACTCATAGTTCCCCTTGATTCAAAAAGCATTGCATATTATCCGTCCGTTAGAGACTTCGTTCAAGTTAACAGTATTTATGTAACACGTTCAATAAAAGATCAGTCCTAACGGCTCAAGTTCAATTCTTTTTATTCTTAAGTTTGGCTCTGTTTTATCTACAAAACTCCATCCGTCCTCTGGTATAATAAGCCAGAGGCAGTAAAATTTAACTCTAAACAGTATAAGATCTCTTCAAACCAAGCTAGCTCACAACTTAGTATCAAACCACTAGCAAAAGACATAAAATAGTTTGAAAATATACGAATTCAAATTAGCAAAAAGAACAAGCAATAAAAATTAAGAGCTAATACTTGGCAAACGATTCCGGATGCTTTTTTCCATCTGTTGGAGTTGTTTTGCAACCTCAATCATCTCTGGCCTATCTTCTCCATTTTCTCGTGTGCACATCAAAGCAAGATCCACAAAAGACTCAAATAAATTTCCGGTACCAACTCATCCTTCCTCTTCCAATATTCCTGTATCTATAATTTGGTCGTATTGATGATTATCAACACACTGCTTAACATAATCAACTAGGAAAATTTTATCTTCTTCGTTTAGTATGGTTTGGTTCGGATTCACCCAAATCAGGTTTTTCCCGGTTAGCAGTACGAGCAAAAACACGCCAAAGCTGTAGACATCACTTTTTTGAGTAACAAAGCTCGACGTGGAGTACTCGGGGTCTATAAACCCAACTGTCCCTGCTATAAAATGATCTTCCACGCGCATTTCTCCAGGAGGAAGTGATATAGCGAGAGTGAAGTCAAACAATTTAGCCACCCCATATTGGTCAATGATAACTTTGGACGGCTTTATGTTCCTATAAATAACAGGTGTTGAAAAGGCAGTGTGGATATAAAGAAGTATGCTAGCGATATCGTGTGCAATTTTTATTCTACTTCTCCAAGATAATATCCCGTTCTCACTGCTAGAGTCTGACAAACCAGATAGAAGTGTACTTCCAGCGTATTCATACACACAAGCTAGAAAATCTAATTCGAGACAGCATCCTCTGAGCTTCAAGACATTCTTATGGTGGTTCATATGTGAAGCAATCACCAAATCACGGATAGCTTCATTACGAGTACAATTTCTTGGACCTGTCCATTTGTTAACCAGGACGTGGCGTCCATCTAAATGACCTCTGAACATGACTATCTCATTCTTGGCAAAAACACGCTCGGAAAAGTTGTTTGTTGCCCTGACTATCTCTTTGGCAGAGAAGCTACGAATGGGAATATCATACCGTCCATTGGAAAATGCAATAAGCTCCGCTAACAATTCACCACCGTTCTGTAAAAAGTGCGTTAATTTATTTCTTCCTCTTGTTTTGGCTTAAATGATGATAAAATCCTTCTGGTGAGATCCATAAGAGATGCAGTTAGCAACAGTGGTTTAAGGCAATTCAGAATGTTGGAACCATCAACGAATTGAACAACACGAAGATAAACATATACTAATAACATCAAATTTGAAGAATTGGAAAAATGAATGTACAGCTCAAAATCTAGGAAGGTTGATACTCTTCTTGATTTTTAAGCAATGCATGGTTTATAAGATGATGATGACTTGCAAAAAAAAAAAAAATATATATATATATATATATATATAAATAAAATGCATAATACCTTCTTGTGTTATATAAAATTTGTATAATAAATCCTGTATTTTAATAACTAACAAATATCCCCCTGTGTTACATAAAAAGTTGCATTAAACTCCCTGCAGTTAAATTTTCTTTTAGAATTAAATGAGAGTGTAGTACACACGCGAAAAATACATTTGGGGATGAATTAAACCTTCAAACATATATTATATGAACAAAATACCCTTAATTTATCTTTACATTTTTCCTTTTTTTTTAAACCCTCTTCTTCATCTTCACAAACAACTAAACCCACCTCTACTTATTCTCTCGTGAATGGAACTGTGAATCATATATGCAACAAAGTGACAAACTCTTTACGTTGCAACCCATTTTTTCCTCTATTAACTATTGCTTGGAGTTAGGCCAAAATCAATTTTCCTAATTACCACTTCAAGTTATTAGATCTAACAACCATTTTTTCTTGTGCCTTTACTGTTTCATCTTCTTGGTGGTCATCTATTAGTTCGGTTGTTGATGGTGGTAGCGACGGTAGAAGTGACGGAGCGGCTCGAATCCTTCCACTTCTTCTTTGAACATTTTCTTTATTTTCTTAATTTTATTTTCAATTATCAATTACTTGGTTTGCATTTACGTGGCTTAATAAATATTAATAAGACATCGTCTTAGCTAGATTTGTAGATTTTTTGTTTTTTCCTAGAAGTTGAGCAGATGTTGAAGATCGTAATGGCGGAAAGAATATGGTCAAGGACAGTGACGACAGGTGGTTGAATAACGTTAATGACGTCAAACTTTTACATAAATAAATGAATGGCGTGGCTTAGTGGCTATTTCATAATTTGAGTCCTTGATGGGGGACTTCGTTTATGCTTCTTCATATATACTTTTTTACATGGACATGTGCGTGTCGTTGTCCTATTGGCAAAAAAGAAGATATGCAATGTGACATCACACCATTGGGAGAGTAATGCCACGTGTCATCATATAATTAGAGAAATGACTATCACATAATTAGAGAAATTACTATCACGTGTCGTTGTCACAATATTGAGTAAAAAAATAAAAATAAGAAAAAGAAAAAGAAAAAGGAAAATAAGAAAAGAGAGAAGTAAGATAAATAAAGGACAATATTGTTATTTTACACTTGTTATTAATGAATATTAAAGAAATTTTAAATTAAGGAGAGTGTGCAACCTTTGTTATAATATATGAGGTATTTGTCAGTTTTTGAAACACAAAGTTTATTGTATAACTTTAATATAATACAGAGAGTGTCATGTATTTTATATATGTATATAGTGCTCCACCTCAGGCCATCGTCATCATATGTTCTATTGAAATAGATTACGCGGAAAACAAGCTATATTCCATCTTGATTAGCCTTTCGCTCTTAGTCACAAGTCATCTCCATATTTTATCACATACGTGGATTCAATCCTCCAAAACTCATAAAAGGCCCCTTACAGGAAAGATCCAAGCAGCTAACTGGCAATTCAGGTTATACCTTCTTCCAAGAGGCTTGTCACATTATTGTCTTCACGGGTCAAGTACTGCCACATTTATTTCTTTGCTGTAAGTTATTTGCCTAGATGATGCTATGGACTTTTTAGAGCAATTTTTAGGCATTACGGGACAGATGCAAATGCATGTAAGTTTCCCATCGTTCTAGCATCTTCGTAGGACAACACATTATGAAGTTTATGCAAGTTGCATTGACTTGTAACACTCATAAAGATTACTCGGATTTCTCATAAAAGATTAAAACTACAAGCTGCGGAATAGTTATACTACTCATTATATTGGTATATGGGAAACGATTTACAAACTTCGTCAAACATCTCATGGACAGAATACATCTTAGTGTTATGCATGATCATGTATTAATTAATAATTCGATGTAGCTTCAGGTTCGTGAAATTTGCCTCAGCTCTTTCGCGACATCAATCATTTCTGGCCTATCTTCGCCTCTTTTGCGGCTGCACCTCAGGGCAAGATCCAAGATAGCTCGTAACTGCTGCTGCTGATCAGATCCGTCTTTTATAATATTACGATCTATGATTTGACTCAACTGATCATTCTCAATGTGATCTTTAACGTAATCAGCAATATGAATAGTTACTCCATCAGAATTCTTGCAGTGATGTTCTCCTGTTATAAGGACAAGTAAAAGCAGACCAAAGCCATAGACATCAGTTTTCTGAGTAACAAATCTTGACGCGAAATATTCAGGGTCTATGAAACCCACTGTCCCCCTTATACCATCTTCAACCTGTGACTCTCCAACGGGGAGTGATATGGAGAAAGAGAAATCAAACAATTTAGCAACACCGTATCGGTCTATGATCACCTTAGATGGGCATAAATCCCTATAAATTATGGGTCTCTCAAATGCAGTATGGAGATAAAGGATTGCATTTGCAATGCCTATTGCTATCTTTATTCTATTTCCCCAAGCAAATAAGCTATCATTGGAGGGATGTTGGTCACAGAGACTACTAAGCGATTCAAATTCAACATATTCGTATACTAAAGCTGGACTCTTGAATTCTAGGCAGCAGCCTGAAAGCTTCAAGACATTCTTGAGGTGGCTCATCTGCGACGCTATGGCTATGTCACGGATAGCATTGAAACCTAGATACCTGAGATGCTTAACCAAAATCTGGCGTTCACTTATAGTACCTTTGTACATGTATCCATATGGGCTAACACTTTCAGCAAAGTTATTTGTTGCAGTGATCAGCTCTTTGGCTGTAAAACAACGAATAGGAATTTCCTGTCGTCCATTGAAAACAGCAATAAGCTCCTCTAGCAGGGCACTTCCATTGTCCATCAAAGATGCTTCTTCTTCTTTCTTCTGTCTACATGTAAAGAACCGCAACATCTTTCTCTTATATGTTCTTGAAGACCTGCAGCACTTCAATAGTCAATTTGAAGCCTCAGTGAAGGAATTAGACTGAATGAGTTGTAGAGAATTAATCAGCACGCCAGTTGAGAAGAACTGGATGGGAAGTACAATACTATGGAGTAATGAGTTGATTATTTTGTATTCAAGGAAAGTTACATTCCAAGAAAAATCTTGGCAATTGCTTGCCAGCCTTCATCAGACTTTTGAGGAAATAGACTTCGACTTGTTGCAGGGAGAAATATTGGCTCCTATTTTGCGTTGATGATGTACGAAGACCAAGCCCATGGAAGTTATATGGAAGCGTTTATGCTATAAAGTGGTGATTGGCTTCAAATGAGGTAATAAATTTGAGAATTCTATTCCTCTGATATGTTATTTGAAACAAATAAATTCTATAAAAATTTGCAGAATTCATTTGCAATTCGACTTTTTGGGTTTGACAAAATAAAAATTCAAAATTTGTAAATCTTAGATTTACTTAAACTTTACCTAATTTCTTGTTCAAGAGGTGAAATTTAAAATTTAAACTACCAAATTAATTGTTCGTCTTTTAAAAATTAAATTACCTCCAACTAGAATTTAAAATTCTAAAATTGAATATTAAATCAGAAATAAATTCAAAATGAAGACTTACATGTTATAGGCCAAAAGGTTTGCAAAACAAATGCAAAAAGAATACAAGAAATTCATTGAATATTAGAAAAGTCAGCGAATACTAGAAATCTATAGAAAACAATAAATACAAGAAATTTGGAGTAAGATTGAGGTTTGAATTAGATTTAGTTTGCTTAAGACTTTTATCGCCCACCTATAGTGCTTACAGTCTCTAGTGCAAATATTTTAAATTACAACGATCTTCGTCTTACCTACCTCATCTGAAAGACTCTTATGCCCCTGAAGTGCTCTCCAATAAGAGGGTAGGACAGGTCTTCCAGGAAAGACCTAACTTCCACACCTCGATGAAGCTTCATGTTCGACCTCCTAATGACATCCCAAATCCAACCTCTCAATAATGTCCAAAATCCGACCTTCTAATGACGTCCCAAATCTTAGCAGAATGTCAGCACACCCCGTAAAATTCGGTATAAATGCACCACGCATTCTCCAGGGGAGATAACAAATTCTTTCTCCTGAAATTATATATACTTTTTTTCTTCAAGTACCCAACTAACTTAAATTTCGGAGTGCTAACACTGGGTACACCCCCTACTGCCTTTTTGCAAGCATTTAGAAAGTCAAACTTAGTCAACCTTCCTAATTTAGCCGTACCCAAATTCGTACCTTAACAGTAGTATTTTAAATCACAAGACACGACAAAACTAATCGTGATCCAACCTAATAATTGATACAATTGACTTTATTTTTCTCATATGAAACAAACATATTCCTCAAGTCTTTATTTCTCCAAGGTGATCCTTCACCTGTATCATTAAATTTCTCATTAATCACATATTTAAATTTGACTTGTGAATATTCTATGCTTGTCCAGTAGTAAAAAGGAACATATATTTACCCAGTTCATCCTACTTAAAAGTGTAGGACCCATTTAAATATTAAGTTAAAAAGCATATTCATGACCCAAATTCTAACAATCCTTTACGTGAATAGAAATTAACTTGCCAGAGTGCAGAAAACCCTGCAGATGTTACGACAAAGCCCAGTACTGCTGAGCCCATGAGTGATAATCCAATAAGTAGAAGGAGCGACCGAGTGAGAGCCCAACCCAATTACTTAAAGGATTACGTGTCTAACTGGTCGCAACAGATTGGTAGCATAGCACTAAGAATGTGATGTGTAATGAATATATATGCAGAACTGTTAACGAAAAGGGCATATAGAAGAATCAACTTTTCTGCTTATTTCTTCTTCTTCTCTTTTTATTTGTTTTCTAAATTAGCTCTGTTAACCATTATAGCTCAAAACGATTACAACCTCACTGATAATTTCAACGTGATTCTCCATTAATTGCTCCCATAAAATCTAAATTTGTTACATTGGTGCTTTCGGTGAGATAAGCTATGGCAGAAAGTACTAGATTGAAGACCTTTGACGAAGCAGTCAAACGAGTACAAGACACAGCGACACAAAATACCCAGCGGCTCGACGACCATCAGTAGTCGCTTGGTGAGTTGATTGCAAAAGTCACTTTGTTAGATGACAAGTTGGACCAAACCATCAAATTGCTCACTGAAAAAGCTGAAGAACGGCAACCATCTCCACCAATTCCGATGACTGAGGCCAGCCCACCAGTTCTGCCTGGATCTCCAAACATGATGACCACTGCAAGCCCCTCAGCTCCACCTAGGTTTTCAAACTTGGTGACAACTGGTGGATATTCGCCCCTCATTACGGCGGGTTCACCGGTGGTACCAACGTTGGGACCTCATGGGCCTCCTCCGATGATGCCACCTTCTGGAGTCAGCGCCAATCCATGTCTTCCTCAGTTTGGGACTGCAACTGGAAATTTTCCTACAGGTCCTCAATGGTCTACCACCGCGGTTCCAGTTAGTCAAACTCCAATGTTATCTCCAATGTTGCAAGGGAGACAAATGCGTCTAGATTTTCCGAGATTTGAGGGAGAAGACCCGAGTGGATGGATTTTCAAGGCTGAGAGGTTTTTCTCATATCACTACACCCCCGATGATCAACGATTGCTTACTTCTTCATTTCGGCAAGGTCCTGCAGTGGTTCCAATGGATGTCTCGGAATCGGCAGTTCACAAGTTGGAAACAATTTACTCGGGCGTTGGAGATTCGTTTCGGGCCTTCAGAATTTGAGGACTACCAAGGTGCATTAGCGAAGCTTACCCAAAACTCCACTGTGGAAGAATACCAAACGCAGTTCGAATCATTAGCTAATCGCACTTTGGGCCTCACACCGTCATTCTTGATCAGTTGCTTTGTGGCTGGGCTTCGGCCTGATATTCGTGCGGAGGTGATGGCTTTGCGACCCACGACCCTTTCGCATGCCATGGGCTTGGCCAAGTTGCAGGAGTCTAAAATAGCAGAGCAAAAGCGCATAGCACAACGACATGACCGAAGTCGTTGGTCCCAAAACCCAACCAATACACTAAATCAGCCGAAACCTTTTTCCCACAATACACCAAACACCATAGCCCAAATTCAACCCAAACACTTACCCCAAAATACACCAGACCATACAACAACCCAACACTCTTCATCTACACTTCCATTTACCATACGGAGATGCTAGCTCGTAGAGAAAAAGGACTCTGCTATAACTGTGAATAAGTACTCTTTTGGTCATCGTTGTAGAACAAAACCACAAAACCGCAGCTGTTCATATTGGATTATGAGGAGTCAGAGGATATCGGTGGTGAGAAGGATGAACAGATAGCTACCGAACTGCAAATCGAAGAGCTTCAAGCTCATCCTGAAATTTCCTTAAATGCATTATTAGGTACTCTTTCACCTACCACTCTTCGATTTTCAGGAACAATTAATGGAAAATCTGTGCAGATACTAGTCAATGGCGGAAGCACTCATAGTTTCATACAAACTCGGGTGACGAAGTTGCTCAATTTACCCATAGAATCAACTCCAAATTTTACAGTTGCCGTCGGAAATGGTCAAAAGTTATTGAGTGAAGGTTGTGCTAGACATGTTCGAATTGAGGCTCAAGGAAATGTGTTTGAAGTTGATCTTTTTGTGCTACCAATTGTTGGGTCCGATGTAGTCCTTGGAGTTTCTTGGCTAGCCACTCTCGGCCCCATCCTCCACGACTACTCGAAACTGACCATGAAATTTCATGTTGGCGCTAAGGAAGTTTGTTTAAGGGGAGACACTCAACTGGCTCTTAATCCTATACCTTACAAGAACATACGCAAATTGCAGTCTTCCGGGTCAGTAGCGGCATATTTTAGTCTAACAATGAATGTGCCTTCAGTTGAAATTCTAGAGCCAGAGTCTGCCGACATTACAAAATTAATACAGAAATATCATCAAGTCTTTGAGTCCCCTCACGGGCTACCACCTAGAAGGCAAAATGATCACGCGATACATTGTAAGATGTTTACCAATTAACAGAGAAAAAAGAGTGTTTAACTAATTCAACAGTCAAAGGGACTGGACTTCATTGAAATAGAGAAAACAATTACAAAATAAGAATAAGATAGTTTCTTCTTAATTTCTCTCAGCTAACAACTGGTCTCTATATACTCAAATCTCTCTAGCTCCTTGCTGATGGTGTGAGTAAAGCGGTTGTAACTGATCATGCCACGTAGTCAGCCAAGAATCTTGGCTTAGTAATCCTCCTTGAGCTTCTTCTAGAATTCCCAGCAGCTGTTGGGTTTATCTCTTGGGCTTGGGCCTCGTCATCAGTTGGTGGAGCTATAGCTGAGATAGGGCCATCTGCAACTTGGGCTTCCTCTGAAGTCATAACAATACCCCCTTTCTCGAAACGAACCTTGTCTCAAGGTTCAAGTTTGGATATGCAGCCAAAAATTCATTACGACCTTCCCATGTAGCATCCTCTTGAGGAAGGTGGTCCCATTGGACTAGAACTTGAGGATGTGGCCTCCCTTGAAGAATAATAGTTCGTTCAGCCAGAATGGTTTGCGGTTGAATGAGTGGAATGTTCGGAGAAGGGGGCAATATAACTGGGGGCGAAGTGCTGTCTGTATGACCCATAGCTTTTTTTAGTAAGGAAATGTGGAACACTGGATGGAGTTTAGAAGTTGCAGGAAGCTGCAAACGATATGCCACGGAACCAATCCTTGCCAATACACGAAAAGGTCCGAAGAACTTGCGACTTAATTTCTGATTGCCATTGCCGCGAATAGAAATATGTCTGTATGGTTGCAAGCGAACCAAAACCCAATCACCAACTTGAAATTCCTTCTCAATTCTCCTTTTGTCATACGGATCCTTCATGCGATGCTGAGCTTGAAGGAGGTTTCGTTTTAATTGTGCAAGTATCTCATCTCGTTGAATAAGATCTTGTTCCAAGGCTGCATTGTTGGTAGAATAAGGAAAATATCTTGTCAACGTAGGTGGGGGTCGACCATAAACTGATAAAAAATGAGTGATACCGGTGGACGTGTGATGCGAAGTATTGTACCAATACTCGGCCCACGACAGGAATTTGGCCCACATTTTCGGTTCATCCATAACGAAAGCCCGAAGATATTGCTCAAGAGTCCGATTAACCCTCTTCGTTTGGCCATCAGTTTGTGGGTGGTATGCACTGCTCATCTTGAGGGTGGTACCTTGTAATTTGAACAGATTGCGCCAAAAGGCACTAACAAATAATTTGTCTCGGTCACTGACAATAGACTGGGGTACCCCATGCAGTCGAACAATCTCACGCGTAAAGATATCAGCCAACTTGGCACTAGTGATTGGACCATTGATCGAAATAAAATGAGCATATTTAGATAGCCTGTCAACCATCACAAAAATTTATGAAAATCGCCTTGAAGACGGAAGTCCTTGGATGAAATCCATGGAGATATCCTCCCAAATTTGAGAAGGAATAGGCAGTGGCTGTAAGAGTCCAATAGAGGCATGACTACTTGCTTTGACTTGTTGGCAGACCAAACAATTAGCAACATAAGCCTGATTATCCTGTCTCGTAGAAGACCAATAACAGTTGTCCTTGATTCTGTGATATGTGCGAAGAAATCCCGCATGACCTCCAATAGGGGAATTGTAAAATTCTGATAAAACTGCTGATTGTAAGGAAAGAGGAATACCCATGCGTTTGTTAAAGAAAAGCATACCGTTGTGGATATGAAATCCAGGTAGTGAATCAGGATGTTCACGCACTTGTTGGTGGAGTTTGATAAGGTCTGAATCTGTGTGATTGGCTTGCCGAAGTTGATGAAAGAGTGTGACTTGCACTGCTGAAAAAGCCAAGTAGCTGAATTCAATAGGACTGCGTGAGAGAGCATCGACAACGATGTTTTCTTTACCTGGCTTGTAAACTATTTCAAAATCAAAACCCAGGAGCTTGGTAAGCCAACGTTGTTGATTCGGCGTCTGTATATTTTGTTGCAGAAGTGCCCTTAAACTTTGTTGATTTGTTCGTATGGTGAAGCGACGTCCAAGGAGGTACTAACGCCATTTCGCCACTGCAGATGTTATGGCTAGCATCTCTCGTTGATACGTCGATGCTAACTGCATTCTAAGAGGCAACTTTTGACTATAATAAGCAACAGGGTGTCCTTTTTGTATTAATGTGGCGCCTATACCATAACCTGATGCATCTGTCTCCAAAATAAAAGGTTGAGTGAAGTCAGGTAGCACCAAAATAAGAGCAGTAGTGAGAGCTTGTTGTAATGCTTGAAAGGTATGTGTGGCTATTTAAGTCCATAGAAACCCATCCTTCTTTAACAGATCAGTGAGAGGTGTGGCAATAGTGGCAAATTGCCGTATGAAACGCCGATAATACCCTGCGAGACCAAGAAATCCACGGAGTGCTTTGCCATTTTTGGGAACAGGCCACTCAAGTACAACTTTAATTTTTGAAGGATCCATGGCTACCCCGGCAGATGAGATGACATGACCCAAATATTCCACCTGTTGCTGGCCAAAGATACATTTAGAGAATTTAGCAAAGAAGCTGTTAGAAAGTAGCAATGCTAAGACTTGCTCTAGGTCCTGCAAGTGTTGATCAAAATTAGGACTATAGACCAAAATATCATTAAAAAAAAATGAGAACACATTTGCGAAGTAAAGGCCTGAAAGTGTTGTTCATGATTGCTTGAAAAGTTGAAGGAGCATTCGTTAAGCCGAAGGGCATAACAAGATACTCATAGTGGCCATTGTGTGTTCGGAATGCCGTCTTGTGAATATCCGAAGGTTGGATTCGGATTTGGTGATAGCCAGAGCGAAGATCAAGCTTCGAAAAAAATTGTGCACCATATAGTTCATCGAATAATTCATCTACCGTGGGAATTGGAAAACGGTCTTTAATTGTAACCGCATTAAGGGCCCGGTAATCCGTACAAAATCTCCAAGTGCCATCCTTCTTTTTAACCAACAAGACTGGTGATGAGAATGGGCTTTGGCTCGGTCTGATGATACCATCTGCAAGCATCTCGGCTACTAGTTTTTCAATTTCTGTCTTTTGATAGTACGGTTATCTGTATGGCTTGACATTAATTGGATCAGTACCCGGTTGTAAGTGGATGAAGTGGTCACCCTGTAGAGGTGTGGGTAGTCCGTGAGGCGTATAGAACACTTCTTCGAACTTCTGAAGCAAGGTAGTAATCTCTGGATTCTCATGGTGTATTTCAGATGTGATCGTGTTGCTTACTGACAAGCTAAAAAATGTAACAATTGACCCATTCGACTATATTCTTTTTACCCCAGAATAAGGTACTAGCTCAATAGAAGGGTGGCTATTACCTTTCAAACAAATTTCCTTGCCTTGGCTCGTGAACTGCATAGTAAGCTGTGAGTAGTCTTGTATTATTGGACCCAAAGTCGCCAACCATGAAACGCCAAGCACGACATCCGAGCCTACCAATGGCAACATGTATAAATCCGCAGTGATAATATGCCCTTGTATAAGAAGTTTGGCCTGTCTAACACACCCGTCACTAAGTAGTTTTTGTCCATTCCCCACAGCCACTGTTAAATTAGGTGTTGCCTCAATAGGTAGATGCAAATGTTTTGCAACCCGTGTCTAAATGAAGCTGTGTGTGCTTCCCCCATCTATCAAAATTTGCAGCGCTTGGCCCGACAAGGTTCCCGTGAACCTCAGAGTAGTAGGCGAATGATTGCCTGCTAGAGCATTTAAAGAAATCTCTAGCAAAGCCCCCAACTCTTCAAGTTGTAACTCTATTGCTATTGACTCATCCGTCTGTATTGGTTCCTCATCAAGACCATCACAGTCAAGCAAGAACAATTGAGGTTTACCTTTACAACGATGTCCAGGTATGAATTTCTCATCGCAGTTATAACATAGTCCCTTGTCTCCGTGAAGTTGCATTTCTTTAGGTGTTAAGCGATGTATAGTGTATGGTGTTTCTGATGGCATAAAAGGTATAGAAGTTCTGGTAACAGATGTGGTGTATAATGGTTGTGTCGTGTGGAAAGTTTGCTTTGGATTGGGTTGGGATATATGTAAGGCTGAGGTATTAGTGTTGGCAGTGTTTGGGAATTGGGTTGGGTATGGTGTTAGGCTGTTGATATTTGGGTAATGGGTTGTGTATGCACTGGGGCTGTGAATGTTTGAGTTATGGGTCCAGCGATGGCGGTTTGTCTGTGGGCTATTTTACGTTGGTCCAATATTTTTGCTTCCTGCAATTTCGCTAGACCCATGGCTTGGCTTAAAGAGTTGGGCTGCAGGGCTAAGACCTCGGCCCGAATGTCCGAACGTAGGCCCGCTATGAAGCAGCTGATGAGAAACGATGGGGTAAGGCCCAAGGTTCGGTTTGCAAGGGACTCAAACTGCAATTGGTACTCGTCTACCGTGGTGGTTTGCATAAGCTTCGCCAACGCACCTTGGTGATCTTCAAACTCTGATGGCCCAAATCGGATTTCTAACGCCTAAGTAAATTGCTCCCATGACAAAAATTGCATGTTCTTCGACATCCATTGGAACCACTGAAGTGTTTGTCCGTCCATATGAAAGAAGGTGATTAATAGACGTTGATCATCCGGAGTGTAATGATAGGCGAAGAACCGCTCGGCTTTGAAGATCCATCCCGTCAGGTCTTTTCCCTCAAACCGAGGGAAGTCTAAACGCATTTGACGACCTTGGAGTATTGGTGAACTGAAATTAGTTGGATTTATGACTGGTAATGCCATGAAAGTCATTGGATAAGTCAACGGAAGAGGGAAGTGCGGTACAGAAGTTGAGTGACTAATTGGTAGAGTGGAAACAAAAATTGGAGGTGGTGGAGGTAACGGAATGGCCATTGAAGGTCTTTGGCTGGGAGTTTGTTGGCTGTATGTTTATTAGTTGGGTGTTTGTGGTGGTTCGGTAGTGATGCGTGGTGAAGGTCAGGTGGTGGTGTGTGGTGAAGATATGGCTTTTTCAGTGAGTAATCGGAGAGTTTGGTCGAGCTTACTATTGAGTGAGGTTACCTTGGTGATGAGCTCTCCCAAAGAAGCTTGGTGATCATCAGGCGTTGGGTATGGTCGGCGGCAACTTCCTATACCTTTTTCATGTTGTCGTCAAGCGTTTTCAGACGAGTTCCTTCGGCTATCTCTCAATGAAAGCACCAAATTTGTAAGATGTTTACCAATTAACAGAGAAAAGCGAGTGTTTAAGTAATTCAACAGTCAAAGGGACTGGACTTCATTGAAATAGAGATAACAATTACAAAATAAGAATAAGATAGTTTCTTCTTAATTTCTCTCAGCTAACAACTGGTCACTATATACTCAAATCTCTCTAGCTCCTTGCTGATGGTGTGAGTAAAACAGTTGTAACTGATCATGCCACGTAGTCAGCCAAGAATCTTGGCTTAGTAATCCTCCTTGAGCTCCTTCTAGAATTCCTAGCAGCTGTTGGGTTTATCTCTTGGGCTTGGGCCTCATCATCAGTTGGTGGAGCTATAGCTGAGATAGGGCCATCTGCAACTTGGGTTTCCTCTGAAGTCATAACATACATTTGCAACTAGGCACTACTTCTATAAACGTGAAGCCCTACAAATATCCGCATTTCCAGAAAAATGAAATAGAAAGATTGGTCAAAGAAATGTTGAAGGATGGAATTATTAAACCGAGTCAAAGCCCTTTCTCGTTGCCGGTCTTACTTGTGAAGAAAAAAGATGGAACATGGAGGTTTTGCACAGATTATCGTGCTCTTAATGTAGTAACAATTAAGGATCGATTTCCAATTCCGACCGTGGATGAATTGCTTGATGAACTTCATGGGGCCAAATATTTTTCCAAGCTTGATCTTCGCTCCGGGTACCATCAGATTCGAGTGCAACCTCAAGATACACATAAAACTGCTTTTTGAACTCACGATGGATACTACGAGTTTTTGGTGATATCGTTTGGCTTAACCAATGCTCCCTCTACTTTTTAGTCCGTGATGAATGATACTTTTCGCCCATTGCTTCGCAAGTGTGTTTTGGTTTTCTTTGATGACATACTTGTGTGTGCAGTGCAACCTTTGAGCAACATCTTGAACATCTCGAGCATGTCCTTCATCTATTGCTCCAATATAATTTTTTGTTAAGCAGTCCAAATGCACCTTTGGAAGATGACAAATTGAATATTTAGGGCATATTATTTCTTCCAATGGGGTGGCCATGGATCCATCAAAGCTTCAGGCGGTTTTAGATTGGAATGAGCCATACAATCTCAAAACACTCGGGGGTTTCCTCGGTTTAACAGGGTACTATAGGAGGTTTATCAAAGGGTATGCTGCAATCGCCTACCCCATGACTGAATTTCTAAAGAAAGATGCATTTTTGTGAAATTCGGAAGCAGCAGTATCATTTTCTAAGCTCTTGTCACAGCACCTGTACTTGCATTGCCTAATTTTGAGTTGCCTTTTATAGTAGAAACGGATGCATCGGGTTTCAGTATTAGAGCTACTCTTATTTAAAATGAACATCCTGTAGCTTATTTTAGTCAGAAACTTACGAAGCAGTTGCAAGGGGGATCCACTTACCAACGTGAAATGTTTGCTATTATGGCTGCCATTGTAATACCCTAACCAAACGTGAGTTAAAAATAAATTATGTGATTGTGAAAGAAAGACCCGTTAATAATAATTGTTATATCGTGTTTCATTATATTCGATTAATGTGTAAATTTAGAATTGATTAAAAATAATGACAAGTTTAAACAAATAAGCTTAATTACAAGATTAATTAAAGAAGTCAGAAATATTTAAAAGTTACGAATCAATTTAGGGTCAACTTCAGAATTAAAACTGTAGCAATTGAGAAGGAATTAAATAATGATCTATATATGGTTGGAAAGCTATACGAGTCTGATTTTTAATGCTTCAAACGGTGAATCAATTGGAGGTTCCTAGAAAACGTTATGACCATTTTCGTAGAGTATGTCCGAGCTGTCTACAAGGTGAGAAAATCGAGTTTGAATATTATTTTGTCTCAATTCTGATTTATTCCAACTATGAGTAGGATTTATTTTGATTAAGTATAGTTTTGGAGATAATTTGACATTAAGGAAAAATAATTTCTTCACCATATGAGGAACCTCCCCTTAAAAGAATAAAAGAAAGAAAAGAAACATAAGTAAGATGAGTCAGCTTGGTGTCTTCATTCCAAAGTTACTGCCTGGCGCATGTCTGGCTCTTGGAGAATGAGGAAGATAATAAGGATGCTAAAGACAATAAAGGGTGCAAGATAAAGATGTATGTTTGCATGCCACCACATGCTTGCATGGTTATTTTACACCTCATCTTTGGTTATTGACATTTAACCACCTCATACTCTATTACACACACATGCCATATTGTAAGTTAGCTGTCTCGTGCTTATAGCTTTTATTGCCTACCAATTAGAGCAGTTCATTTATAGGATGCTAATTAATTATAAATAGATAATAGATAACATTACATGTATAAAACCCTAGTTTCGAAATGCATTTGCTTATATGAAGAACCGATAGAAAGGAGAAGATTAAGGAATATAAATAAAACATTTTCACACTTAAAACTTCAACCGAAAGGAAGGGTGATCGACACAGGAAGAGAGAATGAAATTCATGAGATCTTCGAGCCGGAATGAAGCAACAAGTGGGGCTTGAGATTATAAGTTTTGAAAAGAGAAATAAAATAGATTTTAAAGCTGGATTCGAGGTAAGTTGGACAACCTTCTTGTACTTAGATCCCCTTTGGTTCTCTCCATATTGTTTCAATTCTATGTCTCATATTCTGTAATTTGTTGACTCCATTTCGATCCGCTCGTCCTTCAGAATCGTGTGCTTCATTAGTAATGAAGAGTTGTGGTGCTTAAGTATTTGTTATGTTATAATTTGGATAAGTTATTGTATTAAGTGTTATGTGTTATCCCTAGAGCTGTGACACCCATCGGCGGGTAAAACTGCCGTGTATACTTAGCTTTGTACCGTAAGTGGAGGACACTTTACCTTACGGGGCCGCAGGTGGCTATTCTGTGATTTAGCTATGACTATCACGGCTCTAGGTGATATTTATGTAGTATATGATATTGAGATATTTATAGTTTGGAAAGTGATATATTTATATTTTGAAAATACAGTTAGCCTATACGATACTTCAGTTATTAGCTTTGTGCGTATGTTTTGTATTGATCGGATAATGGTTCAGTTCTGATCTAGTGTGAATTAGTTATTTCTTTGTCATCTCTATTATAAATACCTCATGTACTTTGACTCCGTATCGCGCCTTTGATTCAACTCTAATTTTTATTTTGCATCACTTTGTTCGGACAACCCTCAGAACCTGACTCCGGGTGTCCTTCTTTCTGAGCATCGTTTCGCTCATTATATTATTTTATTATAATTATGCAGAGGCAGGGGTTATTGAGCTGTCCAAGTTACATGGGTTTAGAGGCCTCCCTATGAGATCAGTCCTTGCAGTTGAATGGTATTATGAGAAAGATAGTTTAGAAGAGATACCATATGTAAATCTTGTAATAGATATTTGGAAATGTGATTTGATTTAATTAAGAGTTCTAGTCGCTCTGATAAATTATTTCGTGGATTTAGATTTATGTATTGTGGTATTAGCGCCTTACAGGTGTAGGAGGAGAAATCTTCTTAGGCTCGCGGTATCGTGTCCCTAGGTTTTGTCTTAGCGAATTTTGGGGCCGTGACAACCATAGCCAAGTGGAGGCAATATTTGCTGGGCCGAAAATTCATAGTTCCCACTGATCAAAAAAGTCTAAAAGCTCTTATGGAGCAAACGATCCAAACCCCGGATCAGCAGCGTTGGTTAACCAAGTTAATGGGGTTTGACATTGAAATAGTTTACAAACCAGGTCGTGAAAATTTGGCTGCAGATGCTAGCTTTCAAGCATTTTCGTTGCCTCACATATCTATCTTACAATAGCTGCAGTCTGCGAATACTAATGACCCTGAGCTTCTATGCATCAAGCAACAATTAACAACTGCTCCTGACTCCATGCCAGGCTATTCCATTCGCGATGGGATATTAATGTACCACAATCGAATGGTAATTCCTCAAAATTTGCAAACTCCAATGTTAAAATTGTTTCATGATTCTACTACTGGAGGTCATGCAGGCTTTCTTCGAACGTATATGCGAATGGCACCAAATTGTTTTTGGCACAACATGCGACAGGATGTGAAACTCCCATAAAATCCAAATTTGTTACAGCAGACACAAAAGAGAGTTCAAGAGAAAGATACAACTTCGAGATGATAATAATAATAATAATATAATTATAATCGGTAGGGAGATGGCATGTTGGCTTGACAAAAACAAGGTTGTTGAAGCAAAAGCTACACCGGCAAAAAATAAAATAAATGATATGTTTAGATTAAGAATTCGAAAGAAAAACAACCGGTAGGGGAGGGTACATTGACTGCCTTCCCGTGTGAAATAATTCATATTAGAAGTCTCGAAAAAAGGATCTAGAAAATGAATAACCCAAACGCCAGAAATATCGGACCATCTGTAATGGCTCGTCCCTAGTGCCTTTGAACGAACTTCAAGGCCTATCTCAGTTTGAATTGTCGACCAACTCTTTCGACCGTGAGTCATAAAAGGTGCATAATTTAATGATATTGTTCAAGAGATGCAACGCATCAAGTGTGGTGGTTTAGGGAAAAAAGTGTCGTCCTTAATAATAATAATTATTATAATAGTAATTTTTATTATAATAATGATAATTATTATGATATGATTATTATTATTATCATTATTATTATTGTTATTATTATCATTAGATTATTCGTATAATAATTCCTATCATTATTATTAATAGATGGACTTTCTATAGGACTTATTTTACTGAAGAGATTTATCATTACGTTAGCTATTTTGGCCTACCTGCCATCCATACCAGAATAAATAGAGTTTTCTAAATTTTTTCTAGAAATATGAACAAATGGAAGTTTAACTCCGAAAGAAGCAGTTCACGGAGCCTCTATTCGAACCCCTAACACTATGGTTCGTAGTCATGTGCTCTAATTCAAGCTACAGGCCCCACCCCATCTCGAATTATTAATAGATAAATAGATGTCAAAGGGGTTTCTCACTTTCCAAACAAATCCTCATACATCTATATATAAAAGATGGTTTATCAAGTGAATCGCTATATCAATACCGTTCGATTTGAACTCTTGAAATTAGAATAAGTTTGGCAGCAGATCGATATTATTGTAATAATTATATATTATCATTATAATAATAATTTTATTATTATTATTGTATTTATAATTATAATAACAATGATTATGGTAAATTGTTATTATTATAAGTATCATTAATTATTATTGTTATCATTATTATATCATAATTATTGGTTATTATTTTTATCATTATTATAATGATAGTTATTATTATGATATTATTAATATAATAATAATATCTACCATTATCATAATAAAATAATAATTATTATCTTTACTATTAATATTATATAATAATGACAATATTATTATATATTATTTTATTATGAGAATGAAAGCTAGTTTTATTATTATAATTATTATATTAATAATAATTATCATAACAATTATAATTCATTATCAGTATTATAATAATAATAATTTTTAAATTTATATAACTATTGTTATTATTAATATTATAGTATAATATAATTAGTTATTATTATATTAATAATAATTATTGTTTTTAATATAATACTAATAATAATAATAATAATAATAATAATAATAATAATAATAATAATAATAATAATTATTATTATTATTATTATTATTATTATTATTATTATTGATGTTACTATTATTAATAATAATTAATAATGATAATTATGATTATTAATATTTGTAATACCCCGACCAAATGCGAGTTAAAAAAATAAATTATGCGATTGTGAAAGAAAGAGATGTTAACAATAATTGTTATATCGCGTTTCATTATATTCGAGTTAATGTGTAAGTTTAAAATTGATTAAAAGTGATGTCAAGCTTAAGCAAATAAGCTTAATTACATAATTAATTAAAGATTTCTAAAATATTTAAAAGTTACGAATCAATTTAGGGTCAATCTCGAAATCAAAACTGTAGTAATTGGGAAGGAATTAAATGATGATTTATATATGGTTGGAAAGTTTTAGGAGTCTAGTTTCAAACGGTTTATTAATTGGAATTTTCTAGAGAAAGTTATGATTATTTTCGTAAAATATATCTGAACTGTCTAACAGAGACAAATAGCGTTTTAAGCGTTATTGTACTACGATTTTGACTTGTTCTAGATCTGTTGGGGTTTATTTATTTATTAAGGCTAGCTTGTGGGGTCAACTGAGAAATTTGTAAAGCCTATCTTATATGAGATAAATCTTGCTCGTTGGTTATAGCGACAAAACAAAAGAAAATAGGATGATGATTCAACATGGTTTTATTCATGAGCTGCTGCGTGGCTGTTGCATAATTCTTTGGTGGTGAGTCATATACACTTAAAGGCTAAGGTTAAGTAAATAAACAATAGATAAATGTTAGTTGGCAGATTAACATGCATAGGCAAACAAAGAAAAGAAATATGAACTAGCCACCTCATGTTTGCCTCTTTTAATATTATCATACCACCTCATGCTTATTACCACCCAATGCATAAAACTTTTCTTATCGGTTGCAAGATTCAATTTATAGTGATATATACTTAAAGGCTAAGTGATATATGTGAACGATATAGTAAAATAAAGGAAAAGAATAGAAGTAAGATGAGTCAGTTAGGTTAGTGTTTCCTTAAGCTGCTGCCTGGCACACATATAATTGTTGGGTGATGAGTAAGACAACAACATTACAATGGTAAAAGTGAGAGCAGAACGAGAGAAAGAAAGATAGATTAGACGTGAGGGGAAGAAAGAGAATAGAGATGAAAATCTTCTCAAGCCAACATGCTAAGCTATATCCAAGTAAGGATTAATTTTATTAAAACTTTAATTTGGATTAATTCTTAGTGCACGTATGTGCATATGTATGAAGTGGTAAGATGAACTTGAATGATCTTTATTCTAATTTGAGAACTGTGAAAATATATAGATGAACTTGGTTGAATATATATAAGTTTGGTGCAGATTTAGTTTGTGAAGCTTTAATAACCAAAGAATAAAATCATGAAATGGGTAGGATGATGTTGTGCTAAACGTGTATATGTGTGTATTTAGAACTGTAATGTGTAAAATGGTAAGGATGCAGTAGTCAAGCTCCGCGACAAGAAAGAGAAGAATAAAAAAAAACTAGAAAAGAAAACAAGCAATGTAAAGAAGGAAATAAGAATACTGGTATACATTAGGAACCTTATGATCAAAATGAAAAGGCCAACCTTTGCATGTAATAATAAACTAGGTAAGAAATGAAGTTATATGTTGTGTGTGTATATCTGAAGGTTAATGAAGAAGAGTAATCATAGAAATAATAACAATAGAAGGGATTAAATAAATATGAGACATGTACGCATTGGAATTTAAAAGTTATAATTTTGCATTCTATAACATTCAATTATCTTTTTGTTAGCATTTGATATCTTAGTACACATTTATTATCTTGCAGTATTGGGTCGCCTTTGAGATCATTATTGCAGGAAGAAAGGTTGAATTAACTTAAGACCTGATCGAGGTAAGTTGGAAAACCTTCTTACGCCTAGATCCCCTTTGATTCTCTCCCTATTACTACAATTCTATATCTCGTATTATATAATTCGTTGACTCCGTTCCGATCCACTCGTCCTATAGAATCTTGTACTTCACTTGTAGTGAAAGACTATGGTGTTTAGGTATTGATTGTGTTGTTATTTGAGTAATTAATTGTATTAATTGTTACGTGTTATCCCTAGAGCTGTGACACCCATCGGCGGGTGAAACTGCCGCGTATACTTAGCTTTGTATCGTAAGTGGGGGACGCCCTACCTTGCGGAGGCTGCAGGTGGCCATTATGTGATTTAGCTATAACTATCACGGCTCTAGGTGATATTTATGTGATATGTGATTTTGAGATATTTATATTTTGAGAATACAGTTAAGTTTGTATGGTACTTCAGTACAGATGGGATTGTGAGATAACTACACAGGTTTTGTGATACCCGGTTACGTTATTCTAGTATTAGCTTTGTGTGTATGTTCTGTATTGATCAGGTTATGATTCAGTTATGGTTTGGTGTGAATTAGCTATTTTCGTCCCTTTTATGCTTTGACTTTGTACCGCGCCTTTAATTTAATTCTGATTTCTATATTGTATAACTTAATTTGGACAACCCTCAGAACTTGACTCCGGGAGTCCTTCTTACTGAGCATTGTTTCGATCATTATGTTATATTATTACAATTGTGCAGATGCAGGGGTTATTGAGCTGTCCAAGCTATATGGGTTTAGAGGTCACCCTATGAGATCAGTCCTTGCAGTTGAATGGTATTATGAGCAAGATAGTTTAGAAGAAATACTATATGTAAATCTTGTAATAGATATTTGGAAATGTAATTGGATTTAATTAAGAGTTTTAGTCGCTTTGATGAATTATTTCGTAGATTTAGATTAATGTATTGTGGTATTAGCGCCTTGTGGGCGTAGAAGGAGAGATTTTCTTAGGCTTGTGGCATCATGCTATTGGGTTTAACTTGGTGAATTTTTGGGGCGTGACAATATTAATATTAATATTATTATTATAATTATCATAACAATAATAATTATTATTGTTGTTGTTGTACTGATTTGAGAAATAAAAGGGGTATGTTTGTAAAATATTATGTTTTGATAAGGTATTTTGGTCATTTGATAAATAAGTTTATTATGGGAATGGACTAATGTGTTTGCTCTATAATAACTAATCTCATATACGGGGAAGTGGGATTTATAACTTGCGAATGAGATTCCTAAATTAATTCTCTCATATCAAGCATGAGATTTGAAATAGAGTTGAAAATATTATTCAATTTCTAACTCATTCCAGCGTAACAATCACTACTAATTATATTATTTTTAACTTGAACGAAATTTCTAGCTGAGTGATAATATTCAAAGATTTTTGGACTAGGATAGAATTATGAGTTAACTATATATGACACAATAGGGAATAACGTGCACTTTCCTCTAAAAATAAATGGGGCTTTGTATGTCTCTCAAAGAATATATTAACATCATTTATCTTTTTCAAGTTTTCCCATAATGTCATATTTCTAAAAGAAAAGGTCTTTTTCACAGGAAAAAGTTATCTAATGCATGACTAGCTAAGTTTCAATTAGATCCATAAATTTTGAAAATCTTTTCATGAGTCCTTATCTTTTTAAATCCATTAATGTTTCTAACGGGAAAAGGGTATAATGGTAATGTATTATGTGCATTAGAGTATTGCTTCATCACCTATTTATTACCTCTTATATGGATACTTAGTTGACATACTAAATTGACAAACTTTTTTCATTCTTCTCTCTTCGTTTGGAATGTCAATTAAGCATCCACATAAGAGGTGATACATATATGATGAAAATAAAGTGACATATAACAATTTTCATGTAGATTATATACTTTGGAATGTGACCGTTTAGTTCTTTTATGTATATTTATTTTATTAATGAAACATCTTCTGTCAAAAACAAAAGAATGTGACCATTTGAATCACATGATCACACTATTTTTTTTTTCGTTTTTGAGTAATTCTAGTTGTCACCTTATTTTTATTACCTAAATATTATCTGCGACGAGTATGTTTAGTTGATATGCTTATAACTTACGAATTTTTTTTTAATTTTTTATTTTCTTTTAACATGTCAACTAAGTAAATACATAACAAGTGTTATTTGAGTGATAAAAATAGAGTGACACTTAACATTATCCTTTTTTTTTAATTGGCCAAAAATCAGTAGTGCCATGATGATGAATGAAGCTACGAATTCTGGAGTTTCCCATATGATACTATTTCAATAATGGAGCTACTACGTAGTATTCATTGAGAAAATTGACAATTAAATTGTAAAATCAATTCCCATACACCAATACAATATAGTTATTTTTCAGCTTGTCTTTTTCATCTGTTATTACAAAATGCAACATAGCGCTGCCTTATCGGATTCCACGACGGACACTAATCTAACTATTTTGCTAACTGTGCCCCCTAGACTCCTATGGGCCTCATGAGAAAATTTTCATCATACTTCAAGCCAAAACTACCAGAGGAGGAAATTTTTTTACAGAATGGTAGTGAATTGCAGGCGGAGCTTATTGCATTTTCCAGTAGAGGGTATGATATTCTCATCCGTAGCTTCACTGTCAAAGAGCTAGTCAGGTCAACAAGAAGCTTTGCTGAGCGTGTTTTCAACAATGGTATGACAGCCATGTTCAGAGGTCACTTAGAAGGTCGCCAAATCCTGATTAACATAGTGTTTGGAATCAATTCATATGTGAAATTTATTTCATTTATAAATGAATTCCATGAGTTATTCATTTACAAATAAATTCTCTTGTTTGGAATTGAAAAAAAATATTAAGTCAATTCTGTTATTAGAAAATTCAAATTTTGTTTGGAACACATGTGAAATTGGAATTAATAATTGTATTTTACTTCAATACTTTTCTTTTATTCAATTAAAATTAGGCTATCATATAAGTGTTATCTTTTCAATCCATTATTGATTTCTGGTACTATCATAAAAATCCAAAATAAAAATAAAAAACAAATAAATATTTTCAAAAAAGTTAAATATCACAAAATAATCATAATAACTTTAAGTTCAACAATAAGTTTAACTTGAAAAAATAACTTTAGGTTTAACTAATGTAAATTATTCATCTAATTCAAACATCAATTCAACATTACAAAAATAACTATGAACTCGTCCTTTAGTTGTAAACGAGGCGAAAAATCCATATAAACAACAAATATACACTAGTAAATAATTAAAAAAATTCACAAATCATAGAAAAGATATTGGAGAAGTTAATCAGAAGGCAAATGAAATAGTAAACTATTGCTAAGTGAGAGTTTGGCCAATATTTAGTTAGTATGATAATTATTACATGTTATTATCTTAAAAATAAGAAGGAACAACAACAACAACAACATAATAGTACTATAATAATTACAAAAAGAATAATACATAATAGAAAAGATATCGCGAATAAATTTGCAAGAAAAATCAAACGACTACCTGAAAGAAGAGTGAATGGAACAAGTTAACTTTTTTCTTTTTTTGCCGTCAATTTGAAAGAAGGGACAAGAGTGGGGAAGAAGAGTGAAAAAGACATTTATTTATTTTTTCTTTAACTTGAGGGTAGTTTTGTTCTCAAAAGATTAGCAACAGAATTACAAAATGTGGATTTGCAAATTCCACCTCTTACGCTCGGATTTGAGTAAGGCTTCTACAAATCCAAGAATTACAAATCTTAGATTTGTAATTTTTTTAAAAGATGCAACCAAACAAAAAAATTTGGATTTGCAAATGAATTCCACAATTTTGTGGAATTCATTTATTCCAAACAATCTGTAACAAACCGATAGGCAGAAGATATGTGTGTCATGATAAAGTTATCCGCGATATAGTGATTGTTTCACATATGTGCTACCTCAAGAATGTCTTGAAGCTCGTAGGCTGCTGCCTCGAATTCGATTCTCTGTAACGATTTGGATTTGTGGAGCTAACGTAACACTCAACTGAACTGTTAAGAGCTTGTATTGATAACTAAAATTGCAGAGGAAAGAAAATAACAGAGCAACTAACAAAGAAAAGAAACAAAATTGTAATTCTTCCTTAGCTCTCTAGTGAGTCATCACTGCTTATATATTCCTTCACCTCACACATGCCACGCCCGGTTATAACTAACTATCCACATACTCACTCCAATACTTGGGCTGATATCTGGGCCTTGTGCTCCTTCTTGGACCTTCCGTATCATCTTTAATAACATTTGAGTTGGGCTGCTTTGGGTCTCCTCTGTTCATAACAATACCTCCCCATTTGAGAGAACCTTGTCCTCAAGGTTCAGATTCAGGCCAGCCTCTAACACATCTTTCTTTTGCAAGTAATGGAACAACATCATAAACTTGTCGAGAATAATCTCAACATCCTCTTCACTGACTCCTTTCAGACCTTTGCGCAGTTTCTCATTCATGTACCATGAAATGAACTTAGGAGAACGAGAATTCAGATTAATGAAACACTCAAAGGAGGAGTTCAAGGCATTCTGGAATGTCTTGTCACTGTTAAAGTATAAATTCAGATTGGGCTTAGCAGCAGACGCATGATCATCATTTTTGTTAGTGTTCGTCGTGCTGGACATCAGTATCTTTCCTACTCTGTCTAGCAATTCGATAGCTTGTTTGACTTCAGATTCCAACAATGCATTCTTCTTTTGCTTTTCATCAACTAGAACAGCAGATACCGATAGTATCAATGATTTACAAACCATCATATTATTCCTCTCTGCTTCTCCATCAACCTCGGCACTGTAGATCTCTGATGCAAGGCTAAAAAACTCTGCACACAATTCATAGTTTGTTGCCTTACCAGTGTTGATGCCCAATTTCCATGAATTTACTGCAACCCAATTTCGTTCACGTTTTCCAACTTCACATTTCCCAAAAAAATGATCAGTCCGGAGCGCTGACATTTGAGAATGGGCGCGTTTCATATACTTGAGAATATCATAATCATATCCAAGATTTTGAGTGAGAATTGGGACTAGAGTTCGAAAGACTGCAACTTTCGTGGTCGGCATTGGTTTTCCTAATGAATAGAAAGTTAAGAGATTGGATAGTGCAGCAATGGCAACTGGAAGCGCACAATCTCCATCATCCTGTACCTCTGCCAATGCCCTCCAACTATGGATCTTCACATTTACCAGCAACATTGTTAAGCAACTGTAAGATACATGTATAATCACCATCACCAAGATGAAGTGGGGTAGCTGTTCAAGGCCTTCATATGATACAAATGGCTCAGGGTTCTCTGGACAGATATTCTGATTAATGTCGTTCAACAATTTGCTAAATGAGTTATGATCAACATAAGCCATCAAAAGTTTACGCTCCTCTGAATCACTATTTTTCCTTTCTTCATCGACTTCGGCTTTGGTACATGGGGCGAATGCACTGTCGTAATACTTCGAAGGGATGCAAATATTGGATAGAATGCTTGAGGTTGCAGTTAACAGAAAGGATATGAATCCAAGTAGCATCAACTCTTCTTTCATTTTCTCCACTGCTGCAAGCAAAGGTTTTCGATTGGTTTTCTTCAACCCATTACTTAACCGGTGAATGGACCACTCCACGAGTAGTGAAACAACAATAAAGATGGTCAATACTGAAGCAACAGACCATGTTGGTGTCAAGGCCAGTGACCTCAGCTCCGTGGCATTTTCTGAGGTTCCAATTGATTTGGATTTAGACATTTTTGGAAAGCAGTTCTTGAAATCATTCCGGTCTGTGGCATTTACTTTCAATGTATCAGCAACCTGGCCAAACAAACCATTTTCTTGTTTGTCAGATGTCAAATTTTCAATAGCAGTCAATGCATTCTTCAGTGTAATATTCGCCAAAGAGATAGCTGATTCGCGTCTAGCAAGTTCAGTCAAGTCATTCCCATATTTCTCAAGTGCCTCCTATTTACCTTCTGGATTCTGATCAGTGTTACTCTTTGACTTCCACGAACAGCTTGAACATCATCCTTTAAAGCTTTCTCACTAAGATTCAGATTCTGGAATAACTGTTGTCCAAATCTCTTGTCAGAAGGAAATGCTAGCAACAGATGCTCCACAAATACAAATGAATCCCCCATTTCTTTCTTGTACTTTTGTGCATTATCCAAGAGAATACTAATATGTGTGCCTAATATTGGGCCACTAGTGCCACCTGTCACCTTTGATTGTTCAGTTATCAAATCGTTTGTGGTCGTCCACGAAACAATCGTGTAATTCTCATCAATAAGAACATTCAACAACAAATTATAACTAAACGTCCCGGGTTGAAATCCAAATTCTTTTTCAATAGCGTCAAGTATACGAACACTTTCAACGCTTGAATTCCAAGTCACTAAGTTCCTCTCAGGAATAAAATCGAACACTTTCAACACTTTCTCAACAACCTCAAATTTTCCATACATAGCAATCAAGGCATTGCTCACAAGCACAGCAACACTCAACGAAAGAACATTTTTAGCGTTCGGGTCGTTTTTCTTCTTAATAACAGACTTCAAATGGTGATATACTTCAACGTCCATCTTCATGGCCTCGTTGAAGGTGGAAACTCCAATGGGAAGAATCATAAATTCTTGCATGACAAGTTTGTTTCCTGCGTGTGATACACCGTTAATAACATTGAAGGAAGGAGCTGGTACAACGGCATACTTTATTGTTAAACCAAAATAAGCTTTAGAAATCTCCTCCCTCTCGGTGAGCATCGTGGACGAGATCTCTGCTGCAAAAAATTGCTTATCCTCATTAACGACAATTGGTGCCTCATCAACAACCTCACACATTTCCACTGCTGAAATGCCCTCCCAATTCTCCGTCGTTGAAACGTTCGCGGACGTCACCTCAACTGTCCTCCCGTACGCATCATTCGATTCGCCAATAGTTACGCAATTGCCACATTCTGAGCTGTATATTTGACCTTGATGATAAGAATACGTGGTGTATTGACTGCCATGCCATAAGTATGTCGGTACATCCCAAGCCTTTCGGTCTGCGATTCTAGCAACAGACAACATCGTGTCAGGATAATATTGGGCTTGAAACTGGGACTGTGAGTAAGGAAAATATTGTTCGTGCACTTGTTGTTACGGTTGAGCGCGCGAGTACATCGATTCTGGATAATAATAGCCTGGAAACTGTGGTTGTGGTTGTGGAGAATAAAGATCGTATTGTTGAGACGATGGAAGGTAAGAGTAGGATCTAGCATATTGCGGATAAAAGTGTTGAGATCGATAATCCATGGCATAGAGTTTAGTACATTCGGTCATGGAGTCAATGAAAGCACCAATGTAACGATTTGGATTTGTGCGAGCTAACGTAACACTCAACTGAACTGTTAAGAGCTTGTATTAATGACTAAAATTGCAGAGGAAAGAAAATAACAGAGCTAGCAAAGAAAAGAAACAAAATTGTAATTCTTCCTTAGCTCTCTAGTGAGTCATCACTGCTTATATATTCCTTCACCTCACACATGCCATGCCTGGTTATAACTAACTATCCACATACTCACTCCAATACTTGGGTTGACATCTAGGCCTTGTAATCCTTCTTGGACCTTCCGTATCATCTTTAATAACATTTGAGTTGGGCTGCTTTGGGTCTCCTCTGTTCATAACATTCTCCGGCACCTGTATATGAATATGTCGAAGGTATACTTCTATCTGATTTGTTGGACCCTCTCAGTAAGAACAAGTATTTATCTTGGAGAAGTAGAATAAAAATTGCAAGTGATATTGCCAGCACAATTCTTTATCTTCACACGGCCTTTCCAACGCCTGTAATTTATAGGGACATAAAGTCATCCAATATGATCGTAGATAAATATGGGGTCATGAAATTGTTTGACTTCACTCTCTGTATATCGCTTCTTCTTGGAGAATTGAGTGTGGAAACTGAAGTAAAAGGAACATTTGGGTTTGCAGACCCTGAGTACATCGACTCAGGCATTGTTACGCAGAAATCTGATGTCTACAATTTCTGTATATTTTTGCTCATTCTGCTAACTGGAAAAACTGCAGTTTGGAAGGATCATGAAGGAAAAATGGTGGTTTTGTTGAAGGCTGATGTTAAATATTATGCTAATAATCATCAATACGATCAACTTATAGACCCAAGAATATTGGAAGAGGAAGGAGGAGTTGGTAATGAAAATCCATTTGAATCTTTCATAGATCTTGCCTTGATGTGCACACGAGACAGTGGAGAAGAAATGCCATATATGATTGATGTTGCAAAACAACTCTGCCTCATGGAGAAGCGCATTCGTAATAGTTTGCCAATTAAGTATCAATTAATTCTTGGTTTTTTGTCTCTTTTCCTATTTTTGCTATTTTAAATTCGTATAGTTTAGAAAAAAGATTTCATCTCTCTGTACATATATGTAAGGAATGGCTTAATATGAAGTTCTGGTGCTAGAGGAATCTGATTATCATTGTTGTTATCATACTTATTCGATCGCCATTTGGCTTCAGTGTCCGAGTGACGAAAGTTTCTTTTCGTTTTATAGCTTAATGTTTTAATCAGATTTTTAGTTTGTTCAATAGTATGATACTGTAATCATGGAGCTACTAAGTAATTTCTATGAGATGATTGACGAAGTTGTAAAACCATTTCCAAATACCAAGACAATAATCAAAATTCAACTTGTCTTGCTCGTCTTGTACGAGAAAGCTGAGTAAGTTTGATTAAGACAACTATTTAAGTGAAAGTGACCCGTATTCTTTTTTAATAGAATTTACATGTGTTTCACACGTCACAAGTCTTTTATAATTGTGTCTAGACATAACCTTTTCATAATTTTGCCTTAATTACACTTAGAAATTTTTGATCATCCGTCCATACTAATATAAATTCATAAAAAAAAATGAACTTTACATATGTATAATATATTTTATGTGAGAAAATTGAAATTAATCTAGACTAATTAAATAACAAACCCTCATTTTTTTCTTTGGGTTTTGACCTTTTTGGATTCCACTAATCCAAATCTAACCATGTGAGTCCAAATTGAGGTCCCCCCTCACAATTCATGGACGATATAGAGTAATAGGGAAAAAGATGTTAACGCTTTGTCCTATGAAGAAATTGAAGACCATTGACTTGACTTTTGAGGTATGGCAAGGACAATAGGAAACCTCCATTCCATGCATCTACATCACCCTGTGATCAAAAAACAAGTTTTTATTGAAATATCAAAAAGACTATTTTATTGTAGAGAGAAAATAAGGAAAAATAATATGAAAATTTTAAACGAAATTTTTATTGCTTTGATATTTGGTATGATTACAATTGAAATGACTCATCCCTATTTATAGATCTACAAAAATCCTATGCCAATTAGGATATGGTTGTAGGAAACCATTACGTACTAGGAAAAAACTATCTAGTCAAAAACCAATTTAAAACAAACTAGAATTAATGTAATAGAGTCATAATACTAATTAAGTTTATCTTCTAACATCCCCTTAAACTTGATTTGGTTATCGTAACGCCGAACAAAGCTCTAAGCTTCACGAACACTTCACTCTTGAGTGGCTTTGTAAGAATATCTGCAACTTGGTTTTGAGACTTCACATATTTTATCTTCACGTCCTTCCTTGTGATGCATTCTCTGATGAAATGGTAACGTGTGTCAATGTGTTTGCTTCTTTCATGAAAGACTGGATTCTTGGCTAAGGCAATTGCAGACTTGTTGTCGACATAAATCTCTACTAGCTCTTCTTGAGGCATCTTAAGTTCTTTCATCAAATTCCTTAACCATAAAGCATGACAAACACACGAAGTAACAACTACATATTCAACTTCACATGTAGGAAATGTGACAATGAGTTGCTTTTTAGAACTCCAATTGATTGTTGTATCTCCCAAGAAGAAAAGATATCCACTAGTACTCTTTCGATCATCAAGATCACCAGCCTAATCGCTATCGCTGTACCTCACAAGTTTGAAATCCTCAGAGTGGGAATATAGAAGTCCATAATCAACAGTTCTTTTGATGTATCGAAGTATTCTCTTGGCAGTCTTCAGATGTGTATTGGTAGGGACATCCATAAAGCGACTCACAAGTCCTACACCAAAGAGAATATCTGGTCTTGTACAGGTCAAGTATCTTAAGCTTCCAAGCAGGCTCTTGAAAAGTGTTGAATTTACATGCTCTTCTTCATCAACCTTTGACAATTGTACTCCACATTCAACAGGAGTGTTAACAAGTTGACAATTTTTTATCTTGAATTTCCTGAGAATTTCTCTTGCAAAACCTTCTTGAGAAATAAATATTCATTCATCTGTTTGCTTCACTTAAATTCCAAGATAATAAGACATCAAACCAATATCAGTCATCTCAAATTCTTTTGCCATTGTCTTCTTGAAGTCTTCAAATAAACTTGGATTGTTGCCAGTGAAAATTAAGTCATCCACGTACAAGCAAACAATTAATACGTCTTCATTATCATATTTGGTTTAGAGAGTATGCTCATGCAAACACTTGGAGATATTATTATCACGGAAGTATTCATCAATTCTACTTGTTTTAAACCATATAGGGCTTTCTTCAACTTTAAGACCTTACTTTCACACCTTTTCTCCACATAGCCTAATGGTTGTTGAATATATACCTCTTTTTCAAGAAACTATTCAGATTTAACATCCAATTGATAAATCTTCCATTTGTGTTGGGTTGCTAGAGATATGATAAATCTTATAGTTTCCAAGTGTGCAACAGGAGCAAATACCTCATCATAGTCAATGCCAACTTGTTGACTGTAGCCTTTTGCAATCAGTCTTGCCTTGTACCTTTCAACTTCACCTTTAGGATTCTTTTTTTTATCTTGTAAACCCACTTACTCCAATGGTTTTGTGGCCTTTGGGTAAAGTTGCAAGCTCACAAGTGTCATTCTTCTTAATTGCCTTAATTTCTTCATTCATGGCTTGTATCCATCTTTCACTCTCGTTAGTTTCCTCAAAGCTTATTGACAAAAGATAGTCTGTTGATCATTTAAATTTCGAGTTACCTCATAAATTTCATCCAAGCTTCTGAAATGAGAGGGGGGAGGGGGGGGGGGGGGGGGGGGGTGGTGGAGGGGTCTTTTCATGTGAACTTGAACTTGTTGGAGCTATGTTTCCTTGAGATGAAGATGGAGCTTGATATGGAGATGGAGTTTGAGTTGGAGTTGGAGATGGAGTTAGAGATATAGAGTCTTCATTGACTTCTACTTCTTGCTCTTGTATGGGTAAGAATTTGTATTCTTTTTGTTCTTTGATATTCCAATCCCATACAGCTTCTTCATCAAATTGGACATCTCTACTCACAATAATTCTTCCATCAGTAGGATTGCAGAGCTTGTATGCTTTGGAACTCTTTTCATACCCAATGAAGACTAGTTTTTGGTTTTTGTCATCAAGCTTGATTCGATTTTGATCAGGACCATGAGCATAAGCAATGCTTCCGAAAACCCTTAAGTTCTTGATTGTTGGCTTTCTTCCACTCCATGCTTCTAATGGTGTCTTGTCAGAGACATTCTTTGTGGCACAACGATTCAACCGATAGACTGCATAATCAACTGCTTTAGCCCAAAATTCTTTAGGCATTCCTTTAGACTTCAACATGCTTCGAATCATCTCAAGAAAAACTCTATTTTTCCTCTCAGCAACTCCGTTCTGTTGAGGTGATCGAGGAGCTGTCAAAGGGCATCGAATTCCATTCTCTTCACACAAATTGTTGAATTCTCTTGATGTGAATTCTCCGCCTCAATCAAATCTCAAGGCTTTGATCTTCCAACCACTTTCTTTTTCCGCAAGAGCTTTGAACTTCTTGAACTTGTAAAAAGGTTCAGATTTTTCTTTTAAAAATTAAACCCAAATCCTGCAGCTATAATCATCAATAAAAAGAATAAAATATTTATTTTTATCGTAGGAGCAATGATTAATTGGCCTACAAATATAAGTACGGACAAGTTCTAGTGGTCATGTTGCTCTTGATGTAGCCTCGTTTGGAAAACTCTTTCTAGCTTGTTTTCCAAAAAGACATCCCTGACAAATTTGTTCCGGATGATTGATGGAAGACAATCCATGCACCATATTTTTTCTTGACATTAAAGAAATATTTTCAAAATTTATGTACCCAAATCTCAAGTGCCATAACCAAGAAATTTATTTTACACAAGTTTTAAGACATTTTGCAATATCATTTTGAATATTTAATAAAAACAATCTATTTCTTGTCATGGGCACTTTTGTTATCAAAAAATTATTTTCATCTTTTATTACACAATGTTTATCTTCTAATAAAATTGTGTAATTTTTTTTCATGAAGTTGACCTAGACTCAAAATATTATTTTTTTAATTTTGGCACATAATAAACCTCAGAAATACAACAATGTCTTCTATCTTTCAAACGGATTAAAATTTTACCTTTTCCTTCCACTGAGACCATATTGGCATCTTCAAATTTAACATTGCCCTTGATAGTTTTATCGAGTTCTGCGAATATGCTTATTTGTCCAGTCATGTGGTTGCTTGCACCTGTATCAAAATGCCATGAAGTATCTCCTCTATCTTGTTTGCCATGATAAGTCATCAACAAGGTAATCTCTTCTTGCCCTTCCTATCTTTTAGAAAAATTCATTTTTTCGTCCACAACTTTAGGATTACTTCTACATTCATTAGCATAATGACCATATTTGTAACATTGAACTTGCGATTTGTCATACATTTGTCCTGAATAATTGCATCTTAGTCATAAATAACTGTAGCATATCTTTCGTGCATTATTTACTTTTATGACACTATATGTGCATTAATCACTTAAATGACAATATATGTGCAATTTAATGTGCAATTCTTTACTTGATCAGTGGTGACTATTCATAAGAATTTTGATTATCTTAAATGCTCGATTTAATATTTTTTCTAAACCACATGACATATAAAAGGAGTCGGAAAATGGTAATTTTGAGTTTTGGGGACCGGGAGTATGCGTTTGAAAAATGTTTTTTGCTTCGGTTGAATAGTGTTACGTAATTGTAAACTTTGGTTTTACATTAGCTAGCAATTAATTGACATTTTTAACTTAGTTTGACCAAGATTTTAGTGGCATTTGACTTAAGCTATGACTCACACATATACATATACTCAACATAACACATATATACATATACTCATCAAAAAACAAAAACAAAAAACACAAAAAGCCCCCCAAACTCGATAGCCCTTTAAAGGAGGAAAATAGATTTTTCATCTTTCAATCTTGCTCTTGGATGCTCATCTAAGCTTCTACAAGTAATTTCAACCTATCCAAAGCTTGCTTCTTGCATCTACAAGGCATATATGTGAGGGAGTTGCATTATTTTTGAGTTTAAAGTTTGTTTCAATTGTCTTGAAATTCTTGTATTGTCAATTATAGCTATAATACTTGTTATAGATGCTTGATATGTGTTCTCTAGAGCCTATAGAACTAACTTTTGTAGCTTGATAATAAACTCCATGGTTGAAAGCTTGAGATTGCATGAAAGAGATGATGAATAGTGATGAAAATTAGGGTTTTGATATATCTTGCTATTTAGAGTGAATTGATGCTTCTTTTAGGTGCTTTAGACATTAATGGAACTAGTTGAAAGCTCACGTGAGGTTGAATTGCTCGAATTTGAGTTAAAATGCAAAATTAGCCAACTTTAAAAATGGGGTTTTTCACTTAACGTAATCCGGGCACGTTTGGACTTTAGTTTAGGTATCCTTGGGACATGGAAACACTTTTGATGCTTTCGTTGCATAAAATTGGGATCCGAATAGGGTATGTGTAGTTAAAACCCACACGGGGCCTTCCCGAGCTTTTGTCTCTAAAGTGGGGTTTCAGGGCCTAGGTAGGTGTCTTTTGGCCTTCCTAGGAACGTAGAATGTTTAGCTTGTGCATTTGGTATCTTGAATCTTGCGTGGGAGAAGAAATTGCATGGTTAACAAAGAGGAAAAGGTGAAAATAGATGCTTTGGTATTTGTAAGAACTTGTAGATGCTTGTTGGGTGTTTATATGCATGGAAAAGATATGTTAAGCTATTTATAGAGTTTTGTGGGAAAGCATGATATTTGTCTCTTTTGTGACCATATAGTTGTTTCGTGTATATTTGGCTTATATTGTGACTATTTGCGAGGGCGGCCTACTTTGTCGTCCCTCTTATGTGCTAATTGTTGATCTTGATTCCCGTGGACTTGATTCGAGGTTGCGTAACCTTTTCAGACATGGTAGTGTCGAGAAACATGAGCGGCATTGGGCTTGCCGTGCTCCCTCGACTACCATGGTCCCTATTCCCTTTCTCTCGTTGAGCATACTCCACTACTCTAGCGGCGTGGTTCACCTCGTTGGGGCATATGGACCTACCTCAGGAAAAAGGGTTGTAGGATCGGGGTACATCCGGAGTACCCCATTTTTGGAGGAATAAGGGTTTTGCCGACATTTGCTTGAAGATCTTGGCTTGTGGCTCGTGATGGAAGACAAGTGGAACCGTATCCTTTTTATACGTGGTTAAATACTTGTCTAATTAACTTGTTTATTTGTGTTATTAATGTTATTATCTTATTGCATCTCACGAAAACACGCCCTGGTTTACTGCATCACCTCCCTCACTAAGTAACTTTGGTTACTCCTTCCTCGTCTCAACATGTCCCAGGAAAAACTGGAGATTGGATTGCCTCCTGTGTGGTCTGCCTGCTCTAATAGTGTATAAAACAAGGAAGAATGTGTACATGATATGCTTGTATACTATTTGAGACCTTATGGTCATGTATGTATTTGTGTTATTTTAAGAAATTTAATTTTTAAGTTTTAGTCTTGGGTGATGGTTAGGTGCTAATGATTTGTAATAACTTCTATTGTTTTACTTTATTGTCTAGTTGACTTGCATGCTTGTAGGGATGAAATGGATTGAGGTTGTCGATTATGGTCTTGTGGTTGTATGTTGTTGTTTGCAGGTTTCCAGATAGTCCTATATATAGGGAAAACTCCGTCTGTTTTCCCCTAAATTTTCGTGCCTTGGGTCTTGGGTTCGGGACCCCGATCTCGTGAGGTATCAGAGTGTTACACTTGTCCTCTTCCTTGGTTTGGGCCTCGGCCTTTACCATGTCCATGTCCACGACCACGTCTTTTTTGGCTTCCGTCATTGCCAAAGTTTTCTTCTTTCTTCAAAGCGAGATGACTTTGAAGAACTTTTTCCGAGACTTCTTGGTTCTTCTTTTTGTGTCTTTCTTCATGAGCTTGTAATGAGCCCATGAGTTCATCAATGAATATGTCATCTAACTCTTTTGAATCCTCAATGGCTACAACAATATATTCATATTTTGGATGCAAAGAATGAATAATATTTTCTACAATACGAGTTTCTTTTAAATCTTCTCTATATCTTTTTAGTTGGTTAGAAACCACCAAAGCTCTCAAAATATAATCTGAAATAGATTCACCATCATTCATATGAAGAGATTCAAACTCACCTCTTAAAGTTTGTAGATGAACCTTTTTGACTTTGTCTACCCCTTTCTGTGATTTTTGGAGAGTTTCCTATGTTTGTTTGACAGTAGTCGCGCATGAGATTTTCTCTAACATAGTTTCATCCAAGCATAGATGGATGATAGAGAGAGCTTGTTGATATGTTTTGTGATTCTTTACCAATGAGTCTTTTTGATTTTGACTTAAAACTTCATCTTCTTTAGGCTCCACGTAGCCTTTCTCTACAATCACCCAAGCATCTTGTGAGCCAAGGAGAGTCTTCACAGGAATAGACCAATCATCATAATTGTGACACCCGAGAATTTGCATCATAGTCATAAATAACTGTTGCATAATACTTGAGCATTTTATGTGCATTTCTTTTCTTATTTAATTGCTTTACTATTGGACACTATTCATAAGAAATTTGATTGCCTTAAATGCTCGGTTTAATATTTTTTCCTAGATAGTATAACACATAAAATGAATCGGGAACTTGTAGATTTGAGCTTTGGGGGCCGGGCGCATGCGTTTGAAAAATGTTTTTTGCGTCATTTGAATAGTGCTACGTAGTATAAATATTGGTTTTAAATTAGCTAGCAATTAATTAGAGTTTTAAGCTCATTTGACCAAGCATTAATAGCATTTGACTTGGTATAATATAACATATGCATACTATATACATAATATATTATACATACAAGCATAATAGACTCAAAACAAATCAAACAATGCCAAAAATGCCCTCCCCAAACCCGATGGACTCCTAGGAGAGAAATGAGGAGATTTCTTCATCAATATTTGCAAGCTTGGTCTCTTGGCTTGATCTTGGGGAGTTTTGGAATATTCTAGGACATCTACAACTTGCTTACACCTACAAAATTGTGAGGGAGTTCCATAAATTGCATGTGTTATGTTTATGTCAAATGTTTGAAATTCTTGTATTGTTGGTTATAGCTATGATACATGTTATTGATGCTTGATATGCTATCTCTAGAGGCTATAGAATACTCTTTTGTAGCTTGATAACATTTTCCATGGCTAGATGCTTGCATCTCGTAAAGAAGACAATGAATAGTGACAAAATTAGGATTTTGGTATAACTTGCTATTTAGAATGAATTGATGTTTCCTTTAGATCTTTAGACATTAGTGAAACTAGTTAGAAGCTCACATGAAGTTAAATTGCCCAAAAATGAGTTAAAATGTAAAATTAGCTAACTTTAAAAAGGGAATGTTACACGAAACATAATCCGGGCATATTTAGGCTTTGGATTAGGTATCCTTGGTGCATGGAAGCACTTTTGGTGCTTTCGTTGCGTTAAATTGGGGTCCGGATAGGGTAGGTGTAGTTAAAACTCACTCGGGGCCTTCCCGAACTTTTGCCTCCAAATCGGGTTTTCGGGGCCTTGGTCGGTGTCTTTTAGCTTCTTTAGGAGTGTAGAATGATTGGATGATAGTTTTGGAACCTTGAACTTCATATAGGAGATAAATGGCTTAGCTAAAGAAAGGGGAAAAATGATGATTGATTGCCTTGGTACTTATAAGAGCTTGTAGTTGCTTGTTATGTGTCTATAGGCATGTCTAATATAGATTCAAGCTATTTGTAGAGTTTTGTGAAAAATGTGTTGATGACCCCTTTGTGCACATATATAGTTATTCTCATGTTTAATACTTATATATTGTTAGGATGTTCATATTGCTTGTATTTAGTGTTGCATGATTGAAGTTATGCTTAAGACTTGTACACTAGACTACTAGAATGGTTGCTTGGAACATATGTTAAGTTTAAGCATATAAAGTGGCATCTTGTTAAAGATAGAATTTTAATAGGTATTGTATGCTAAATGAGTGAGACTATAAGTTAGCTAACCTAGAGGAATAATTGATAAATGTTGTAGTTAAGGAATAATTGAAGTAACGTTCGGTCTTAGGTACAAGGTGATTGAGAGTGATGTAAATACAATCTTGTATCTTAGAGCTCAGTAAAGGTGAGGGAGTCATCAACCTTTTTGTGCATCTTAGTTTATTTAATTGTTTTTAGATTATATGATTTAGCTAATTGATAAAGTTTACATATACCATTTACTTGTTATCTCATGGTTCCTCATGTTTGTTTGATATTATCTCATGAATTCTTGAATTCGTGTCGGGTTGCGCAACCTTCTCGGGCATGGTAGTATCGAGTAACATGGGCGGTATCGGGCTTGCCGTGCTCTCTCGGCTACCATGGTTTCCTAGTCCCTTTCTCGCTGAGGCATACTCCCCTACTCCAAAGGCGTGGTTCACCTCGTTGGGGGCATACGAACCTACCTCGAGAGATATGGGTCGTAGGATCGGGGTACATCCGAAGTACCCCATTTTAGAGGAATAAGGGTTTTGCCGGCACTTGCTTGAAGATCTTGGCTCGTGGCTCATGATGGAAGACAAGTGGAACCGTATCCTTTTTATATGTGGTTAAATACTTGTCCATTTAGCTTTGTTAGTTGGTGTTGAATATGTTATCTTGTTGCATATCATGTAGCATTTCCTGGTTTACTGCATCACCTCCCTGACTGAGTAACTTTGGTTACTCATTCCTCATTTCAACATGTCCCAGGAAAAGCTAGAGATTGGATTGCCTCATGTATGGCCTGCTTGCTCTATCAGTGTGTAGAACAAAGAGAAATGTGTACATGATATGCTTGTATACTATTTGAGACCTTATGGTCATGTATGTATTCGTGTTATCTTAAGAAATGTAATAGTAAAGTTTTAGTCTTGGGTAATGGTTAGGTGCTAGTGGTTTGTAGTAACTTCTATTGTTTTACTTTATTGTCTAGTTGACTTTGCATGCTTGTAAGGATGAAATGGATTAAGGTTGTGGATTATGGTCTTATGGTTGTATGTTGTTGTTTGTAGGTTTCCAAATAGTCCTCTATATAGGGAAAACTCCATCTGTTTTTCTCTAAATTTCGTGCTCGAGGTTTGGAATTGGGTTGACAATAGTATGTTTAATAGAGGTCCCGGTTCCGTGAGAGATCGGGGCGTTACAATAATTATCCTTAGTGAGGCGAGGAAATTGAAAAGGAAACATACAATCCCCCATCATCTTTACCTAGTTCTCGACACCACTTTGTTGAAATATGAAATAGGCTATTTTATTGTAGAGAAAAAATAAGGAGAAATAATATGGAGACTCTAAATGAAATCTTTATTGCTCTAATATTTGGTATGTATTTGGTATGATTACAATTGACAGGACTGACCCCTATTTATAGATCCACAAAAATCCTATGCCAATTAGGATATGGTTGTAGGAAACCATTACCTACTAGAAAAATACTATCTAGTCAAAAACTAATTTAAAACAAACTAGAATTAATGTAATAGAGTCCTAATCCTAATCAAGTTTATCTTCTAATAGTTTTTTTAAAGAAAAAGAAAATAGTACATCAATCTGTCGCGTAATGTGAATAAATTAAATTGTCGCGTAATGTGAAGAAATTAACTCACACGTAGAATTTAAGTGGGAAGTTGCTCTAAAATGGCCATAGCAGCATCCACGTAAATAAGAGATTCAGGAATAGGTCTAATGAGGATGAAGAGTTAAAAGAAAAAAAAGGAAAAAGAAAAAGCATCCACGAAAATAAACTTACAGCAAAAAATAAATGTTACTCTTGACTCCTAATACCATGTTGGATGAATCATGATTACCTACTTACTTATATATAACTTTTATAAAATTTATGTGATTAGTGAGGGTTGCAGCCTCCAATGACCCTTATATGGCTCTACCAGTACATACTAGACTTGTAAAGAGAAAAAGTGACACGCATCTTGGAAGAAGTTTAACATGAATTGTCAGTTAGTTGCTTGGATCATTCTTGCAACGTGCCTTGAGGCCAACTGCAACAGTTTCCTTATATTATTCTCTACATGTAAAGAATTTAGATCATTTCTCTACATATAGGGATTCCATATTTTAATTTCACTCCAACAGCTTTTCTATTTTAAAAACTCTCTATTTTTGTTTACTCTACATGTGGAGATGTGGAGATAAATTTAGGGAAATGTTATTGTATCTCTACATGTAGAGATAGTGAGATTTAGATGTAGAAATTCTCTATATGTAGGGGGATAGGCATAACAAATCTGTTGAAGACCAAAATCTCCAATAGCTTCTCTACATGTAGAGAATTTGGTGCTTTAGGGCACCTATTGGAAATGGCAGATGACCTAAGGTCATCTTCAATAGATGATCTAAAGTGACTCCTTACCCTACATGTAAGGAGGGGATTGATGAATTTTGCTCCAACAGATCCTTTGTCCCATCACTATTTAATCGTTTGCCAAGTATTAGTTGTTACTGGTTCTAGCTCATAACGGAGCATATGTATACTGTTTTGAACTTGTGAAGATAACTGGGTTTCCATCTTAAAACCAATTGGTGTCAAGTAGAGTAGTCTAAAATCTTATAAGGTGGTCTTAGAGTTTCTGATTTTTCGATATGGGATAAGTGTTTTATTCTAGTACTCCCTTTCACGTGTGACTTGATTTGAGAGGGGTCACACGTGGAAGATTAAACACTCGTGGACCTTATTTTGAGATGGTCACACTTGGAAAATTGAATACATATGTGGACCGAATTTTTTGAGATGGGTCACACATGGAAGATTGAACACACACATGATAGATAACACATGTTGAAGATTGAAGGTGCGAGGACTATGCACAAGTGATGAAAGATTGAAGACAAGTAGACCTGATTTGAGATGGATCGCACGCGGAAGATGAATGAGACTAGACCATGGGCCTAACTCTGATACCATGTAAAGATAACTGAGTTTCCATCTTAAAACTAATTGGTAGCAAGTGAAGTAGCCCAGGATCTTATAAGGTAGTCTTAGAGTTTTTGATTTTTCGATGTGGGACAAGTGTTATATTCTAACAGAACTTGAGCCGTGAGAATTGGTGATGCGAGTGTTTAATTGGTGTTGTGAAGCTATATGTATTTGTATAAATTTTATTTTATTTAATTGTTTGAGCCGGTGATAATACAATATTTGATATATAAGCTACATTAACGTATGTATTTTTAATGTGTTTTTAAGGCTAAAATATCAATTTAGTCCCTCTTCATTTTCTTGCCTCCTACCCGCTCAGAATACCTAATACCTATTATCTAGTGCTAGAAGGCTACATAAAAGCTATCATAAAGTTTCGGTCCTCTTTCCATCGTTGACCCTATCTATGTTTCTATGATAGCCCAAGAACACGCTTATTCTTTAGCCATAGAGAGACTCTTGAATTCCACGATACCATTATGACCTCAATATATACGAGTGTTTATTTCATGAAATAGCTCAAATTTCAAATCATTCACTTGCTTTAACTACTCATGCTATAGATGTGGGAACGTCAACTCCCTTCCCGTGGGCTTTTGAGAAGCGGAAAAAATTGTTAGAATTCTATGACAGAGTTTTGGGACCCAGGATGCATGCCAATTTCAAAATTTTTCCTCAGAATGCGAGCCTTGAGGCTTTCATCGAAACAAAAAGAGAGGTTGACTGGTGCTTTTTTCTGTGTTAGCTAGGTGAAAAGTTTACTTGACTATAAATAGATTAGTAATAATAAGGAAGAGCTACATCAAATTATTCACATATAATACCCAACAGTTTGGTAGCCTACATAAGTTCCAATACCATGTAAGTAATTACCTCATCTAAATATTTAAGTTGTTAGGGAGGAATTTATTATTAGTTATATCTATTTTTTGTTTTCAACAAATTGAAAATAGAAATTGCTCGAAAACAGCCATTGTATCATCCACGCAAAAATTTACACGAAAATAATATTATTACCACTTGCCCATGATGTCATTCCGGCTAATTGCTTTGATCTTTCCTGCAACTTGCATGTACGCTTCATTGACAAAAATGGCTATATAAATTTTGACATTCTTGCTGGAATACATTGCAATTCTTCAAATTTTATCACATTCTTCTGTTGTTCAATTAGTTGATGGTTTTAATTAACTTCTGAATTACCCCATGTTTGCTAACTGCATCTCCTCTATGGGTCTCGCCAGAAGAATTTTGTCATCATTTAAGCCAAAAAAAAGAGGAAGAAGAAGAAAAGGAAACGCATTTTTTACAGAACGGTGGTGAGTTACTAGTAGAGCTAATTGCATTTTCCAATGGACGGTATGATATTCCCATTCGTAGCTTCGCTGCCAAAGAGTTAGGCAGAGCAACAAACTACTTTTCTGAGCGGGTTTTCGCCAATGATATGAGATTTATGTCCAGGGGTCTTCTAGATGGGCGTCAAATCTTAGTTAACAATTGGTCAGGTAAATTTTTTAAAACTTATAATTTGTCTCGTGATTTGGCAATCCGTGATATAGTGATTGCTTCACAAATGAGTCACCTCAAAAATGTTTTGAAGTTGGTAGGTTGCTGCCTCGAGTTTGAATCTCATACTTCTGTGTATGAATATGTTGAAGGTAGACTTCTATCTTTTTTGTTAGTCTCCAAAAGTAATAACAACGCTTTATCATCTTGGAGAAGAAGATTAAAAATTGCAAGCGATATTGCCAGAACAGTTCTTTACCTCCATACTGCATTTCCAACACCTGTAATTTATAGGGATCTAAAGCCGTCCAAAGTGATCATAGATCAACATGGGGTTGCTAAATTGTTTGACTTCTCTATCTCTATATCGCTTCCTCCTGGAGAATTGCGTGTGGAAGATGATGTAACCGGGATGTTTGGGTTTCTCGATCCTGAGTACTATGTGTCAAACTTTGTTACTCAGAAAACTGATGTCTACAGCTTCGGCGTGTTTTTGCTTGTACTGCTAATTGGAAAATCCACGTTTTATAAGAATCACGAAAAGTTTTATGTGGTTGAATATGTTAAACATTATGCTGATAATCATCATGATTACCTACTTACTTATATATAACTTTTATAAAATTTATGTGATTAGTGAGAGTTGCAGCCTCCAATGACCCTTTTATGGCTCTACCAGTGCATACTGGACTTGTAAAGAGAAAAAGTGACACGCGTCTTGGAAGAAGTTTAACATGAATTGCCAATTAGTTGCTTGGATCTTTCTTGCAACGTGCCTTTAGGCCAACTATAACAGTTTCCTTATATTATTCTCTACATGTAAAGAATTTAGATCATTTCTCTACATATAGGGATTCCATATTTTAATTTCACTCCAACAGCTTTTCTATTTTAAAAACTCTCTATTTTTGTTTACTCCACATGTGGAGATGTAGAGATAAATTTAGGGAAATGTTATTGTATCTCTACATGTAGAGATAGTGAGATTTAGATATAGAAATTCTCTATATGTAGGGGGATAGACATAACAAATCTGTTGAAGACCAAAATCTCCAATAGCTTCCCTACATGTAGAGAATTTGGTGCTTTAGGGCACCTATTGGAAATGGCAGATGACCTAAGGTCATCTTCAATAGATGATCTAAAGTGACTCCTTACCCTACATGTAAGGAGGGGATTGATGAATTTTGTTCCAACAGATCCCTTGTCCCATCACTATTTAATCGTTTGCCAAGTATTAGTTGTTACTGGCTCTAGCTTATAACGGAGCATATGTATACTGTTTTGAACTTGTGAAGATAACTGGGTTTCCTTCTTAAAACCAATTGGTGTCAAGTAGAGTAGCCTAAGATCTTATAAGGTGGTCTTAGAGTTTTTGATTTTTCAATATGGGATAAGTGTTTTATTCTAACACTCCATCTCGCGTGTGACCTGATTTGAGAGGGGTCATACGTGGAAGATTAAACACTTATAGACCTTATTTTGAGATAGTCACGCTTGAAAAATTGAATACATATGTGGACCGAATTTTTTGAGATGGGTCACACATGGAAGATTGAACACACATGTGGTAGATAACACATGTGGAAGATTGAAGGTGCGTGAACTATGCACAAGTGAAAGATTGAAGACAAATAGACATGACTTGAGATGGATCGCACGCAGAAGATGAGTGAGAGTAGACCATGGGCCTAACTCTGATACCATGTAAAGATAACTGAGTTTTCATCTTAAAACTAATTGGTAGCAAGTGAAGTAGCCCAAGATCTTATAAGGTGGTCTTAGAGTTTTTAATTTTTCGATATGGGACAAGTGTTATATTCTAACAAAACTTGAGCCGTGAGAATTGGTGATGCGAGTGTTTAATTGGTGTTGTGAAGCTATATGTATTTGTATAAATTTTATTTTATTTAATTGTTTGAGCCGGTGAAAATACAATATTTGATATATAAGTTACACAACGTATGTATTTTTAAAGTGTTTTTAAGGCTAAAATATCAATTTAGTCCCCCTTCATTTTCTTGCCTCCTACCCGCTCAGAATGCCTAATACCTATTACCTAGTGCTAGAAGGCTACAGAAAAGCTATCATAAAGTTTCGTTCCTGTTTCCATCGTTGACCCTATCTATGTTTCTATGATAGCCCAAGAATACGCTCATTCTTTAGCCCTAGAGAGACTCTTGAATTCCACGATACCATTATGACCTCAATATATACGAGTGTTTATTTCGTGAAATAGCTCAAATTTCAAATCATTCACTTGCTTTAACTACTCATGCTATAGATGTGGAAACGTCAACTCCTTTCCCGTGGGCTTTTGAGAAGCGGGAAAAATTGTTAGAATTATATTGCAGAGTTTTGGGAGCCAGGATGCATGCCAATTTCAAAAGTTTTCCTCAGAACGCGAGCCTTGAGGCTTTCATCGAAACAAAGAGAGAGGTTGACGGGTGCTTTTTTCTGTGTTAGCTAGGTGAAAAGTTTACTTAACTATAAATAGATTAGTAATAATAAGGAAGAGCTACATCAAATTATTCACATATAATACCCAACAGTTTGGCAGCCTACATAAGTTCCAATACCATGTAAGTAATTACCTCATCTAAATATTTAAGTTGTTAAGGAGGAATTTATTATTAATTATATCTATTTTTTGTTTTCAACATATTGAAAACGGAAATTGCTCGAAAACAACCATTGCATCATCCACGCAAAAATTTACACGAAAATAATATTATTGCCACTTACCCATGATGTCATTCCGGCTAACTGTTTTGATCTTTCCTGCAACTTGCCTGTACACTTCATTGACAAAAATGGGCTATATAAATTTTGACATTTGTGCTGGAATACATTGCAATTCTTCAAATTTCATCACGTTCTTCTCTTGTTCAATTAGTTGATAGTTTTAATTAACTTCAGAATTACCCCATGTTTGCTAACTGTATCTCCTCTATGGGTCTCGCCAGAAGAATTTTGTCATCATTTAAGCCAAAAAAAGAGGAGGAAGAAGAAAAGGCAACGCATTTTTTACAGAACAGTGGTGAGTTACTAGTGGAGCTAATTGCATTTTCCAATGGACGGTATGATATTCCCATTCGTAGCTTCGCTGCCAAAGAGTTATACAAAGCAACAAATGACTTTTCTGAGCGTGTTTTCGCCAATGATATGAGATTTATGTCCACGGGTCTTTTAGATGGGCGTCAAATCTTAGTTAACAATTGGTCAGGTAAATTTTTTAAAATTGCCTCGTGATTTGGCAATCCGTGATATAGTGATTGCTTCACAAATGAGTCACCTCAAAAATGTCTTGAAGTTGGTAGGCTGCTGCCTCGAGTTTGAATCTCCTACTTTTGTGTATGAATATGTTGAAGGTAGACTTCTATTTTTTGTTAGTCTCCGGAAGTAATAACAACGCTTTATTATCTTGGAGAAGAAGATTAAAAATTGCAAGCGATATTGCCAGAACAATTCTTTATCTCCATACTGCATTTCCAACACCTGTAATTTATAGGGACATAAAGCCGTCCAAAGTGATCATAGTGGGGTCGCTAAATTGTTTGACTTCTCTCTCGCTATATCGCTTCCTTCTGAAGAATTGCGTGTGGAAGATGATATAGCAAGGACGTTTGGGTTTGTCGATCCTAAGTACTATGTGTCGAGCTTTGTTACTCAGAAAACTGATGTCTACAGCTTCGGCATGTTTTTGCTTATACTACTAACTAGGAAATCTACGTTTTATAAGAATCGTGAAAAGTTTTATGTGGTTGAATATGTTAAACATTATGCTGATAATCATCAATATGAGGAATTTATAGACCCGAAAATATTGGAAGAGGTATGAGGAGTTGGTAATGATAATCTAGTACTTCTATCTTTTTAGGATCTTGCTTTGATGTGCACACAAGACAACGGAGAAGAAAGACAAAAAATGATTGATATTGCAAAACAACTCCAACAGATGGAAAAGAGCATTTGTAATCGTTTGCCGAGTATTAGTTCTTAATATTTGTCTATTTTTAAGTTGTATATTTTGGAAACAATTTTATGTCTCTATACACTGATTTGAAGACGAGTGTAACTAGAAATGCTACAGTTATATATGTAAGGGAAAGGTCAATTTGTAGTTCATGTTGTTTGAGTGGAATGTGTCTTTAGTAACAATTAATACCCCTAATTATATGCTAAAATATTTTCTATTTTTTTTTTCAAAAAAAAAATTATATTCAAGAATAGAAGTATGTCTTTTTGTATAAGAGAGTATAATATTATGATATGTTAACATTTTTCCCAAGTGAAAGCAATTTAATTCTAGAGTTGATCCTCCACTGATCTATTCATATTCTCAGCTCAAAGATTGTGTATAGTATGATTGTTGATATTGATCCTAGACCCTGAATTTGTTCTTTCAGGGTTTGTAACGAAGAGTTGAGTAAATATTTTGGTTAAAATAACTTCAGATTAGAAATTATAACTTAACATTATTTCGACCCACGGCACATAAAAGCTTTTCATAAAATGACTAAGAAATAATATTAACAGACTGTTTGGAATAAATAAATTTCACAAAATTTTGTTGAATTTATTTGCAAATCCATGTTTTTTTGTTTGGTTGTACCTTTTTAAAAAATTACAAATTCAGGATTTGTAATTCTTGGATTTGCACAAACCTTACTCAAATCTGAGCCCAAAAGGTCGATTTTGCAAATCCACATTTTCTAATTCTATTGCTAATCTTTTAAAGACAAAACTATCCTCAGGTTAAAGAAAAAAATAAACGTCTTTTTCACTTTTCTTCCCCTTTCTTCTCTCTTCTTCCAAATACATAGATAAAAAACAAACAAACAAAAAAAACAAACGTTTTAATATTAGCAATGGTAATCATAATATGCTGTAGAGATGCTAGACTTGTGTTTCAGCTTAATTGAAAGGGGTAAAAAAAGACCTGTTTTCTTTTGAAAATGTGCTCTTTAATTGTTTTCCGTTGAAACTCATCCACTACTCTGTTTCTCTTCTTTTTTTTTTGGTCATTAATTTTTTTTTTCTCTTTTCAGTTGCTTGATATGAAGTCTCCACTGTTTTTTTCTCTCTTTTAATCATAATGGACTTGCATTTTTACCGAAGTTGAAAATTGATTTTTTATATTTATTTGTTATAAATTTGATTGATTTTTAATTGTAATTTGTTTTTTTTTGCTTGTATTGAAATTCGGGTTTATTTATTTATTTTTTATGTTAAACTTATGGTTGAACTTAAGTTTATATTTTTATGTTAAACTTATGGTTGAACTTAAGGTTATTTTGTTAGGTTGAGTATAGGTTTATTTTATAATATTGAATTGATGGTTGAAGTAATGATTATTTTATAACATTTAATTTTATTGTCAATTTTTTTTTGTTATTTTTTGTTTTTCGTTTTTTAAATTTTTTTATGATAGTAGCAATAATCAATAATGAAATGAAAGGATAAATCTTATATGAAAATCTAATTTCAATAGAATAAAAGAAGGGTATTTAAGTAAAATAGAACTATCAATTCTAATTTCACATGTGTTTTAAACATAATTTGCATTTACAAATGACATAATTGACTTAATACTGTTTTACAGTTTTAAACAAGAGAATTTATTTGCAAATGAATTCATGGAATTCATTTCACTATGTAAGTCATCATATAACAAGGATATAGATCTTAAAACATCGAAAGAGATTTGTCTTTGATATATAAATTCTACTGTAAAATATGAAGACTTCCACATTCCACCATTGGATCTGCCCTTGTTGGGGTGTATAATGAATGTGCGAAGGGCAAAGAAGGACAAAAGGGGAATGACATATACTCTTTTGAGGGAAGTTCCGATATATGTGAAATGTGTGTGTTTGTGTTGTGTGTGTATATGTGTTAGGAAGAAGAAGGTGAAGAGAAAGAAAAAGAGAAAAAAATTAATTTAAATGTTTTAATATTAACTTTATAAATTCATGGTCAAAAGGGCACATTTGGAATTTTGCTTGATTATTTGAGTATATAATAGGCATTTTACATAAATAGTAACAGTTTCCATCCATTTTTAACGAAAATGACTATTTGTGTCACTTTTTGCAAACATTAAGAACTAGTTATACTACTTTTGTAACATTGGGGACTAAATTGACATAACTAGCCAACAATGAGGACTAATAGTAAAATTTGCCCTACAAAAAACCACCTATTATTAGATGAAAGTGTCATTACTCTCCTACGATGTCAAAATTAACTCATAATTTCTTGTGGTTCAAAAAGCATTGCATATTACCTCTCCGTTAGAAACTTCATTCAAATTAACAATGTTTATGTAACACGTTCGATAAAATATCAGTCCTAACAACTCAAGTTCAATTCTTAATTCACTTTTCGCGTATATCTCACGCATGTTCAATCTTCCACATGCTGGCCTTTCCACGTGTGTTCAATCTCTTCCACGTGTGTAATTCAATCTTGCACATGTGACCCCTCTTAAATCAAGTCACACGTGAGGATGAGTGTTAGAATAATGCATTTGTCCCACATAGAAAAATCATAAATTCTAACACCACCTTATAAGATCCTGGGCTACTCCACTTGGCACCAATTGGTCTTAGGATGGAACCACAGTTATCTTACCATCGTATCAAAGTGGGGCCCTTGATCCAGTCATATTCATCCACGTGCAACCCATCTCAAATCAGGTCCATTTGTATTCAATCTTTCGTGTGTGTCATATTTCATGTAGCTTTAATCTTCCACGTGTGTTCAATCTTCTACATGTGTTAATCAACCATGTGTATTCAATCTTCCAAGTGTGATCTATCTCAAAATCAGGTTCACGCGTATTCAATCTTCACTACAAGAAAACAGCGCACGGGCGACAAATTTTTTCCGTAGTAAATTTGCTACGGAATTGCTATGGCCAACTAAATCCGTAGCCCATCCGTAGCCAACTTAGACTATGACGCCCAGCTCCCAATACATGCATTTATTATTCATGTGCATTTATGTGTGCAACTATTTGTTTAAATGCCTACTTTTCCTATAAAATGCTATTAAGTGTTTATTTACTCTCTATGTGCTAATATTTGTTAAATTGCTTTTAAATATCAAAATTTTGAGTTTATTTACTTTAGTAAATAATAAATGAACATTCAAATTATTTTAATCATAGACTTTTTAGTAAAACTTGCATTTAAAAAGTTTTCTATTAAATTGAGCCCGAACTAAAATTTTTATTATCTTATTTTCCGGATTTCATATTTTTCTATTATTACTTAACTTATAATTAGCCTATGTTCACAAAAATTATATTCATTGCATATATGACAAGTGATTTGCAAAAATATCTTGATATTATATGAATAGTAAAACTATGTATTATTTTGGGTTTAAAGAAGTTTTCTTGCATTTATTCTAATACACCTAAACTCAAATCCATTTTAACCCACAACCCAAACCCAATATCCAACTCATCAACCCAGATAATTATCATATATATATATATATATACCAAAAAAAACACAAAAAACACAAAAAAAAACTCAAATAAGCCAAAAAAAGGGCCAAAAATCAGCCAAAAAAAAGCCATTACGGGAATAGTGATTTTCTTGCCAATTTTGCTCAATTTGATCTTTCAAGCTTTGTCAAGTCTTCTCCAAGTGGTTCCGAGTTTCTCCAAGCCCTATCCTAGCTTCCTTGCATATTTTTTGTGAGAGAGTTGCATCATTTTCATGGTTTAAAGTTTATGCCAAGTTTTTTTTTATTTTCGGATTTTGCTATTATGGAGCTATAACATGCTTGTTTCTTGCTTATTATAGTATGTATACATGTTAGAGAACATCCATATGCAATATTATAGCTTGGTGTTGAGTTTTTAGCAAAGTGTCACTTGAGGAAGATGATGAATAGTGTAATTTCTATGGTTCCAAAAATTTGAGCAATTTAATTTGATTCAATGCTTCTAGTAGTTGCTAATTAGGTCTTTAAGCGTGAGAAAAATATTCATTATACTTGCCATGTGAAAAATTTGGGAATTTTGATCAAAATAGGCTACTTTAATTGGGGATTTCGGGGTTAACTGGAATCCGGGCACATTTTGAGGCTATGACTAGTCTTTATTAAGTATTGAAGCCTTAGAAGTACCTTCGTTTCGCTTGTTTGGGTTCCGAAATTGGTACTTGTAGTGTGAACGCACAAAGAGAAAATCGGGGATTTAATGGTAAATGAGGTTTAACATGTGAAGTCGGGGGTCCTTGGGGTGCCATTAGGTATGGTTTGAAGGATAGGATAACTCATTTGGAAATCTTGAACCTTGCCTTTCGGTTTGGAGCTTAATAGCAAAGATTGACAAAGGGGTTTCGGGTTGAAAGTGAATCCGAGTGCGTTCGGGCATTAGGGCTAGTGTCTAGTAAGTGAGGAGGTGCTAGAAATGTATTCGCTTTGCTTAGTTGAGCTCTTATTAGAGTACTTGTAGTGTAATGCATAAAGAGGCAAATTCAGACTTTTGGGGTAATTGTACTTTAAAGTGAGATTTCAAGGGCTTAAATGGTGTCATAAAGTGTCATTAGAGATGTAGTATAGTTAGATTTGAGGTTCATTATCTTGTGTGAAGTTTAGAGCTTGTTTTGTGAGCATTTAGAAGGAGATATGTTGGACTTCTTGTCAAATGCTTAGTCTTATTGCATTATTAGTTATTTGAATTGCTATAGTTGCTATATTTGATTGTTAATCAAGTAAACTATAAAGTTAGCTCATCTAGTTAGATAATTATTGATTGTTGTAGTAAAATAATTGAAATTTATAGCTTATAATCTTAACTTAATGATATTTTGATGCTTCTAATGCCTTCTATGCTAACTAATGATGTGGTAGAGTGAACTTTCTAGCTTAATTACATGTGAAAAATGAGTTTGTGTGTATAAGTGAATTGAAGAAGAAAATGAATAGTAACTTGATTAAAGAATGTGAATTTGTTACTTATGGTGTTTTAGTGTTAATAAGAGTGTCATTTTAACATGTCTTGTAATCTAAAGTAGTTAGTATATGTTTAATGATCTTAGAGAATATAGATAATCTTGGACATAATTTCACTTTGGATAATGCACGTTAGAGTTCTTTTAACATGTTTAGTAATTGAATAATGCTTAGTATTTAAGCGTAATAGTGTGTATTAAGTGTTTAACTTGAAGGCTGTGTGATTCATGCTATCTTATCAGTTAAGTTGTATATTTAGGCTATATGTATATTAGAGCTAATCATGATAATAGAATTGCACTGGATAATGAAAGTGTTATACTTATATGAATAACTAGGGGTTGCACATTTGAGTGGATTCAAAGAGGTTTGGAGTAAACCTAAGTTATGCTCTTACAGGTTTGACTTACTAAAGGTGAGGGAGTCTTCATTTTTTTTGTACATCTGAACTTATCTTATTGTTTATAGATTGTATGGTTAGCAATTGAAATAGTTTATATGTACTATTTACTCGCTATTTTGTGTTTTCTTGTGTTATTTGTGTTTAATTGCGAGGGCGGCCTACTTTGTCATCCCTCTTATGTGATTTTGATATTCTTGATTCTCGTGATCTTGTCTCAGGGCCGCGCAACCTTATCGGACATGGTAGCATCGAGAAACATGGGCGGCGTCGGGCTTGCCGTGCTCCCTCGACTACTATGGTGCCTATTCCCTTTCTCGCTGAGTATACTCCACTACCCCAGAGGCGTGGTTCACCTGCTGGGCATATGGACCTACCTCAGGAGAAAGGGTCATAGGATCGGGATACATCCGGAGTATCCCAACTTGTTGGAGTAAGGGTTTACCGGCGATTGCGTGAAGTTCGTGGTTCGTGGCTCGTGATTGAAGACAAAGTGGAACCGTATCCTTTTTAATGTGGTTAACTACTTGTTATTTGATCTTGTTGTTTATGTTATATATATATATATGATTTCTTGTATCTGCATATCATTTTGCACGCCCCGGTATGTTGCATCACCTCCCTCGCTAGGCAACATTGTTGCTCACTCCTCATTTAAACATGTTTCAGGAGAAGCTGAGAAGAATCCCAAGCTGATAGCAGTAGAGGAAGAAGAAGAAGTATACGTAGATCAGAATCTTTGATTCTTGTGTGATAAGGTTGATTATGTGTGCAGTTTGTTTGAAGTTGTTGGTTGTTGTGCTTTTGAGACCTTGTGGTCTTATGTATAGTTGGTGAATGTAGTATCTTGTAATCTTATGTGATGGATGACTAAGTTAGATGGCATGTAATAATGAACCCTAGTTTACTTTTCTTACTGCATGCTTGGGTGTTTGTTAATTTGATAAAAAAACCTTGGTTATAGTCATATCCAACTACTTATAGTTAAAATTAATTTTGTCTTGCATGGTTGTGTGCTATAAGTAGATTTTGTTGTTCCAAGGCTCGGATGGCCTTGAGGAGCTGGTTGGCTTTATGAATCTTGAAAGCTAGGTTGTATGAATGGTTGATTGTGATTCAGGACTAGTATGTGACTGTTGGAAGGTTTCTAGATAGACCTATATATAGGGGAAACTTCGTCCGTTTTTTCCTAAATTTCTTGCTCGGGGTTTGGAATTGGGTTGAGAATAGCGTGATAAATAGGAGTCCTGGTCTCGTGAGGGATCGGGGCGTTACATAGGCCCTGTTGAAATGGCAACAAACAATGGCTACGGATTAGCTACGGACAATAATTTTAATTATAAAAAAAAAAAAGAAAATAATATTTCGTAGCCTAGCCGTGACAATTTTTTCTACGAACTAGCTACGGATTATTTAACTATTTCGGCAACAAAAATCATAACAAATTTCATAGTCATACAATGGCCAAATAGCCACGGATTAGCTACGGATTATATATTATTCAAAAAAATGTCCATAAAAAATAAAGGACCGGAGTGAAAAATAAAAATAACAAAGTTCGTAGCCCATCCGTAGCCAATTGCCATGGATGGGCTACGGACTTTCAGATAAAAACATACTTTAATACGTTGTTCCTACCTATTAACAAGTTAGAATTCATACTATTAGTGGTCCGTAACCCATCCGTGGCAACTGGCTACGGATGGGCTACGGATTTTCTTTTTCCGTAGCAATTTGCCACGGATGGGCTACGAACTTCCATAAAAAAATGAAGTTCGTCGGTTTTAATTTGAATTACGAAATTTTGATTGCACCTACAACGTAGTAACTTCACTTGAGATGCTAGTTTTTCAAATAAAACTAAACTTGGTCCATATTTTATTAGCATGCGTATTTTAATAGAGAAAATCTCCTACGAAGTCATTAGCCATTTGAATCGAAGTTATCATATCCTCACTTAACATTGAGTTAATGTTAATAAACGTTCAATCTAGGGGTCCAAAAACTTTCATATTGTGTCTAAACTTCATAAATACAAAAAATATAAAGATATAAACACGCTTTAATACATTATTCCTACATATTAACAAATTAGAATTCATACTATTAGTGATATGTACCCCATCCATGGCAATTTGCTACGGATGGGCTACGGATTTTCTTTTTCCGTAGCCCATCTGTAGCCCATTGTCACAGATGGGCTAAGAACTTTCACAAAAAAATGAGGTTTATCCATTTTAATTTGAATTACGGAATTTTGATTGCACATATAACGTAGTAAACTTTACTTGAGATGCTAGTTTTCCAAATAAAAATAAACTTGGTCCGTATTTTATTAGCGTGTGTATTTTAATAGAAAAATCTCCTACGAAATCATTAGTCGTTTGAATCGAAATTATCACGTTCTCAATTAACATTGCGTTAATGTTAATAAACGTTTAATCTAGAGCTCCAAAAACTCTCACATTGTGTCTAAACTTTATAAACATGAAAAATATAAAGATATAAACACGTTTTAATATATTGTTTCTACTTATTAACAAGTTATAATTCATACTATTAGTTGTCCTTAGCCCATCTGTGGCAATTGATTACGGATGGACTATGGATTTTCTTTTTCCGTAGCCCATTGCCACAGATGGACTACAAACTTTCACAAAACAATAAGGTTTATCGGTTTTAATTTGAATTACGGAATTTTGATTGCACCTACAACGTAGTAACTTCACTTGAGATGCTAGTTTTTTAAATAAAAATAAACTTGATCCGTATTTTATTAGCATGCATATTTTAATAGAGAAATCTCCTACGAAGTCATTAGCCGTTTGAATCGAAGTTATTATATCCTCACTTAACATTGCGTTAATGTTAATAAACGTTCAATCTAGGGGTCCAAAAACTTTCATATTGTGTCTAAACTTCATAAATACAAAAAATATAAAGATATAAACACGCTTTAATACATTATTCCTACATATTAACAAATTAGAATTCATACTATTAGTGATATGTACCCCATCCATGGCAATTTGCTACGGATAGGCTACGGATTTTCTTTTTCCGTAGCCCATTGTCACAGATGGGCTAAGAACTTTCACAAAAAAATGAGGTTTATCCATTTTAATTTGAATTACGGAATTTTGATTGCACATATAACGTAGTAAACTTTACTTGAGATGCTAGTTTTCCAAATAAAAATAAACTTGGTCCGTATTTTATTAGCGTGTGTATTTTAATAGAAAAATCTCCTACGAAATCATTAGTCGTTTGAATCGAAATTATCACGTTCTCAATTAACATTGCGTTAATATTAATAAACGTTCAATCTAGAGCTCCAAAAACTCTTACATTGTGTCTAAACTTTATAAACATGAAAAATATAAAGATATAAACACGCTTTAATACGTTGTTTCTACTTATTAACAAGTTATAATTCATACTATTAGTTGTCCGTAGCCCATCTGTGGCAATTGATTACGGATGGACTATGGATTTTCTTTTTCCGTAGCCCATTGCCACAGATGGACTACAAACTTTTACAAAACAATGAGGTTTATCGGTTTTAATTTGAATTACGAAATTTTAATTGTACCTACAACGTAGTAACTTCACTTGAGATGTTAGTTTTCCAAATAAAAATAAATTTGGTCCGTATTTTATTAGCGTGCATATTTTAATAGAGAAATCTCCTACGAAGTCATTAGCCGTTTGAACCGAAGTTATCATGTCCTCATTTAACATTGCGTCAATTTTAATAAACGTTCAATTTAGGGCTCCAAAAACTCTCACATTGTGTCTAAACTTCATAAACATGAAAAATATAAAGATATAAACACGCTTTAATACATTGTTCCTACCTATTAACAAGTTAGAATTCATACTATTAGTGGTCCGTAGCCCATCCGTGGCAATTGGTTACGGATTTTCTTTTTCCGTAGCCAATTGCCACGGATGGACTACAGACTTTCACAAAAAAATGAGGTTTATCGGTTTTAATTTGAATTACGGAATTTTGATTGCACCTACAACGTAGTTAACTTCACTTGAGATGCTAGTTTTCCAAATAAAAATAAACTTGGTCCGTATTTGATTAGCGTGCGTATTTTAATAGAGAAATCTCCTACGAAGTCATTAGCTGTTTGAATTAAAGTTATCATGTTCTCACTTAACATTGCGTTAATGTTAATAAACGTTCAATCTAGGGCTCCAAAAACTCTCACATTGTGTCTAAACTTCATAAATATGAAAAATATAAAGATATAAACACACTTTAATACGTTGTTTCTACCTATTAACAAGTTAGAATTCATACTATTAGTTGTCCGTAGCCCATCCGTGGCAATTGGCTACGGATGGACTACAGATTTTCTTTTTTCCGTAGTCCACTGCCACGGATGGGCTACAAACTTTCACAAAAAAATGATGTTTATCAGTTTTAATTTGAATTACGGAATTTTGATTGTACCTACAATGTAGTAACTTCACTTGAGATGTTAGTTTTCCAAATAAAAATAAATTTGGTCCGTATTTTATTAACGTGCGTATTTTAATAGAAAAATCTCCTATGAAGTCATTAGCCATTTGAATTGAAATTATCATGTCCTCACTTAACATTGAGTTAATTTTAATACACGTTCAATCTAGGGGTCCAAAAACTCTCACATTATGTCTAAACTTCATAAATATTGAAAATATAAAGATATAAACACGCTTTAATACGTTATTCCTACCTATTAACAAGTTAGAATTCATATTATTAGTGGTCCATAACCCATCTGTGGCAATTGACTACGGATGGGCTACAAATTTTCCTTTTCCGTAGCCCATAAGTAGCAATTTGCCACGGATAGGCTACGGACTTTCACAAAAAAATGAGGTTTATCGGTTTTAATTTGAATTACGGAATTTTGATTGCACCTATAACGTAGTAAACTTCACTTGAGATGCTAGTTTTTCAAATAAAAATAAACTTGGTCCGTATTTGATTAGCGTGCGTATTTTAATAGAGAAATCTCCTATGAAGTCATTAGCCGTTTGAATCGAAGTTATCATGTATGTTGTACGTTTTAAATTACTCGCAAGTGCATGAACCGTATGAACATATAGCTTAGGCAAATACGAGGTCAATCCCTCAGAGACTTGTTCAGATAAGATCAAATTTTAGACTAAGATTTAGACCTCCTAATCTAGTCGGAAAGATTGATATTCCAAGTAGAGATAAAATAATAAAAGAGTAAATAATAAATATAAATAAGTAAGACAATTAAAAATTCTAAGCCAAAAGTAATTAATAATTTTAAGAACAAAAATAAAGAAATAATAAAAGAATATATAATGAATCTAGAGACTTAATAAATAAATTCTAAAACGAGAACAATTGATAACTTGAGTGAAATCAATTAAAATAAACTAAAACAAGAAAATATTAGAAAAATAACTTATTAAATAGAAGACGAAGATTAAAAAGTGAGTCTAAACAAGTAATCGTAAAAGGCTAAGGCTCGGAATCCACCTTGTTAATCCTAACGTCAACTATATTTGATAATTAATTTTTCCCAAATTTTACTACATGATAATCTCGCAGTCTAGCCTCGTTACCATGGAAGATCTCATCTTTTAAGCCCTAAGTTAATGAATCCAAAAAGTATGTTTATTCTTATTTTGCAAAAGAATCTTTAAATTATTAATTGTATCCCAACTAGAAATCACAATTAATATTCGGCATTAAAATCAAAACTTTCAATAAATAAGAATTATTCAAAGCCTGAGAAAAACAAGATTAAACCCATTTAAGAAATTATCTCAACAGTTTATGAAAGATTAAACATTAAACATGAATGATCAAGCTATAGGGAAAAATTAATTTACAAATATAGCATCTATCAAAATCAACAAAGCTTCATCGTCACCTTAGCATATAAATTTAGCCTATCATATTAAAGAAACTAGAATAATAAATCTGTAAAATAAACATAATTTAATGAATAAAAATAAAGTAGAGAATAACGTTACAGAATTTCGTTAGCTCTTAAACCCAAAGAAACTCTGAAAACATCGTCTATAAATTTATTGCAAAGAATAAAAAGAAACCTATTCTAATTTTTATCGACTTCCGCCGCTGCTCGCTTTTGTTCGCTCGTGCGCTGCTTTGTTGTGCCTTAAATAGGCACAAGTTTTTTTTTTCCCTAACCGACCTTGGCCAATGGAACAAGGCTTGCTTGCCCTTTTTTATTCCAAGTCCAAATTGGACTTGGATGATGTACGGCCAAGACTTATCGTAAGCCTTGGTCAACTTATTTTTTTTTCTTTTTTCTATTTTCTTTCCTTTTGTTTTATTTTTTCAAATCTTTATTAAATATTCTTCAAAAAGCTTTTGATCTTTTCTTCTCATGCAATTCTTCAAGACTTTGCTCTAAGTATTATTTCATTATCACAACTCTTGATCTGCATGTCTTCGAGTTCTTCATATTTAATTACTTTCTCACGTACAAACAACTTTTTAGCCCTAAAATATGTGAAAAAAATCCCAAATAAGTGATAAACAAATTAATGCCTTAATACTTATTAATTATGCTCAAATTGAATGCAACAAACTCTAATTTAAATATAAAAATATGCAACCCCTACGTATATCACAACCCCCAATCAGCGTATTGCTAGTCCCTAGCAATTGAAATGATTCAAAAGATTATTGAAACATAAACATCAAATGATTTTTCTTTTCTTCCCTTAACCCTAACTCAAGGCAATACACCAAGCAAGAAACTACAATCGTTAGAGATACTTCACAAATCGTCAACTCAGCATGTGTGAATGAGTTAGCAAGCACAATACCAACTCCTCATCTCCAGATATCATGACTCAAGTCCCCTTTCAAAGAATACATGTCAACTCAATCCTCACAGATATTATCACTCAACAAACAACAACACTCAGAATATAAAGTGTAATACTCTCAACTAGTATATATGAGTGGATGAATATAGACAGATAAGAATCTCACATATATGCATGTATGAAGGAACAGTTAATCAAGATGATATAATATATAGCCTCATGGAAGGATACCAAAAATACTTCATATCACCCTTTTAGATCAATCATATACAGTCAATATTGCCATGTAACCCCTAAGATCAAGTAAGGACTTTTTTAGGACGCAATGTAGGTAAAAAAAAGATATATGTAAGGGTTAAGGTGAAGTGATGAAAGTCAAAAGTGTCTCAAAATTACTTGGGAAATACTTTCAGCTTTTCTGTTCAATACTCCTCTTCTACTATTTTCTCATTCACATCTTTTACAACTCCATCAGTCTTTCACTGACTTTATTCTTTTTTCTTTCAATTTTTTTATTGTTTTTGTTTTTTTTTTTTTTGTACTTTTTGTATATTTTTTTCCCTTTGTTTTTCTAAAACTAATACTTCCATCACTGTTTTTCCAACCAAGAGAAGACTTCAGTAAAGATATGAAACATCTTACATATGTCATCCTACTCCAAGAAGATAAAATCACTAGTAACAAGAGTAGCCAATGCAACTAACTAATTTGAGCTCATAATCTCCATCAATGCTGAATGAATGTTCCCACTTTCTACTTGAAACACTTGAGGAAATGGGTTTACGAAGGAAAGGCTAATTTCAAGGCTCAACGGGGCGACTAGCGGTATGTAAAGGAAATATATATATATATATATATATATATATATATATATATATATATATATATATATATATATATATTATAAGGCTTAAACCAAGAAACAAGGCATAACTGTCATCTCTTAAAGATTTACATGGCTTACCCAAAATTTCATGACTTCACTTCAAGTGTGACATTAGAATTTTCAGGCAAATAAATGAAAAAAAAATAATGAGACTATTCAATGATATAACATGAGTTTCCACAAAAGAAAATAATCATATGGCCAAGAAAGGAACACTTTGCAATAAATGATAGGCTCAAGACTCACAAGGGTTGAAATAGTTTTCACATATTCTCTTTAGGTTATCTCATCATTTAATCCTTCAACAAAAAGTAGTATTGTGTTGCTACATGAATGTGCAAAGAGCTGAGTATGATGATAGTGAATTCCTTTTCACAAAAGCGGCTAATTAACTTGGCATACAACTTAAGCTAAGGCAAGGGAAAAGGAAGGGAGAAACAAAAATAATGATAATTGAAAAATGACTCCCACCCTCAATCAAAACCAAACATTGTCCTCAATGTTTAAAAATAAACTCTCAAATATATGCAACAAGGGATAGAGAGTAAAAATGAATAATGAATGTGCATGAGAACAAGTAAGCTAAGAAAATAAAGTCTGTACGAGAACATACCTGAAGCACTTGATAAGGAAAATGAAAACAATGCCTTAAATCTGAAACTATTCATTGAACCCAAAAAAACAAGAAAAAACAAAGTAACAAGAAATAACAAAAAGAATAAAAGACTTCTTTTTTTTTTTACTTTTTTCTAATTTTTATATTTTTTTTGTTGGCCGACCCTATTTACATCCCCATACAAAGGCTCCAAACTTTGGGAGGCACTAAAGACGACTCTATGAAACAATAAAATAAATAAATTAACTAAAACAGAAATAGAAAAAAGAGATAGAATTTAAATACCTGGATCCATTTAATGTCAGCCAGTACGACAAATCTTGTGAAACTTCAGAAATAGAGTTAACCAAGTACATTAAAAATGCAGAAGAGAGGCCATTAATTTCAAACCACCAACGTACTCAAACCCCGGTCAGTCCCCCATACTTAGGAGGGAAAGCTAGGTATTACGCTTTCGGCCAATGGTTTTACTTTCATAGTATCCATCCTAGTCAACCCCAAGACTTCTATTACACAAGATAATCCATTTTCGAGAAAATGGTAAAGCCCATTATAACCCAGTGGAGGTCCAACCTAAAGTTGTGAAAAATATAGATTGCATATAAAGTATTTTAATCCTGATGAACATGATCATCTACCAGGACCTCTTCGATCTCTGGGTTTTTAAGTTCTAGAAATGGTTTTAATCGTTGCCCATTTACTTTAAAAATATTACCATTCTGAGGATTTTCAATTTCAATAGCACCATAAGGATAGACAGTACGCACAACATATGGACCAGACCACCTAGATCTCAATTTTCCTGGAAATAAATGCAAATGAGAATTATAAAGCAAGACTTTTTGACCAGGCTCAAAAGATTTCCTAAAGATGTTAGAATCATGCACTTTTTTCATTCTATCTTTATATGACTTGGCACAATCATAAGCATCATTACGGATTTCCTCCAACTCATTGAATTGAAGTTTTCTTTGAAGACCTGCCTTATCAAGATCAAAATTTAAAGTTCTGATAGCTCAGTATTCCCTATGCTTTATCTCAACAGGAAGATGACATGTTTTACCAAACACTAGCCGATATGGAGACATTCCAATGGGAGTCTTATATGCTATCCTATATGCCCACAATGCATCATCTAATTTCAAAGACCAATCTTTCTGTGTGGGCTTTACAGTCTTTTCTAGAATTCTTTTTATCTCCCTATTGGATATTTCAACCTGGCCACTAGTCTGTGGGTGATAAGGAGTAGCTACCTTATGAGTAATGCCATATTTTTTCATTAACTGCCCAAACACCTTATTGCAAAAATGTCTACCCCCATCACTAATGATTGCCCTTGGAGTACCAAATCGTGCAAAAATGTGTTCTTTCAAAAATTTAACAATTGTTCTATGATCATTACTCCTACATGCTTTAGCCTCTATCCATTTTGAAACATAATCTACTCCAACTAGAATGTAAAAATTACCAAAAGAATTAGGGAGCGGCCCCATAAAATCAATACCCCAAACATCAAAAATATCAACAATTAAAATTAGGTTCAAAGGCATCATGTTTTTATTACCAATACTCCCTAATCTCTAGCATCGTTCACAAGCTCTACAATAATCATGCGAATCACGAAATATAGACGGCCAATAAAATCCACATTGCAAAATTTTAGTAGTTGTTTTCCTAGAGCTAAAGTGACCACCACATGCATGATCATGACAAAAAGAAATAATATTATGTTGTTCACTTTCAGGAATGCATCTTCTAATAATCTAGTCAAGACAATATTTAAACAAGTAGAGATCATCCCAAAAAAAATGTTTTATCTCAGACAAAAACTTGAACTTATCTTGCTTGCTCCAATTTGTTGGTAGTTGATTTGTAACCAAGTAGTTTACAATATCAGTATACCATGGTGTTTGAGAAATCTGTAGCAGCTGCTCATCAAGAAAAGACTCAGCAATAGAAGAAACATTATCATCATGCTCAATCACTAATCTAGATAAATGATAAGTTACTACATTTTTTGACCCCTTTTTATCTCTAATCTCAAGATCAAATTCTTGAAGAAGTAAAATCCATCTAATGGGTCTAGCCTTAGCATCCTTTTTAGAGAACAAATATTTCAAAGCAGCATGATCAAAAAATATGACAACTTTAGATCCTAGAATATAAGATCTGAATTTTTCCAAAGCAAAAACAACAGCCAATAGCTCTTTCTCAGTTGTGGAATAGTTCAATTGAGCATCATTTAGTGTTCTGCTAGCATAATAAATCACATGAGGAAGTTTATCAATTTGCTGACCCAAAACAGCACCAATAGCATAATTAGCAACATCACACATAATTTCAAAAGGCACATTCCAATCAGGTGGTCTAATAATAGGTGCAGAAGTCAATTCATTTTTCAGTCAATTGAAAGCTTCAATACATGCATCATCAAAAACAAAAGGTGTATTTTTACCAAGGAGATTACATAAAGGCCTGGCTATCTTATTAAAATCTTTTATGAACCTCCTGTAAAATCCTGCATGGCCAAGAAATGATCTAATTTCTTTTACATTCCTAGGAAAAGGAAGATTAGAAATCAAACCAATTTTTGCCTTATCTACTTCAATGCCTTTTTCAGAAATGATATGACCAAGTACAATACCCTTTTTAACCATGAAGTGACATTTTTCCCAATTAAGCACAAGATTCTTTTCTTTACACCTAGCTAGCACCAAAGATAAATTATGCAAACAAGTATCAAATGAAGTTCCAAAGATAGAAAAATCATCCATAAACACTTCTAAAAATTGCCCAACCATATTAGAAAAAATACTAATCATGCATCTTTGAAAAATGGTCGGAGCATTGCACAACCCAAAAGGCATGCGACGATATGCAAAAGTGCCAAATGGACATGTAAATGTGGTCTTTTCTTGATCCTCAGGTGCAATTGCAATTTGATTATAACCAGAATATCCATCAAGAAAACAATAATATGTATGGCCAGCTAATTTTTCCAACATCTGATCTATGAAAGGGAGAGGAAAGTGATCTTTCCTAGTCATAGAATTCAACTTACGATAATCAATACACACTCTCCATCCAGTTTTCACTCTTGTTGGAACTAGCTCATCATTTTCATTTTTAACAATAGTTACACCAGACTTCTTAGGTACTACCTGCACAGGACTTACCCAATTACTGTCAGAAATAGGATAGATAACACCCACATCTAAAAGTTTTAGAATTTCAGCCTTTATCACATCCTACATGATAGGATTTAGACGCCTTTGTGATTCACGTGTAGGCTTAGCATCTTCCTCCAAATGGATTCTATGCATAACAACTAATGGACTAATACCCTTAATGTCTGCTATTGTCCAACCTATGACCTCTTTATGCTCTTGTAAAACACTCACTAATTGACGTTCTTGAGACTCATCTAAATCAGAAGCTACAATGGCGGGCAGTGTCTCATTAGCTCCTAAAAAGACATATTTAAGGGTATCTGGCAAAGGCTTTAACTCTAACTTAGGTGGCTCTACTACAGATGGTAATGGTGGTGATGAGAAAAGGGTAAGCGATAATAGTTTAGGCTGCCACTTATCAACATTCATGAGAGGCACAGAATTTAGCAAAAAATTAACCTCAGCAACAACATTATCAATATCCAAATCAAAACCAAAATGAGCTAAACATGCTTCTAATGGGTCAACACAACTTGACTGCACAAATGCATCATGAACTAAATCTTCAATCATATTAATTTCACAGACATCATTATCATTAGACATTTGTTTACTTATATGGAAAATATTAAGCTGAACAGTCATGTTACCAAAAGAAATTTTCATCACACCATTCCTACAATTAATTAATGCATTTAATGTGGCTAAAAATGGACGACCCAAAATAACATGAGTTTGCACAACAAGGTTATCAACAGGCTCAGTATCCAGAACAACAAAATCCACCAGGAAGTAAAAAGTATCTACCTTAATCAAAACATCCTCAATTATACCTCTCGGAATTTTTACTGATCTATCAGCTAACTGCAGTATTATCCTAGTAGGCTTTAGCTCACCTAGACCTAATTGCAATAAACAAAGTAAGGCAGTAAATTCACACTTGCACCTAAATCTAGCAAAGCTCTCTCAATCTGATGTTCTCCAATTTTGCAAGAAATAGTAGGAGATCCAGGATCTTTATACTTAACATGATATTTATTTTGAATCACTGAGCTCACCTGTTCTGTTAAAAATGCTTTCTTAGGAACATTTGTCTTTCTTTTTGCTGTAACAAGATTTTTCAAAAATTTAGCATATGCAGGCACTTGTTTAATGGCATCCAGAAAAGGTATATTTATTTGTACTTGCTTGAAGACCTCTAAAATGTCACCAACTTGTGCACTGTCCTTCTTATTAAGAAGCCTATGGGGAAATAGAGCTTTAGGCACAAACTCTTTAATTTTAGGCTCTATGACTCTAGGATGTGACTCTTTAGGCTCTATAGGTGTATCATGCGATGAATGCACTCTACTTTCATTATGATCATACTCAGAGTTTTTAGCTTTCTCTACTTTCCTATTGCTACGCTTAAGAACAGTCACATGGTTATCAATTTACTTACAAGACCTAAGTGTAGTGATGGATTACCCATGCTCCTGCCCTGAATTAGAACTAGATGCCCCATTAATAGCATATTGCCTCTTTGGATTGGGTATGGGTTGACTCAAAAATTTTTCTTTCTCTCTTTCTCCTACTTGTGTAGCCAATTGACCCCATCTGAGTCTCTAACTTAGCTATAGCATTAGTGTTCAATTGAGTTGAATTTTTCATGTCCTGAATTGCCTGGGTCGTGGTCTGCATGAATGCTTTGAGAGACTCATCTCGTGATGCTTATTGCCTAGACTGACCTGCAAACTGAGGTAGAACCTGAGCATGAGAGTAGTTCTGATTAGGTGGCCTAAACTGATTCTGATATTGCACTGGTGGGACAACTGGGTTACTAGAAGGTTGATTTAATTTCCATAAAAGATTTGGATGGTTCCGCAAATTAGGATTATATGTCTTCACATATGGATTAATAAATGGTCTTCCTAAATTATTATGTGAATTCGATTGTTCAGCATGACACTCATTATATGCAGGCATAGAAGGACACATTGCAGTTACATGCATAGGACTCGCACAAATATAACATATTTCATTATGAACATTGTTAACAGAACCTCCTCCATTATTCACAGCTAAGACATCTACTTTTCTTGTAAGAGCATCTAATCTAGCCTTTATATCTACCTTCTCACTAATGTCATACAAACCCCCTTTCTTTGCTGTCTGAACTGGCTTCTCTTTTCGTTTAGAAAAATCTCATTGGTAGGAGCTCTCTGACAAACCTTCAAGAAAATTATATGCATCATCCTCTGTTAGACTCAAGAAACCCCCACCATTCATTGACTCTACCATATTCCTACTTGACTGTGTCAACCCATTATAAAATTATTGCACTAATCTCCAAGTTTCAAAACCATGACGAGGACATTTAATTTGCAAATCCTTAAACCTCTCCCAACTTTCATAAAATTTTTCATGCTCCTCTTGACAAAAATCAGTAATTTTTCTCCTTAAAGCATTAGTTTTATTCATGGGAAAAAAATTTCTCCTTAAAGTATTAGTTTTATTCATGGGAAATAATTTTGACAAAAACTTTTTTACCATTGCTGCCCAAGATGTAATAGATCCAAAAGGAGGAGAATTAAGCCATGCTTTGCCCTTATCCTTTAGTGAAAAAAGAAATAAGCGCAAGCGAACAGATTCTTCAGAAAAATTTTGAAATTTAAATGTAGTACATATTTCTAAAAATTCTTTAACATGCAAATAAGGATCCTCTTTATCTAGACCATGAAAAGTGGGAAGAATATTTATTACCTGTGGTTTTAGCTCAAAATGTGCGGCTGTAGTAGCAGGCAAAACTATGCATGAAGGAGGATTGGTAGAGATGGGGTGAAACAACTCTCTAAGAGGCTTAATCTCTTCTCCCTGTTGACTCATTTTAGTTTCTTGTTCTAACTCAATGCTAACTAGCCTGTTTGTGTGATCACGTGCCCAAGCTTTCATGCAACACAGATATCACACAAAAAGAAACAAAGAAAGAAAATAAAAAATGCACTTATTATTATTTTTAATTTTTTTTTAATTTTTTTTTTCAAAAAGCAATAAAACAACTAGTAGAAGAAAAGCCTAATCAAAAGTCTAAAAACTTATCCTATTCAAGTCCCCGGTAACAACGCCAAAAACTTGTTGTACGTTTTAAATTACTCGCAAGTGTACGAACCGTATGAAGGTATAGCTTAAGCAAATACGAGGACTTGTTCAGTTAAGATCAAATTTTAGACTAAGATTTAGACTTCCTAATCTAGTTGGAAAGATTGATATTCCAGGTTGAGATAAAATAATAAAAGACTAAACAATAAATTTAAATAAGTAAGGCAATTAAAAATCCTAAGACAAAAGTAATTAATAATTTTAAGAACAAAAATAGAGTAATACAAAAAGAATATATAATGAATCTGGAGACTTAATAAATAAATTCTAAAACGAGAACAATTGATAACTTGAGTGAAATCAATTAAAATAAACTAAAACAAGAAAATATTAAAAAATAACTAATTAAATAGAAGATGAAGATTAAAAAGCGAGTCTAAACAAGTAATCGTAACAGGCTAAGGCTCGGAATCCACCTTGTTAATCTAACGTCAACTATATTTGATCATTAATTTTTTCCAAATTTTACTACATGATAATCTCGCAGTCTACCCTCGTTACCATGGAAGATATCATCTTTTAAGCCCTAAGTTAATGAATCCCAAAAGTATGTTTATTCTTATTTTGCAAAAGAATCTTCAAATCATTAATTGTATCCCAACTAGAAATCACAATTAATATTCGGCATTAAAATCAAAACTTTCAATTATTAAGATTTATTCAAAGCATGAGAAAAACAAGATTAAACCCATTTAAGAAATTATCTCAACAGTTTATGAAAGATTAAACATTAAACATGAATGATCAAGCTATGGGAAAAAATTAATTTACAAATATAGCATCTATCAAAATCAACAAAGCTTCATCGTCACCTTAGCACATAAATTTAGCCTGTCATATTAAAGAAACTAGAATAATAAATCTGAAAAATAAACATAATTTAATGAATAAAAGTAAAGTAGAGAATAACGTTACAGAATTTCATCAGCTCTTAAACCCGAAGAAACTCTAAAAACATCGTTTATAAATTTATTGCAAAGAATTAAAAGAAACCAATTCTAATTTTTATCGACTTCCGTCGCTGCTCGCTTTTGTTCACTCGTGCGCTGCTTTGTTGTGCCTTAAATAGGCACAAGTCTTTTTTTTTCCTAACCGACCTTGGCCAATGGAGCAAGGCTTGCTTGTACTTTTTTATTCCAAGTCCAAATTGGACTTGGATGATGTACGGCCAAGACTTATCGTAAGCCTTGGTCAACTTAATTTTTTTCTTTTTTCTATTTTCTTTCCTTTTGTTTTATTTCTTCAAATCTTTATTAAATATTCTTCAAAAAGCTTTTGATCTTTTCTTCTCATGCAATTCTTCAAGACTTTGCTCTAAGTGTTATTTCATCATCACAACTCTTGATCTGCATGTCCTCGAGTTTTGCATATTTAATTACTTTCTCACGTACAAACAACTTTTTAGCCCTGAAATATGTGAAAAAAATCCCAAATAAGTGTAAACAAATTAATGCATTAATACTTATTAATTATGCTCAAATTGGATGCAACAAACTCTAATTTAAATATAAAAATATGCAAACCCCTACGTATATCAATGTCCTCACTTAACATAGCGTTAATGTTAATAAACGTTCAATCTAGGGGTCAAAAATCTCTCACATTGTGTCTAAACTTTATAAACATGAAAAATATAAAGATATAAACATGCTTTAATACATTGTTCCTACCTATTAATAAATTAGAATTCATACTATTAGTGGTCCATAGCCCATTCGTGACAATTGGTTACAGATGGGCTACGAATTTTCTTTTTCTGTAGCCCATCCGTAGCCAATTGCCATGGATGGGCTACAAAATTATTTTTTCTGTATCCCATCCGTAGCCTATTCATTAAACAAAAAAAAAACTAAATATGTCTAAAAGATATATACCACAATTTGTCAAAAGATAGATGTTTATAATTACTACCATAATTTGTCCCTCTTTGACAGTGTCAAAATGAAAAAGGGGCACCATAAACTAATTAAGAGCAATGTCTGTAAAGATTTAAGATACATAAATGGTAAATCAGATATCTAGTTCCAATAGCAAATTTAATGATTAAAAACTAAGAGTTAGTTGGCCAAAATAAAAATGTTGTCTCGGTACACGACCACGACCTCCACGTTGACCTCCACGACTCGAATATTCGGTAAACCCAGGGTCTTGTCCAACTCCCTTACCACGAATGTCATTAGCCATGAGTAGAAGCCGACCTTTTATATTCTCGAATTGAGTTTCAAAATATTGGCGATCTTCTGCTATTGGCGATCTTCTGCTCTACGTTCTTCCAGACTCTGAAACTGAGTTTCAAAGTATTGACGATCTTCCGCTCTATGTTCTTCCAAAGTCTGAAATTGAGCTTCAAAATATTGACGATCTGCTGCTCTACATTGTTCCATAGATTGAAGTTGAGTTTGCAAATGGAAGAGAGTTTCTATCATTGTTGCCCATAGAAGAAGATATATCATTTAGTTTTTTCAAAATTAGATCATATGACGAACTAGAAGCACGACTAGAACTAGCATCTCTCCTCCTTTCTTGCTCATCTATTTGTGAGACTCTCTTTGCATGAATATGTTCCTCCGGATTATCCGTTTCCATTGGCATTTCGCAATATAAGTTCTCTTCCATCTCAACGTCACCAATATAACTCAGATTCTCAACAAAGGTAGTGTTCTTGATAGCCTTTAACTTAATGAGTGTTTTGGTTTCCTCATGTAGTCTATTAAATTCTTCTTGGTTTATGTAATGATCTTGATATCAATAAGTTTGTTGCCTATTCAGAGATAGCATATTAAGATATCAAGAAGGATTGAATTTTTTCCTTTCAATCCCATCAAATGAAACCCCGAAGTACTCAAAAATTCGGGTAAGGGCTACTCCATATGGCAAGGATTTGTTTTTCTCAGCTGTATAAATCATGTAATGAGCAATCATATACAGTAAGTTCACTTGCCTACCATTAACCAACAAATATACAATATAAGCATCTCCTTGAAGTATTCTTTCATCATTAATATTTCTATGCACAAGACAAGAGCCTACAAAGTTTACCCAAATTTTCTTTAGTATGGGCAACTCTCTTTTATCTGGTGCATTTCCTCTATGACCAATTTCATCAAACCTTTCCGCCCAAAAAAATCTCAAACAATTATCTTTGTCTTCAGGCTCCATTCTACTTTTTGGCCAACTAGTGGTGTCATAAGCTTTTACCCTATCGTTTCTCATATTAAAGATTGTAGCTATTATATCCGGGGTTAACTCAATATCAACACCTCTAACTCTAGTTTTCACAACAATAATTTCATCTCTTTCCAAATTAGCATAAAATTCACGGATTAGAAACGGATAAACAGGACAACAAATATGTAGGAAGTCATACCAACCTTGGTGTTGCACGAACTCAGAAATTCTAGTACCTTGTATGTCTTCATCTATCAAACACTTTCCATACAATATCGGCTTGGCAACCTTGTTGTTTACACTTGTGGAAGGAGGATCCCTTTTGGACTTGGAAGCTTTCTAGAGGAGGTTGGATTATTTTTTTCTTAGGAGGGTTTTTTTCCCACTTGTTCTTGTAGTAACAACCATGATAAAATATAGAGATTTTGAGGTTTTAGAAAGTGGGTAATGTGATTATGGAAAAAAAGTTGAGATTTAATGGCTAAATTTTGAGTTTAATACAACTTTACCTATTTTTTGGCTGAGGGCTTGAAGAGATTAGGGTTTGGAAGACCTCTTTGTCGATTTTGAGGTTTTGGCAAGTGGGTAATGTGATTATGGAAGAAATTTTGAGGTTTAATGGCTAGATTTTGAGAATTTTAAAGAGATTTTTTGAGTTTTTTTTGCAATGGGGTTGAAGAAATTGGTGTTTGGGAAAAATCTTTGGAGATTTTGATGTTTTATGGAGTGGATAATGTGATTATGGAAGAAATTTTGAGTTTTAGTGGTTAGTTTTTTATGAGTTTAGAGAGATTTTGAGAGAGTTTTAGAAGAGAAAGGTGTAGAGATGTGAAGTTGGGGAAGAAAATGGAGTTTGGGGTGGGTTTGCTGATTTTTGTAGGATTTTAAAAAAAAAAAAAATATGAATCGATTTTTGTAGAATACCATAATGGAACTTTGAAGCACACAAGAGTTGTCCTTTTCAAGTGTGAGTGGTACGATTCTCACAATGATAAGGGATTAAAAGTTCATCCAAAATTTCGGTTGATTGATATAAATGTGAAGAAAAAATACTCAAAGTATGACCCCTTTGGCTTAGCAGAGCATGCACATCAAGCATACTACTTCATGTATCCTGGTGCTAAGAGAGAATGGGCAGCTTGGTCGGCTGTATACAAGATAAGATCAAGGAACCAATTTGATGTATGCATAAACAATGATGATAATGATAAAGATGAACAGGCGGCTTTTTAGTCCAATGAGATGAACGTGACATTGGTACAATCAGATGATCATGATGATGGCGTATTGCGCTGTCTTGAATCAAGTGAATGTATTGATGTGGTTGGAGATGTAGAAGAAGAACACGGGGACTATGGCTACAATGATGATGAAGATCATGAAAGTGACTCCGATAATGACTTAGAATCCGAAGACAATGAATTATCTGATTGAGAATTACTTTAATTATTTGTTATTAGTTTTTGAAGTTATAATATGCAAATGCAAGTGACACTAACTTATAGAATTTATATACTTCTTAACAGATTTGTACCTGCTTCGGCGATTCAAGATTCTAAGTCAATATTTGCAGGCGGATTCACAGAACCCTGGATTACTTATGGAGAAATTTTGCAAGATGTCAAAGACTGATTGTTTTGCTCGTTTGTGGTTTTTATAAATAATAATGCAGTCAATATCTATTATATTATACACTTGTACATTTATACATGCATATTCAATTAACACATGTTCGCATTTACCTTTTTTCTTCGTTGCAAAAAGATTATAAATGGCACCCATGTGACAGGACACGCATCAAACATTGCTTCCATTATAAGGCGGTGGAGAGAATGAAAGACCAATTGGCTAAGGCCCGTAAATTTGACAAGCCTCCTAAGTGGATGACATTAGAAAATTAGGAGCAAATGCAAGTAAGATGGCGTGACCCAAAGTGGATAGAGAAATCAAAAGCGGCCAAGAAAAATAGAGAGAAAAATCAATCGGTACACTACATGGGTGCTACCCCCTTTCATGAGGTTCAGAGAAGGATGGTATGTAACTAAAATTAACTACTTAAATTTAATAGCATAAATTAGTCTATCTTAATATTCTAGTTTTTGAGTAATTACTACTTATGAATTTAATAATGTAGGCGGTGACAATAAACGCCCTTGTCTATAGAGCTGATGTTTTCAAGGTTGCCCACAGTAAAGAGGAGGGTGATGGTATCCAGTACTCTGATCCAAAGGCTGCTGAGACAATAGTAAGTATTTATACAGTGTATTACTTTTACTATCGTTTAATTCTATTAAATTTATATAATGTATATGTTAAGTTTAAGTTGCTAGTTTTAATTTAAAAGGTTATAAAAATTGAATTTCACAAGTCTCTTTTGTAATGTATAGGTGGTTAGGCTTATGTATTTTATTATGAGGATTGTATCATTATGATTATGTTGAAGTGGTTGTGACGGACGACATATCCTTTCGTTGTAAGTTGGAGGCCCAGGATTGTTAATTTGGTTTATTTGTGGTTGTATGTTGGTTGTTGTGGCTATATAATTGTTATGCAGGTTATATTTTTATGTTTGGGGCTATATTACAGATGTTATAATGCCGAATTTTGTCGCGTCCCGACTTGGTTTTAGGTGGGGTCGAGTTAGGGTGTGACATTAAGTAGTATAAAAATATTAAATATTTATTACTTTTGTAGTCACGATATAAGGAGATGCTCCAGCAACGTGAACTTGAGACGCAAGAAGACCCCACGGCACCGCCCATTAATCCCGATGATATCTTCTACCAAGCTGTTGGTGGGGCCAAAAAAGGATGTGTCTATGGACTCGGCTCGCAAAGAGTCTGCATTAGTAGGAAAAACACCCTTTATTCCTACCATCAACACTAAAGTTGGACTCTCGGAAGAAGAAGTGGACAGGCGAGTCATTGCCAGAACGGAGTCCTTGAGGCAACAACTTGATGACCAAGGAAAGGAACAGCAAGAGACGCAGCGACAAGTGAACAAAGCCATGGAGCTTGTGAGGCATTTGCAGCAGGAGACTAATTGGCTAAAACATTCACGACATTAGCCCGAACAACATGATCAATGGTACATTTAGGATTTGATTTTTTTGGATAATTTTAGCAACTAATTTCGAACAATATTTTAATATTTTTATGAATTTAAAAGATGTGGTATGTAAATATTATTTTATATATTTAATTTTATGTTTTGTTGTGTAAATTTGTTTTATTTTTAAATTTTTACATTTTATATTATTTTCAGAATAATTAATAATTATTAGGTTACAGAATAACCACATAAAATTAGCCACCGTTTTTCTACGGACAAATGGCTACGGATTAGCCATCGATATGTGGTGACCAATTGCTATAGATTTGCTACGATTTTGCTATGGACGTTAATAATTAATTAAAAAAAATCAAAATTTTAGTTGGCTACGGATGAGATACGGATTTGCTGCCGAATATGTGGCTACCGATATATCCGTAGTCGTGGGCTATGACCGATTTATGACTAAAACAGCTACATATTTGATACAAACATTAATAATTAATTAAAAAAGTAAAAAAATTATTTGGCTACAGATTGGCTACCGATATTCTACGGATATTAATCTGTAGCCGTGGGCTACAACCAATTTACGACCGAAACGGCTATGGGTTGGCTACGGACATTAATAATTAATTAAAAAAAATAAAAAATTTATTTGGCTACGGATAGGCTACGATTATTTTGCTACGGAAGTGATAAAAAATAAATACAAATTAATTTCTGAAATTGACTACGGATGGGCTACGAAATATCAATTTAACTACGGGGCTCTTTACTACGAATGAAAATTCGTAGCCACCCGTCGCCCGTCCCAATTTGGCTGCCGCTAGGTGCCGAATTTTTACTGTTGCCTCAGTCTGTTTTTCTTGTAGTGCTTCTTCATGCGACCCCTTATATCTTCAGGATACGAGTTGGCAATCTTATTTAATAGCACTCTTTTCTAATACTCATTATAGATCAACTCGTTACTAATTTCGTTTCTAAGATAAGCACAATCTAAAACTCTTAATTGGTGGCATCTTTGCTTGTTCCTGAACTTCCATGGCTCTTGTAGAGACGCGTAAGTGAAAAAGGGCTCCCTTGGTGAAAGAAATGAATGGAAGGGCTGTTCTAACGAGTCCTCAGCAAGAACTTATGGAAATGGAGCCCACGGTTTAAGAATTCCTAAAGAAAGACCCCTTGCGACATCCATCTCTCCTAACTACAAAGATAAGACAGCCTAGCGCTACTGAGTTGAATTGATCGTGTCATGTGCAATGTCCATCAATGATGGTTCATTAATGTCCATTGATTTAGACCTTTAGTTTAGAGTGAGAGCCTTCCGAGACCAATGCTATCAAGAAGAAGGAAAAGAAAGCTAGGTAAGTAAGCAAGAAGGAAAAGTGCAAAATGGTGAACAACATTGCACTGTCGCATAAACAATGGATCTGCTGGGCTGGATGAGCAACCTTCTATCTAGCCTCTGTACGGGAAATGTGAAATAGTCGACCTCTGCCTATTCATAGCCTACCCGCTCGCCTTACCATGCTTCGAGATCGTGCCCAACACTCTCCCACTTTCTCTTTGCGAACGATGTAGAATGAAAGTTGCTATGAAGCCCCTACTACTTACTTTGTTTGATTTCTTTCATTCCTATGTTTTTGTGGTAGGGGTCCTACCTTCCCTCTCCCCTTCCCATGACCCAAAACGTCTTCTTATTTTATGTAGCGTCTAGTTGTAGTCCTTTCTTGGTCGGTGTGTGCGAAGCTTCATCACACCATGGGCACGGTGTCAACGGTTCTGCCATTCCTGAATCAGACGATGTCTCCTAAGCCTTTCAGTCTATTACCGTCGAACAAGAGTGAGCAGAGATGGTGGTGTCACTGGTTGTGAATTTCCTTCCCCAGTCCCAAAGCTTAAGCGGAATAGCGATACAGGGATTTCACCTATTGATACCAGAATTAATGTTATGTGGAATATGGAGACAGGGACTCCAACTCAATTCCCATCTCTCAAATTAGGTCACACGTGAGGGGGAGTGTTAGAATATATACTTTCTCACATCGAAAAATCAAAAACTCTAGCTACTCCACTTAACACTAATTGATTTTAAAATAAAAACTTATGATTCTTAACAACAATGAATACTAAATATAACTACTTCTTCAACTTGTGTTTCTGGTTTTTCATCTTTTATGAGAAAGCTGAGTAATTTTTATACGTGTTACACGTCAATACAACTTGCAGAACAAACTACTTCATGCACGATGTGAAGTATGAAACACGGAAAAAGATGTTGTTTATACACTTTTGCTGAAAAGATTTTGAAGGCCATTGATTTGACTTTTGAGGTCCTTGAGGTGAGATATCTTCCACGCATCTATATCAATCTCTCCAGTAATGCGAAGGAACTGACACGTACAAACGGATTTAAGTTGTTAGAGAGAAGTTGATTACATTATTTATTACCTTCAACAATCTCCAATTAGGCTTCTATGGGTGTCATGAGAAGAATTTTATCGTGTTTTATCAGAAAGCCACAGAAGAAGAAAATTTCTTGCGAAACGGTAGTGAATTACAAGCGGGCCTTATTGGAATTTCCAATGGAGAGTATAATATATTCCTATTCGGAGCTTCACTGCCAAAGAGCTAGTTAGAGCAACAAACAACTTCGCTGAGCGTGTTTTCTTCAAGGATGTGATAGTCATGTTTAGATCAGGTTATTGTCATGGAGGAGTAAAATAAAAATTGTGTTTTCCATAGTGCCTTTCCAACACCTATAGTTTAATTGGTCCTAAAGCCGTCCAAAGTAATCATAGACCGATATGGGGTTGCTAAATTGTATGACTTCACTCTCTCTATATCGCTTCCTCCTAGAGAATTGCGTGTGCTAGATAATGTAGCAGGGACATATGGGTTCATAGATCCAAAATACTTGAGGTCGAACTATGTTACTAGCCGCTGAGATGCAACTTGGACTTCATTTTGCTGAATTCTTTAATTTCTCTAATTAACCTTCATATCACTTCCTCCCAAACAATCATGAGTAGAATATGTTGAATTATTCACTTGTGGAATTTCACACATGACCAAACCTTTAATTAGTATATATAAATTAGTTATTTTCTTCAAAAATAGTTCAATGATGTTGTAATTGAGCAACTAAGTAGTATTCCGTGGTGACGAGGGGTATCCCGAGTTGAAGTAAGTTGCCCACACCGAGTTGAGGCGGGCTAATCCGAGCCAAGCCGAACATTTCCAGTCAATGCCCAACTTGGATGCTGATTCAACTTCACCCCGACCCCGGAAAACCCTGACCTCGGTGCCAGCTACCCTGATGGGACATAAAGTTGCACTGCATTAAATGCTGTCAAGACCGAATTTAGTATAAATAGAGCTCCACCCCTTCATTTCAAATGTAACTCGTCATTAAATGCACTCAGCTACCCTGCCAGCTCGGACATACTAATCATTCGCACGCCCGAAGGAAAAATCCGGGTCATCACCCTGTCTTTTCATTTCCTTTCCTTATGCAGGTTAAGTGGCCGACAAGAAAGTTCAACTCGGAGCCCGACCTGAAAGTTCAGCTCGACGGCCAACCTGAAAGTTCAGCTTGGCAAGTGTAACCACTCAACTCAGCTGTGAGGTTTCCGACCTCGACAGTTTGGCGCCGTCTGTGGGAAACGTGAGTTCTTCCTATCACTCTTCTCACCACTCACTGAGGGACTATCATGGTGCAAACGAGAAGCCATAGCACGCCGGTGGAAGATTCGCCCAACCCGGATGGAGACCTCAAAACCACACAGGTACCTAGCCAAAACCCAACCCAAGCCGACGTTGGAACGAGCCGACGTATACACTTAGCTATCCAAACCAGCCCCATGACAGATGGAGACCTCAACTCCAGCTTGTCACCAGAGATAAAGATGATGCTAACGATGTTTGAGGAACTTAATGAGCAGGTAGCCCGGTTAGCAGCGGACCTCCCGGCTCCGTGAGAAGCTACGTCGCAGCCCTCGCTTCTGTAATTCAGTATCCCTGACCTAGTTATCCAATGTAGTACTTATGGCCAAGTTCTCCGGAGGATGGAGATTGTGCATCGACTTTACCGACCTCAACAAGGCTTGCCCCAATGACTGTTTTCCTCTACCTCGGATTGATCAGATGGTAGATGCCACCTCCGGGTTCGAGCTACTCTCTTTCATGGACGCCTTCAAAGGCTATAACCAGATTAAGATGGCACCCAGAGACAAAGAGAAGACTGGCTTCACCACCGATAAAGGTCTCTACTACAATGAGGTCATGCCTTTTGGCCTCAAGAATGCTGGAGCTACCTACACTCGGATGGTGAACAAGGTTTTCAAAAACCAAATTGGCCGAAATATGGAGATCTATGTAGATGACATGTTGGTCAAGAGTAGATGGACGGAAGACCATGAAGCCGACCTGGCTGAAGCCTTCGCCGTAATGGAGCACTTTGGGATAAAGATGAACCCAGAAAAGTGCGTATTCGGCATCAAGGCAGAAAAGTTTTTGGGCTTCATGGTCACAGCCTGCGGAATAGAAGCCAACCCGGAGAAGGTTCAGGCGATACTTGACTTGGCACTACCGACCTACGTGAAGGACGTCTAAGTGCTAGCGGGCAAGGTCGCGGCGCTGAGCAGATTTATGTCCAGGTCGGCGGACAAGTGTGCTCCCCTGTTCAAGATATTGAGGAATCCTAAGAACTTTGAATGGACTAGAGAATGTCAGGATGCCTTTCAAGAGCTGAAAACGTACCTAGCTTCTCCATCCCTACTGTCCCGACTTGAGGTAGGGGAGGAGTTGGTACTATACATGGCATGCTCAGGCACAGCAGTGGCCGCAGCACTGATCCGCGAGGAAGGGAAGGAGCAGAAGCTAGTCTATTATGTCAGCAAAACCTTACAAGGGGCTGAGGTGAGGTACTCCTCCTTGGAGAAACTCGCATTCGCACTCATCACAGCTGCGAGAAAGCTGAAGCCATACTTTGATGCTCATCCAATTAAGGTCATGGCGGATGCCCCACTCAAGTCCATCATGCACAAGCCGGAGGCATCGGGCAGGCTGTTGAAATGGGCAATTGAGCTGAGTCAGTTTGACATCACTTACCAGCCCAGAACGGCCATCAAAGCCCAAGCCATCATGGACTTTGTGGTGGAATGCACTGGCCGAGCCGAGCATGACCCGGAGGATGTGTGGAAGGTCCATGTGGATGGGACATTAGGGAAGTCTGGAAGCAGAGCTGGGGTAGTTATCCTCGACCCGACCCGGCATGAGCACCAATACTCCCTCAAGTTCGCCTTCCCGACGTCCAACAATGAGGTTGAATACGAAGCGGTAATCGAGGGGCTGAAAATTGTAGCTCAACTGGGCGCACAAACAGTTGACCTGAGCACCGACTCTCAACTGGTTTCTAGTCAGATATTAGGATAGTTCGAAGCCAAGGACAATGCTATGCTGGCCTACCTCAATAGGGTCAAGGATTTGATCTCAGGACTCAAGAGGTTCACGATACAGCAAATTCTGAGGAAGGAAAATGTGAAGGCTGATGCTCTGTCCAGGTTGGCCTAGGGCAAGAGCCGACCTGCACTGGTCCATGTGGAGGAACTGTCTGAACCAAGTATCCAGCTGGAGATGCAAGCTGTGGCCGAGCTCAATTTAAGCCCAGATTGGACCAAACCAATCGTGGACTATTTGGAAGAGGGTATAACCCCGGAAGATGAAAAAGAAGCTCGAAAACTAATGAAGCAAGCCTCAAGGTTTGTCATAATTGCCGGGCAACTCTACAAGATAGCCTACACTTGGCCTCTCTTGAAATGTGTCAGGCCCGAGGAGGAAAACTATGTACTCTGGGAGATCCATGAAGGGGTATATGGAAACCACTTAGGAGGCAAAGCTCTGGCTCGGAAGGCATTGAGGCAAGACTATTTTTGGCCAACCTTAGAGCAAGATGTCAAAGAGTATGCGAGAAAGTGTGACACCTGCCAAAGGTTCGCCAACATACAGAGAAAGCCAGCAGTGGACCTTACGGTGATGATAAGCCCGAGGCCAATCTATTAGAGGGGTCTAGATATCATCGGCCCATTGCCAACCGGGGCTGGCCAAAAGAAGCACGCTTTCGTAGCAATAGACTACTTCACCAAATGGCTGAATATGCTGCTAGAATAACAGAAAATGAAGCTTGGGATTTTGTATTGAAAAATATCATTTGTCGATTTGGGGTGCCAAAGGTCATCGTTACTGACCACGGCAATCAATTCGATAGTGCATACTTTCGAGGCAAATGTGCTGAGATCGGGATCGACCTCAGATTCTCATTTATTGCTCACCCTCAAAGTAATGGCCAAGTCGAAAGAACTAACTAAATCATTTTCCAGGGCTTGAAAACCAAGCTGGAGGAAGCAAAGGGCCAGTGGGCATAAATTCTTCCCGAGGTGCTGTGGGCTCAGCGGACTACCACTAGCTCGGCGACGGGAGAATCGCCCTTCGAGCTGACCTTCGGTACTCAGGCGGTGCTGCTAGTGGAGATCAGGTATCCGACCAGTAGGACCCTCTACCATGATCTAGAAATAAACGGAGCACTGATCCGTGAGGAGCTCGACCTCGCCGAAGAGCTCCGAGCTAAAGCTTAAATCAAGATGCTAGCCAGCAAAGTTGCCATGCAAAGAGCCTTCATCAAACAGGTCAAGCCTAAGCCTATTAAGGTTGGCGACCTCGTCCTCATGAAATCTATCTTTTTGTCGCGCGCGAGCAATAAACTCTCCCCGACCTGGGAGGGACCATACGAAGTCGTAAAAGAAGTCCGACCTGAGACCGTCTACCTCCGTGATAGATACGGGAAGCAGTTGAAAAATGCATGGCATGCGGAGCACCTGAAGAGATATTTTGTGTAACGGTCCCCCGAGCCGGGATCTTTTGTAACAACCCCCAAGCCGGATTCTCTTATAACGGCCCCCGAGCCAGAAATTTTGCACAGGCCCCGAGCTGAAATCTTCGCTACGGCCCCGAGCCAAAGCATTGCTTGTAATCGGCTCCCGAGCCCAAGTACTTCATGTACAATTTCAATGCAAGCATATTTTGTAAACCGGTGCAATGCCCGACCTAGGACTGAGCGCCTCAGCTATTAGCTACTCCCGACTAAGATTGATGCGGTGGCCACACTTAATTACGAGTTAATGATCCAAGTAAACCATCTCGGACTAGGTTCCGGCTCAGGTATAATCAATGATAATTTGATTAGCTCTGCCAGTTCGGATTAAGTTCCAACTCGGTATAGTCCGGCTTCAGGTCGGTATTTTAGTGTGGGTCTAAACTCGAACTCAACATTTGTCAACAATAGTTTGACCAATTTTAATTCGGACTGACGAGTCCAGGTCGGTGACGATTATATAGTTGCCCATTTAACCAGCTCAGATTAGGATGAAAAATTCATTAATCGCGTCCAGCTCGGTTCTTTATACTTAAGTTTGAAATGCCCATTATATTGGCCCGACCCTACTTACTTGAGAAAAATTTGCGAAGAGAAAGTTACACAAGTACGAACTCGAATCAGACACAAAATATTCATTTCATTATAATTGAAAAAAAAACAATTACAAAGAGCCCGACTTGGGCAGCAAAATTACAAAGAGCCCAACTTGGGCGAAATTGCAAAAGCCCAACCCAGGTGATTACAAAAATTTCTATTTAGGAGCGGCAGCATTGGTTGCATCAGCCTCGTCCCCGACTTGGTCCATGCCCTTCTGGACAAACTCAATCACTTCCTTGGCTTGGGATGTCAGGTCGGTCGGAAGTTCAGGGATCTCCTAGAACTCCTATGAAGGAGCCTCCAAGATTTCAATGTAGTCGTTCTTGGTGGCAGGAAAGAAGGTCTTCGCTCTCTCCCAGGCTGCGACTTGGCATCGGAAGTAGTATTCCAGCTCGGCGTACCGGGCCATCACCCCACCCTCCGTCGCCAGCCAGTCCACCGCCTCTTGGCTATTCTTAAAGGCTTCCGCCTTTTCCCCTCGCGGGCCGACCCAATCCAAAAGGTCCTTAAGCTTCGCCTCAGCCTCGGGCTTTTTTTTTTGAAGCGTTCGACGTCCTTGGCCGCAGCCTCGCGTCGGGAATTCTCTGCCTCGAGCTCCGTTTTCAACCGTTCGATCTCCGACGAATCAGCTTTTTGCCTCTGGGATGCATCCTCCCTCATGGCCTTTAGCTCGGCTCGGGAGTTGATGAACCGCTGCTCAAGCTCGACGCAATAAGCTTGGGCTCGGGCGAGCAAGCTAGGTGCCGTAAGGATATGGGACTCGGCCTGCACAAAAGATGACAAAAAAATCAGCCGAGCCAAAAAACTTAGCCACATCAACACGACCAAGTATGCCTTGCCGTGACTATGGCTGTCCTCAGGTCGAGCGAAAGCTGATCCGCCGGGACCGAAGCCAACTTGGGATCTCGGGCGACCTTGGCTGCCTCCACAAAATCCTTGTTTGGAAGGCTTACCTCCAAGGCCTTGCCTTTCCCAGAGTACTTGGGCCAAGACCGCTTTCTATTGTCAGGACGGGATACTAAGCGCTCAGTGATCACCACGCCCGAGCTCGGTCTTTTGGGCAGGGGAGACGCCGACTTCCCCTTGGAAGAGACCTCGCCGTCGACTTCCCGCACATGGCCCCTGGACTACTGTCTCTGCTCCGGAGGGATGGTGGAACCCAAGCCAGACCGAGCCGAGGCTTCGCCGCTGGCCTCGGTCTTCCTCCTCCTCTAGGCATATGCAAGCTTGACTATATGCGCTATGCCTACAAAAACAAAGGAGAGAGAGGTGAGCAATGACCAAGTGCAAACTGAAGGTAATGATGGCAGACAAGGAGACGGGGAGGTCGAGCATTGATCCTGTGAACTGACCCTCTTCTCAGCCAGACTCCGCACTCTCTTCGGGCTAGGGAAGCAAGTGAGGGTGCTCCACCCTCAGGTCAGGTTCTCTCCCAAATAACTTGGATTTCCAGATTTTGTCCCACTTGAGGACGTTGTAAATATCAATCAGCATTCCTGGCTCAGGTCTTAGCACCCCCACCTCGGCGATTTCCGTTTCTGCGAGCTTGGGGTCATCATTCACAGTCTTTTTTAAGGAAATATTCCAATCCACTCTGTACCCCGGGTTCACGGCCGGCTCGACCCAATAGTAGTCATTGTGTCAACCCTTGTTGGAGGAGTACCTCTTGGTGAATATAGCATTGTTGACCTAAGCTGCGAAATGAAACCACCCTGGCTGCTTCGGGTTGGGCTTGCAAATGAAGTACTGCCTAAACTGTCAAAGGGTTGGCTCTATCTTTCTCTCAAGGCAGAACACATAAAATGTCACTATTATGACCCACCCATTTGGTGACATCTAGCCCGGGCTAAGCTCAAAGTAATTCAAAATGCCGGTGATGAACTCGGTTAGAGGAAGCCGAATGTCATCAAAGGCAAGGTCGTAAATGGTAAAGTGATTAGGAGGAGGATAACAGGCAGGATCGCTTCGACCTGGAACCTTCAGCTTGTGGTGTAGGTCCACCGACCAGTCCCTTAGCCTGGCATTGGCCATCTGAATAGTAGAGTGGCACTCGCGCTTACAGCAGGCGAATAGCTGCTCTATTCTCTTCCCCCGAGCCGACGAACCACTAGCTGTAGCTGAGCTCCGAGGTCGGACTGCCCTAACCGGGACCGCTTCAATCGGTTCCGACGTAGAGGCTCCAACTAAGTACTCCTGCGGAATTTCAAGTCCCTCCAACTGGTTCAATGGCTCCTCATCTTTCGCTTCTCCCAAGTCTTCCAGATCGGCCAAAGGATCCGCCTCGGCCTCTTCTTGCACTCGCCTGACCTCGATCATTTGGCAATCATCATCGCTCTCCCTGAGCCGTGATTGCCGAGCCGACTGTTGAGATGCACCGGTGCTGCAATCATCTCGGCCTCCATCCGAGGTACATTCCGAGCTCGACGAATTCTCATCACCTCCATAAGACCTCACCTCCATCGCCTGGGAATCTTCCGACTCTGACCTCCCCATCTTATTACAATTTAAAATATGTGCAGGAATAACTAAAGGGAGTCGGGACGTACCTACCGCTCTAGTCGTCGAAGATAACCCGATCTAATGGCCTCCGACCCAGTTGGCTCCGAGCTAGTGGATTTTGAGCTAAATACCCCGAGAAGATATTTTCCGAGCTAAAAGTGTCCGACCACTCCAGTATCCGACCTGAAAGCTCTGAACTTTGTATGCAAAGTGTGAAATGAATCTCGGATATCAAGGCCCTATTTATAGGCAACTTCTGTAACCGCCTCGGGAATCCCAAACATCGCATCTTGTCATAACTACCAGGTGACGTGTCAACCATTTGAAGGGTATGCATCGTTGACGTGACCATCCCCACTCTGCCGGGGTCGGGCACCTCCAGCTCGGGAGCAACTCCCAAATCTAGATCTTACCCTCTCGATCTCGACTTGGGAGGGGGGGTGGATTGACGAGGGGTATCCCGAGCTGAAGTAAGTTGCCCACGCCGAGCTGAGATGGGCTAATCCGAGCCAAGCCAAACATTTTCAGTCAATGCCCAACCTGGATGCTGATCCAACTTCACCCCGACCCCAGAAAACCCCAACCTCGGTGCCAGCTACCCTGATGGGATATAAAGTCTTGATGGGACATAAAGGTGCACCACATTAAATGATGTTAGGTCCGAATTTAATATAAATAGAGCTCCACCCCTTCATTTCAAATGTAACTCGTCATTAAATGCACTCAGCTACCCTGCCAGCTCGGACATACTAATTATTCGCACGCCTGAGGAGAAAATCCGGATTACCACCCCACCTTTTCCTTTCCTTTCCTTGTGCAGGTTAAGTGGCCGACCAGAAAGTTCAACTCGAAGCCCGACCTGAAAGTTCAGCTCGGCGGCCAACCTGAAAGTTCAGCTTGGTAAGCGTAACCACTCAACTCAACTGTGAGATTTCCAACCTCGACACGTGGGATGATTGATGAAGTTGTAAAAATCATTTCCGCAATGCCAATATGATGAGAGTATAGTTATTTTTCAACTTGTCTTATTGATTTTTCATCAATTATGAGAAAGCTGAGCAATCTTTATGAGTGTTACAAGTAAATGCAACTTGCATAACAAATAACTTTATTATGCTACCTTATCGAATTCCACTGACCTAAGTCTAGCTATATGCATCCCAAATACAGATCCCACGCACCTACATCAAAAATTGGGAAAAATAGTCAGACTTATTAGAATAAAAAATTTTAAATTTAAATTATAGTTTCTTCCTCCATTTTACAAAGAAAAGAAAATAGATCTAGGTCCTACCTCACAATTCATGGACGACTTCAAGAATGAAACAGGGAAAGAGATGTTTGCGCGTTGTCCTACCAAGACATTGAAGGCCATTAACTTGACTTTTTGAGTTTTTGCTAACACCATAGAAAACTTCCATGCATCTATATTAAGAGTATTGTTATATATTATTTTATTTTTATTATTTAAATATTATTTCCTACATGAATGTTTAGTTGACATGGTAAAATAACAAACTTTTTAATTTTTTTTCTTCTTTTAATATACCAATCAAGTATACATATAAAAAGTGGTATTAATCTGTCCCGCAATGGCTAAAACTTAACTCGAACTTACAAATTCAAGTGTGAAATTGCTCTAAAAAGTCCACAGCAGCATCTAGGCAAATAACTTACAGCAAATAAATAAATGTGCCAGTACTTGACCCGTGAAGAAAAAAGTTGACAAGCCTCTTGGAACAAGTGTGACCTGAATAGCCATCTAGCTTCTTAGATCTTTCCTGTAAGGTGCCATTTAATTATGAGTAGTGGATAATTATGAAATTTAAGGTCTTGCTGGAATATATATATTGCTTGTCATCATCATTTTACAAACCATTCATTGCTTAAAAATCAAACAGAGTACCAACCATCCTAGATTTTGATTACTACATTTTGCTCAATTCATTGATGGTTCCAACATTCTGAATTTACTGCAATTTTGGTAACTGCATCTTCGAGGCTTGTATGGGTCTCACCAGAAGAATTTCATCATATTTTAAGCCAAAAGTAGGAGAGAAGGGAGATTTTTTTTTACAGAATGGCAGTGCATTACAGGCAGCTCTTATTGCATTTTCCAGCGGACGGCATGATATTCTCATTCGCAACTTCACAGCCAAAGAGCTACTCGGGGCAACAAGAAGCTTTGCTGAGCTTGTTTTCCAGGAGCGTGACTCCAGAATGTTCAAAGGTCATTTTGAACAACGCCAAATCCTTGTCAGTAAAATGGGACGACAAATCCGAAATATAGTGGTTGGTTCACATATGAGCCACCACAAGAATGTCTTGAAGCTCGTAGGTTGCTGTCTCGAATTCTCTAGGCCAGCTTGCGTGTACGAATATGTCGAAGGTACACTTCTGTCTGAATTGCTGTATTCCAGAAGTAACAACAAGTATTTATCTTGGAGAAGTAGAATTAAAATTGCAAGTGAGGTCGCCAGCACACTTGTTTATCTTCATACTACCTTTTCAACACCTGTAATTTATAGGGATCTAAAGCCGTCCAATGTGATGATAGATCAAAATGGGGTCGCAAAATTGTTTGACTTCTCTCTCTATTTATCGCTTCCTCGTGGAAAATTGCATGTGAGAGATGATGTAAAAGGGACAATTGGGTTCATAGACAATAACTACTTGTCGACGGGCTATATTTCTCAGAAAACCGATGTCTACATCTTAGGTGTGTTTTTGCTTGTACTGCTAACTGCGCAAAAACCGTTTGACTTAGTTCGCCCGCACTCTGACGAAGACGTGATGTTGTTGGATTATGTTAAACGTTTTGTTGGCAGTCATCAATATGACAAAATTATAGACCCAAGAATACAGGAAGAGGAAGGTGGATTTGGTAGTGAAGATGTATTTCAATCTTTACTGGATCTTGCCTTGAGGTGCACAAGACCAAATGAAGAAGAAAGGCCAGAAATGGTTGATGTTGCAAAACAACTCCGCCTGATGGAGAAGGCCTGTCGTGAGCATTTGCCAAGTGTTGGAGTAGTTTGAGAGGAATCTAATTACTACTGTCCTCATAATTATAGGGACTCACGAACTGATGTTAATCGGATCAACATTTGCATTCAACGTCATGTTACCTACCTACGTGTTTCACCTCTTTGTTTTCTTTCTTCGTTAATTTGCGTTTGATATATAGTGGTTTGAAACTTATTAGATTCTGAGGTGGCTTGGTTATTTATAAAGAAGGTTTCCATGCGTTCTCCAATCCATGGTTCTTTTGTCTAATTTTGTTGATTGTCATAATTTCAAAAACTAAATAGTACACCCTTATCCTCTTAAAAATGTGCATTTTCTACCCTTACCATTTTACTTTTTTGTCATTTATTTTTTTCTTTTTCCTTTTCATTTTTCTTCGGATAATTAAATTAGTCTAGGGATCACTAAACGAAATTTATAGTCTTAATTTAAGCATTAAACTATTCTTAATTTTAATAAATTATTAAAAAGTTTGTTCAAAATAACATCAAGATCCACTGCCATTGATTGCCTTATAAAGAAATAACAAAGAGAGGCTAAAACATAGTTTATTGAAATTAGGTAACTCAAATTAGTTTATTCATTTTTTCATATATTTTTATTCGTTTCATTTTCCCCCTTCTTCCTTTTTCATTTTAATTTTCCGCTCCCTTCCCCCTTAATTTCTCCCATCGCCACCATCACTACCAACCACCACCCTCACCCACGGCTGCCCATCTCCAGCATTCCATTATAAGCAATTATCATGGTTTTTAGTACTATAGAAACATTTAGCTCATTTAAAACCTTTACACTAATTAACAAAGGTCTAAACCGCCAGTATTATCCCTTTTAAACTTCAACTACACAAGTTAGTATGATGAAAGGTTCGGTGGTTCCACGTATTTTGAGCTAGAATCTGCAGGGAAAATCCCTTTACGTAGTATTCTGTCGATGACAAGGTATAAGTGGGGTTGGTCTTCAAAACGTTCGAGTCTATTCATATTTCTTTCTTTCTCTTATCTTAGACACACCACACATCTCACTTTTTTCTCACCTCGAATCCACCCATACTCTAACTCTCTTTTTGTCATCTTGGCCCTACTCATATATTTCACTTTTTTCTCACCTTGAACACACCTATCTTGACACGTGTCACCTCAAGATTGGAACATTTAAAAACGTTCAATAACAATAGATTGTTTGAAGAATTTTCCATAAGCGGGTGTATATGTGTTGTATGTGTGCGCCTGTGTATGTGGTGATGGCCTTTGGTAATAATTGCTTTATAAGAATGGGTCCGCCCTTGGCTACTTGAGTTATTCTAACATATTGGTAAACAACATGAATTAAAGGTAATTCACACTCTTCACTCTTTTACTTTATTAGTACATGTTGAGTGAACTTGATGGAATCTTTTAAGAACCTCTAGTTGAGGGATATTTATATAGTATATACAAAGAGAATGGCTACGCTCCAAAGGAGGCAGCCCTCAATCAAATTCCTTTCCTGAAATGCTTTGTTTCTTCATATACTTAAGTTTCCCTCAAGAGGATGGAAATACTTTGTAATTCTATTTCCATGCTAGGTCGTTAGCTTCCTTATGTTCTGAAATACTTTGGTTTCTTCACATACTTAAGTTTCTTCGCATCAATGCTTCTCACCTACTATTGTTTTTTTGTGACAACGTAAGTGCAATTTACATGGCTTCAAATCCAGTCATTCATCAACATAGTAAACATATTGAGATGGATGTCCACTTCGTTCGCGACAAAGTTGCAATATATTCCCACAACGGCACAACCAAGCAGCCGGCTAATTTATTTATAAAGGCATTGTATCGTCCACGTTTAATTTGAGGCACTTCGAGACAAGCTTCTTGTGGTCTCGCCCCCTAACCTTGAGGAGGTGTAAAGCCTCTACCTGTGTCATTCCGATTTGTTGTAATCTACATTAACCACCTTATCCTTAGGTAGTTTCAACAGTACATATCTCATAAGAAATTCAATTGATGTAAATTAAACGCTTGCTTCAGTGTACCATGCTATCTTCGTCCAGATTGCGTGGAGCAAAATATTCTCATCATCCAGAACATTAGTACCTTCGTCCCACATCAATTAATACACAATATTCAGCATCTTTAATTAAATCAAATATATCATCAAAAATTAGTTTTCTTATTGTTGTGTGATTTTCAACACAAGTGCACGTGTTGCAATAAATAATAAAATGATGAATAAAGATCGTTCTCACGAGGACTGAGATTATTAACTACCGAAATTAGTTTAGCTTTAATTTTATTTAAATGACTAAAATTTGAGAATTTGTAATTATAAACTAAAAAGATAACAAACTAATGAAAATAACAACTAAACAATTGCGAATTTGATGGAAAATTTGATTCAATAATTAGAGAGTTCTAGGGATTACGATTTCACCAATATTTATCATACTCGAATCTGTTGATTAATTCCAATTGACGACTAGTCCTTATGCTGCTAGCAATTTCGCTAAGATAAATATTAATCTTTCTCAAGCATCAATATCCTATCCCAATAAGCAAGCTACTTACATCTCTGTAATAACCATGAACTTATGGAATGCATTAAATTCTAGAAATTTAAACACTGTATTAGATCTCATAACTATCTCTAACTTATGACAATTTAATGATACTCCACACATGGTCTAGTTTAGTTATTACTTCTTAGTCTCAAACAAAACCACAAAATAAGCAATTATTGGCCAAATAATCACAAGCATTACACATAGTGTGAAATATTCAGCATAAAAATAGAATAATCAATCAACCAATCAATTCAACATAATTCGAGCAATCAAAATCTGACTACATCATATCCCTAGAAAAATAATCTAGCAACTCATAATAAATGTAAATAAAATCCAAAGTCTATTAAAATTTATGATGAGAGAGAGAAAACTAGAAATCTCAAGAAAGTCGTGGCTAAATCTTGTCTCTGATCCGTCCATTCTCGTCAATCTTGTAGTTTCCTCGCGTTTTCTCCTCTCCAAACTTTGGTTTTTCTCTCTAGAACTAGCTGCCTCCAAAAAAACTCCTTTTTTTTCAACGTCTGAGACTCTTTTATCGTAGGGTTTTCTTCTTTTTGCGCCTTTTTACCAAATTGCCCTTAAAAATCCTACGACACTGTGCAACTGCGCTATGATTGCGCTACTTCTATTTGTTCTTCAATTTCTTCACTAGTTGCATAAAAGCTTGCCCTTGTTCATTTTTCCTCAATCTTGGCCTCAAAATTCATGTTTTCTCATATAATTCACCTACATCACAAAACAAACATGGAACCAATCAAATTGCTCATAAATTACTCAAGAACTAACAAAATTTAAGTGAAAAGGCGCTGAAATAATATATCAATATTAGACCCAACAAACACCCCCAAATTTAAGTTTTGCTTGTCCTCAAGTAAAAGACACAACTAAAGAAAGAAACAAACTAAAGACTCAACACAAAAAAAAAAAAAAAAAAAACTCTTGAAAGCAATGTCGTAGGATAATAAATTTTTCACGGCCTCAGTAGCTTTTTCCTAACTCAAGAGGTGACTTTCAATCACAAGCATGAGAAATACTAACTTCACATAAGTTGCATTTTACTTCAAATCCCCTAAGTGAGTGTGTGAATAGCCTCTATCCTAATCAATTGTACCCGAATGAGTTTATGCAAGTTAAGTGAATCGTCAATATGGAACTTTTATTTTCAATCACTTAGGACTTCATAAGCTCACTTTTCATGCCATTCTCCACTAATGTACGTTAATCATAGCATTAAAGATCAATAGGACTTTACATTTGGTTGAAACGTGTGGCTATGGTCAAGGTAGGATAATGGGTATAATATAAGGCTAAACTACTTGTAAGCAAACAACTATTCGAGGATGTTCAATGGAGCACATGCCAACTCTGCTTCGTACCACCAAAACTTTTCAACTTATCTATTTTCTTTTCTTCTTTCATTTCACTTCCTTAACATTCATCCACAACCTTTATAAACACAAAAAGAATCCACACTCCCTTAAACTTGCATTTTGATATTAACTACAAAGAGTGTAGTTGTTCTCTTTTCTTTTTATTATTTTCCCTTTTTCTGATAATTTTTTTCTTTTTCAAAACGACACAACACATTACCCAATCATCATACCTCCCATTATCAATACAAAACACAACTCCATATAATCATCTTAGAACAATCATATGTTACAAGTAGGGAGGTCATTAATTGGGGTAATCAACTTGACAAGTTAAGGAAGAATTTGTAGGTTACATATGAAAGAAAAGACTATCTTAGGCTCAAAGGGGTGAACTAGAGATATTCAATTATTACAAGGGTTGGCACGAAAGGCTCAAACGATCCAAAGATGGCCTAAATCATTTCCCTAATGCTATGCAACCTAGGATCTCGCCTCGAGTGACAATCAAACAAGTTCTAAAGTCCTATGCTCATTTTTTTGTTCACTTAAACTCACATAAACCTTCTCTAAGCAACAACATAATTAGGCGAGGCTAAGTGCGCATTAGATGGAGATTTTTCATAAAACAAACTATGTTTCAGTCAACTATCCTTATTACTATCATGTCATTTGTACGCTACTCATCATCGGCCTATTTTTTATCTTTCTAGCATCACTTTCAAAATTTTATTTTTTATTTTTTATTTTTTTATTTTTTTATTTTTTAGTGTGAATTTAAATAACAAAAACACGTAATGAAAATAACTAAAACATGGAACACTAACACCAAAAATAACACATAACTCAGAACAAGTAAAGAGACGCCATCCCCAAACTTTAAAGAAAAACATTGTCCTCAATGTGAAAACACTAAAAAGAAAAGGAATAGCAACTTCCCTGAATAGTTAGAGTCTTTCATCATCTAGAGGGAAGTAGTGACTAGCCGGCAGAAAGGGGCGTAAAGCAGGTGCCGGCGGAACCCCCAATTTCTTGTCTATTTGTGCCATGTATTTGAAACTCTGCTCTTGCCTAGCAGCTAACTCATCTTGCCGCTAGATAATCAGGAGCAATCTTTCCCCAAGGCAGTCTTCCTGCTCTAACCTCTCTTGTCGCCCCTGATCCATGTCTTGGGGCAACTGCACTATATCTTGACGCAAGACTTGAATATCTGTGGTAGGGGTCTCTCCCTGATCTATTTGTTCCAAGAATTTGTATTCTCAAATGATATCAGAGGGAGTGGATGGTTAGGAAGACCAAGATAGTCTCATGTTGCGCCATGCAGGCCCCCAAAGTTTCTATGATAGTCTGTGTCAATGGGGCTTGAGGCTGCAACACATCTGCAGTCGCTGAGATGGGTACACCAGCTGCAAGACATAAACCTATAATCAATGCTGGGTGAGGCAAGCCCCTAGTAGTTCGTCCTTTCAAATACTCTAAGATCGACTGCTCAATTATCTTCCCAATGTCAATGCTGAACTGGTTACCAATGGCATAATTCAATAATGCGCTCTCTGGAGACTTCATACGTATTCCCTGTTAATAAGATGGTGGCACAAATGAAGAGGTGGCACGCTTTAATCTCCCTTCGCATGCCAGATGATGGGAAGCTCACAAACTTATCACCTCTCTTTTTCCATGTGATACAATCATTTGTTAAATACCTGATAACCCTGTCTGGGTAAATGTCCTCTCCATGGGCACTATAGATATCATCATCAAGATCGGGTACCTGATAAAACCGATTGATAGCACCCGGTCAAACACAACAGGTTTTCCACGAACCATAACCCGTTTGTCTTGGTACTCTGGTGCATTAGCATAAAACTCCCTGACCAACAACATATAACACAACCTAGGAGATTTGATGAAATGAGTCTATTGCCGCGATTTAGCTTGTCGTGCAATTATAGGGCCAGGGTCCTCAAAACCATGCTCAACGACCAACGATTTTTTTATGATATTCTCAGTATAGCAAGCTTTAGCCTCCTAACTAACAAATATGTATGTATTCAATGCGGGCCGAAACTTGGATGTAGAGGCACCATATGTGGATACTCATTTCATTTTAAGAGCCATAGCTATTAAGAAAAATCAGTCAAAGTCAACTGTTCACTTACACCCCACAACAAAATCACTGTCTATGCCCTGTTATAGCATGCAATCTCCCACAACACAAGACTACAGTCCCATGCAACACTACGTAACTACGAATCACCCAACAACCGGAAAGGGACAGATACTCAGCATACACCCACAACCACTGTACTTGAACCAAATAATCTAAATGCAGCGCAAATCAACAAGTCACAACAACGGGTCACAAAGATAATAGTTCAGAAAGCACCAAAAGTTCAACTTTTCGAGCAGCTTTGGTGAGACTATGTAGTCCAATTACCAGATAATCCAAAGTTACAGCAAACAATAAAAGTCAAACAAGATATATATATATATATATATTTTTTTTCGTACACGTCAATGCATAACACCACGCAGCAAAGCTACCAACTCAACCTATTCGACAAGGCAGTAGTGTCTGCTTCCGACGCAGACTCAAAATTGTTTCTTGTTGTTTTCGTTTTTTTTTTTTTTTTAATAGAATAATGACTCCTAACAAACAAATAAGATCACAACCACCTAAAACAAAACACTCACCACGCGTGATAGACCCCTGTCGCCGCCACTGCAGTCCCGTTAACAGAGAACAGCGCCGCTGCTATCCGTGGGCTTGACAATGACGACACAATGGAGGGTGTGAGATGTGGGTTGGTGGTGCATATGGTTATTGGAGTGCTGCTGCGCGTAAGAGGCGTGAAACGAAGCAGAAGGACAGGTCACGAGGGAGAGACGGCGCCGCTGACGGAGAAGACTGCAGGATCTGTCGTCACTGCCGCTGATGGGCATTGTTTCGCTATTCGTTTTTTTTTTTTTTTTTTTTTCCAGTTATGGTGTCTGTGAAGGAGCTTATGTGAGAAGGAGAAGTACTGATTTTTTTTCAATGTTGGAATGGTTGATGTGGGTAGGAGTATTGGATGAGGTTGATAATGGGTATGGATCGGGTGGGCTTCTTGGGTATGTGTTGAGTTATGAGGGCTGATTGATTAGAGTGGGAAATGAGTTAGGTAATATGAAAGGGTTGAAGGGCTTGGTAAGTAGTGATTTGATTTGTTTTTTTTTTTTTTTTGAACGTCAATGCAAAGGACGCCAGCGCAGTAGCGCCATTTTTGTAGCGCAGCAGCGCTACTATTTCTTTTGAACAGCTCTAAAACAAACGTAACTTCTGATGACTCCAGCACAGCTGCGCTAGAATTTAGCGCAACAGCGCTATTGTACAACTTTATTTCTTCTTGTTTTCCTCTTCCATGCACGCAACCTCTTCACTCCAACCACGAATTTCTCCATATTTTTTCCTCTAAATGACTTGGTAGAACTTCTCCCAAACTTAGTCTTGAACCTATCATGACAATAAAAATCAATAATTAACTACGACAACTATAACTCAAAAATTAACTAAAAACAACTAACTATTAAATCAAGAAAAAGTAAGAAACTTCGGGTTGCCTCCCGAAAAACGCTTGTTTTAACATCGCCAACCCGACGGAGTAATTTCTCAAGCCGAGTTGATGTGGACAACGGACTTGTACTTTTCAAACTCCTCATCCCAATAACTCTTCAACCGTTGTCCGTTAACCTTGAACGTCCCCTTCTCTGGATGATTTACTTCAACAGCTCCATAGGAAAACACCTTTGTCACAACGAAAGGGCCAGACCATCTTGATTTAAGCTTTCCAGGAAACAAGCGAAGCTTTGAGTTGTATAAAAGAACTTTCTGAGCAGGCAAGAACTCTTTTTGTGAGATGTGCATATCATGCCACGCTTTTGTTCTCTCATTGTAAATCTTTACATTCTCAAAAGCTTCATTCCGGAACTCTTCCAACTTATTCAATTGTAAAAGTCGTTTTTCTCCTGTAGCTTGCATATCCAAATTCAACTACTTCATTGCCCAATATGTCTTGTGCTTGAGCTCTACTGGTAAATGGCACGCTTTTCCATAGACCAATCTGTAAGGCGACATCCCAATTGGTATTTTGAATGTTGTACAATACGCCCACAATGCATCATCAATCTTCTTGGCCCAATCTTTGCGCAAATTGCCCACTGTTTTCTCAAGAATCTTTTTTATATCTCGATTTGAAACTTTTACTTGCCCATTGGTTTGAGGATGATACGCAAGAGCTTTCCGATGTTTGACACCATAATTGAGTAAGAGAGCTTCAAACTGCTTGTTGCAAAAGTGGGTACCCTCATCACTAATTATTGCTCGAGGTATACCAAACCTTGTAAAAATGTTTCTCTTCAAAAAACTCAGCACTACCGCACCATCATTTGTTGGAGTCGCCACTGCTTCCACCTATTTAGATACGTAATCAACTGCCAACAAAATGCATTTGTTATTGTAGGAGGAAGGGAAAGGTCCCATGAAATCGATCCCCCATACATCAAATAGTTCAACTTCAAGAATGTTTTGCAATGATATTTCGTTCCTCCTTGAGATATTCCCCAATCTCTGGCATCTGTCACATGCAACAACAAAAGTGTGAGCATCTTTAAACAAGCTAGGCCAATAGAAACCTGATTGGAGCACTTTTGTCACTGTTCTATTGCCTCCAAAGTGACCTCCACACTCAAGTATGTGGCAATGCTGCAAAATATCTTCCATCTCCTTTTTTGGAACACACTTTCTGATAACTTGATCTGCACAATGCTTGTAGAGTATAGGATTTTTCCAATAATAGTGCTTCACATCAGATACAAATTTATTCCTTTGTTGATAATTAAGATCTGCTGGGATTATCTTCGCCGCTAAAAAAATTCACAAAGTCAGCATACCAGGGAAAAGTCTGAGCATATTGTATCGCAAGGATCTTTTCATCTGGAAAGTCATCTTCAATAGGCGGCTTTCCTATCTCAATCTTGACTGGTAACTTAAGTATAGAAAGGTGATCCACTACCAAATTTTATGTGTCTTTCTTATATCTGATCTCCAAGTCGAATTCTTGTAACAACAACACCCAACGAATGAGCCTTGGCTTCACATCCTTCTTGGCCATATGGTACTTAATAGCTGAATGATCAATGTAAACAATTACCTTATTTCCAATCAGATAGGGACGAAACTTGTCAAAAGCAAATACTATTGCAAGTAACTCTTTCTCTGTGGTTGTATAATTAAGTTGTGCATCATTAAGTGTGTGACTCGCATAGTAAATAGCATGAAACACCTTGTTCTTTCACTACCCCAAAACTGCCCCTACTGCGTAGTCGCTTGCATCACACATCAACTCAAAGGGTAATTCCCAATCAGGTGCTACAACAATAGATGCTGACACAAGTTTCTCCTTAATTGTTACAAATGCACGTTCACAGTCTGCATCCAACACAAATGGAACAGTCTGTGCCAAAAGATTTGAAAGCGCTTTAGTAATCTTTGAAAAATCCTTGATGAATCTCCTATAGAACCTTGCATGTCCCAAAAAACTTCTAACCCCTTTCACAGTTGTTGGCGCAAGTAACTTCTCTATGGTCTCAATCTTCGCACGATCAACTTCAATTCCTTTAGTTGAGATACGATGCCCCAAGATAATACCTTCACGCACTATGAAGTGACACTTCTCCCAATTCAGTACCAAATTTGTCTTCTCATATCTTTTCAACACTAACTCCAAATTGTAAAGACAATTATCAAATGACGTACCCACCACAGAGAAGTCATCCATAAATACCTCAATTCCACACTCCACCAAATATGAAAAGATAGCCATCATACGCCTCTGAAAAGTACCCGGTGCGTTACATAATCCAAATGGCATTCTCCTGAACGCAAATTTACCATAAGGACATGTAAACGTGGTTTTCTCCTGATCTTCTGATGCAATAGCTATTTGATTGTAGCCAGAGTAACCATCCAAGAAACAATAGTACTCATGTCCTACCAATCTATAAAGCATTTGATCCACGAAGGGCAAAGGAAAGTAGTCCTTTCTTGTAGCCTTGTTCAACTTCCTATAGTCGATACACACTCTCCACCCAGTAACAGTCCTTGTAGGAATCAATTCATTGTTTTCATTCTTCACAATTGTCATGCCTCCCTTCTTGGGTACAACTTGTACTAGACTTACCCAAGAACTATATGAGATTGGGTAAATTACTCATGCATCTAATCACTCCAGAACTTCCATTCTCACCACTTCTTTCATTGTCGGATTGAGTCACCTTTGTGCGTCAATGGATGGTTTACTATCATCCTCCATAAGAATACGATGGATGTACATGGTGGGACAAATTCCCTTAATATCTGCCAAAGACCAATCAATTGCCGACTTATGAGTTCTAAGCACTCTCAATAATTTATCTTCTTCTTCGTTAGAGAGCGACGAAAAGATAATTACTGGAAGTGTGTCTAACTCGCCTAACTATATGTAGTGTAAGTGTGCTGGTAGAGTTTCAATTCCAACACAGGTGGTTGCTCAATTGATGGCTTGGAACGTGTAGAACCTTCTCTCAATTCTTCAAAATATTTTTTCCTATTTGGTTCAAACGAGTCTATCCAATTTAAATATGCTTGCACCTCTTCATCCTCTAAATCAACAAGATCATCTTGTATTAAGCTAGCGTCCAAGGGATCCAGTCGACCCACATGGCTAGGCACTATAGCTTGCACATCATCCACACGAAAACAACTGTCGCTAGCTTCAGGACACTTGATAGCTTTGAACACATTAAATATCACTTCTTCTTCTTGTACCCTTAGTCGCAACTCTCCCTTTTGAACATCAATAAGTGCTCTTCCAGTTGCAATGAATGATCTCCCAAGAATAATAAGAATCTCATTGTCTTCTTCCATGTCTAGCACTATAAAATCCGCAGGGAATATAAACTTGTCAACATTGACTAACGCATCTTCAATAACTCATCTGGGATACTTTAGCGAACGATCAGCTAACTGCAATGTAACAGTTGTAGGCCTTGCCTCGCCCAATCCAAGCTTCCTGAAAATAGATAAAGGCATCAAGTTAATGCTAGCTCCCAAATCACATAAAGCTTGCTAAAAAACAACATTGCCAATTTCACAAGGAATAGTAAAATTCCCTGGATCCTTGAGCTTTTGTGGTAGCTTTTTTTGTAGGATGGCACTGCACTCCTCAGTAAGTACAACTGTCTTGTAATCTCTATTTGAAAGGATGTCCTTCATGAACCTCACATAACTCGACATTTGTTCAAGGGCATCTGCGAATAGAATATTAATGTGAAGCTTCTTAAAAACTTCAATAAATTTTGCAAATTGTTTGTCAAGCTTGTTCTTCTGCAATCGTTGAGGGAATGGCACCACCACAGCTGGTTCCTGTGTAAGCTGTGGTTGAGCTTCTACTTTTTCTTCATCTTTCACCTCATTCTTTGCTTCAGCTTTCTCAACCTTCTTTGTTTTCACTAGCTTCTCTAACTCCTTGCCGCTTCTCAATGTGACAGCTTTACAATGTTCTTTACCCTCTCTTCTAAGATTCACCTCTGAAGTGCTAGGTAAATTCCCTTGTTGTCTTTCTGAAAACATGGGAGCTATTTGGCTAAACTGTGCATCCAAATTTCTGATTTGTGCAGACTGGTTCTGAAAGTTTGTCCTTGTTTCATTCATGAATTGAGTCTGTGAAGTCGCCAACTGAGCCAATGCATCCTCCAAGTTTACCTTCTTCTTTGGTGGTGGGTTATTCTGCTCAGACTGCAACACATTCTGATTATTTCTCCAGGAGAAATTCGGATGATTACGCCATGCTAGATTATATATGTTAAAGTACAGATTGTGCTGCTGCCCATTAAAATTCCCTACATACTGTGCTTGTTCTATTGTGCCTTGTGCAAATGGATTTCTAACCTGGCATTCTCCACTATGATGTGGACCACAACAAAACTCACACACCACTACCACTTGGACAACATTAGCAGTTGCCTGACTATTCTGCAACTGTTTCGCGAGATTGTCAATTTTCATTGTCAAGGCAGTTATGGCATCAATCTCATGGATCTCAGCTGTCTTCTTTGGTATGACTCTTTCGCTTGACCACTGTTGGTAGTTCAAAACAATATCCTCTAGCAACGCATAAGTTTCATCTGTTGTCTTGTTCATTAAAGCTCCTCCTACTGATGCATCTATCAAAGTTCTTGTGGAGCTAATTAACCCATTGTAAAAATTGTGAACTTGCATCCACCTAGGTATTCTATGATTAGGACACTTCCTCAGCAATGCCTTATACCTTTACCACACTTCACATAGAGTTTCTCCTTCTTGTTGCGCAAAATTATTAATTTCTATGCGCAGCTTCGCTGTCTTTACATGTGGGAAAAATCTTGACAAAAACTTGTGCACCAAATCCTCCTAAGTAGTGATTGAATCTGAAGGCAGCGAGTTCAACCATTCCTTAGCTTGATCCCTTAAGGAGAAAGGAAACAAGCGAAGGCGCAGACCTTTATCAGTGACTCTATTGTACTTAACAGTTCCACAGACTTCTAGAAAATTCACAATGTGTTGATTAAGATCTTCAGAAGGCAGTCCATGGAACTGAATATTCTGAATCAATTGTAGCGTCACTGTCGTCAAGTCAAAATCATGCAAGTGAATCGCTGGCCTTCTAATCACAAGTTGAATTCTAGTGGGTGGCAAAGCATACTCTCGCAGTGTTCTAGGTGGATTTTCCTGATTAACTGCTTGATTATTTTCGCCCTATGCTACCACAATGTCAGTCATATTCCCTTGCAAATGATGGGTAGTTGTAGTAGCTCTTTTCTTCTTTCTATTCTTCCGATAGGTTCGTTCTATCTCAGGATCGAAAGGCAACAAATTACTACCTCCTGACTTTTGCATGCACGTAAAGGAATATGTTCCTGAAATACACATAACAAAAATAAGATAACAACACAAAACTAAATAAAGTCCAAAGTAAAATCAAAGCTATTTGGTATCGATATTAATAATTGACACAATCCCAGGTAACGACGCCAAAAACTTGTTGTGTGATTTCCAACGCAAGTGCACGTGTCGCAATAAATAATAAAATGATGAATAAAGATCGTTCCCACGAGAACTGATATTATTAACTACCGAAATTGGTTTAGCTTTAATTTTATTTAGATGACCAAAATTTGAGAATTTGTAATTATAAACTAAAGAGATAACAAAACTAATGAAAATAACAACTAAACAATTGCGAATTTGATGAAAAATTTGATTCAATAATTGGAGAGTTCTGGGGATTATGATTTCACCTAGATTTATCTTACTAGAATCTGTTGATTAATTTCAATTGACGACTAGTCCTTATGCTGCCAGCAATTTCGCTAAGGTAAATATTAATATTTCTCAAGTATCAATTCCCTATCCCAATAAGCAAGCTACCTACATCTCTGTGATAACCGTGAACTTATGGAATGCATTAAATCCTAGAAATTTAAACACTGCATTAGATCTCATAACTATCTCTAGCTTATAACAATTTAATGATACTCCACACATGGTCTAGTTTAGTTATCACTTCTCAGTCTCAAATAAAATCAGAACAAGCAATTATTGGCAAGATAATCACAAGCATTGCGTATAGTGTGAAATATTTAGCATAAAAATAGAATAATCAATCAACCAATCAATTTAACATAACTCTAGCAATCAAATTTTGGCTACATCATATCCCTAGAAAAATAATCTAGCAACTCATAATAAATGTAAATAAAATCCAAAGTCTATTAAAATTCATGATGAGAGAGAGAGAGAGAAAACTAGAAATCTCAAGAAAGTCGTGGCTAAATCTTGTCTCTGATCCGTCCTTCCTCGTCAATCTTGTAGTTTTCTCGCGTTTTCTCCTTTCCAAACTTTGGTTTTTCTCTCTAGAACTAGCTGCCTCCAAAAAACTCCTTTTTTTTCAACGTCTGATACTCTTTTATCGTAGGGTTTTCTTCTTTTCGCGCCTTAAAAATCCTGTGATACTGCGCAGCTGTGCTATGACTGCGCTAGTTCTATTTGTTCTTCAATCTCTTCACCAGTTGCATAAAAGCTTGCCCTTATTCACTTTTCCTCAATCTTGGCCTCTAAATTCATATTTTCTCATATAATTCACCTACATCACAAAACAAACATGGAACCACTCAAATTGCTCATAAATTATTCAAGAACTAACAAAATTTAAGTAAAAAGGCACTGAAATAATATATCAATATTACATCCAACACTTATATGGAAAGTTTTAAAATAATACCATCCTGAATTGAATTTTATTATGTATAAATTCTGATTAAAATATAAATAACCAATAATATATTAATATAAAATCGTAATTTATAAAAAATTCAAAAAATGGGCAACTTTTGTTTTGCTTTCCGCCGTTTGATACAATAATATAACATCTAAAAGTCAATATTAGATTTTACTAAAAAATTTAGCCATTTTAAGTGTAATTTAAATTTTAAAAAATCCTAGAAATTATCACCTGGTGATGTTTGTTTGATGTAAAGAGGAAAAACCAATATTCTTTGGACATATCAATTCTCTGTATGCATTGATTCAAAAAAGTTACGAAGAATAGTATGCCTGTATATATCTTAGAAAAATTATTAACATAAAGTCATATAATAACTAAGCGGATATTAGCCCATAGTAACGGATATTAGTCCTCACGGATAAAAATTCTAAACACGCCCCTAATGTCAGTTTCGACTTGTCAAAACAAAAAATTGACAAGTCGCTTGGAATGTATTGCATCTCATTGTCATTTTCTAAACTGTGCATTGCATAAAAATCAAAAGGAGTCCTAGCCTTCCTAGATTCCTACATTCTGAATTCACTCGAACTATGGTAATTAAGGCTGTATCTCCAATTAGGCTTCTATGGGTGTCATGAGAAGAATTTTATCATGTTTTATCGGAAATCTACAGAAGGAAGAAAATTTCTTGCGAAACGGTAGTGAATTACAATCGGGCCTTATTGGAATTTCCAATGGAGAGTATAATAGTTTATAGGGACCTAAAGATGTCCAAAGTAATCATAAATCGGTATGGCGTGGCTAAATTGTACGCCTTTATATCGCTTCCTCCCAGAGAATTACATGTGCTGGATAGTGTAGCAGGGACATATGGGTTCATAGATCCTGAATACTTGAGGTCGAACTATGTTACTTAGAAATCTGATGTCTACAGCTTCGGTGTGCTTTTGCTCACGCTGGTAATAAACAAAAACGCAATTTGGGAGAATCATGATGGCAAAGATTTTAATGAGTTGGAATATATTAAACATTATGCTATAATGATCAGTACGACCAAATTATAGACCCAAGAATATTGGAAGAGGAATGAGGAGTTGCTAGTGAAAATCTACTCCAATCTTTCATAGATCTTGCCTTGATGTGCATACAAGAAAATGGGGAGGAAAAGCCGGATATGATTGATGTTGCGAAACAACTCCGTCTCAGGGAGAAGACCTCCCGTAATCATTTGCCAAGTGTTAATTCTTAATTTGATGATGATTTGAAGCACTTTTGTACTGTTTAGTGTTAAACTTTACAGCTTATAGCTTAAGTATGTATGGTGTTTTGCAGATAACCAAGCTACGTGTGTGGTTTTTATTGGGTTATGAAGCTATACTATAATGCCCCGCACTTTTAACTTTAGAATTTAAAACTAAAAATGCTTAGTGGTTGATTTATTGGAATGTGATATGACTCAATTTGATATATGATAGGATATAAATTAATAGTTGCTAATTTGTAGGAATGAAATATAGTAGTGCATTCGAGGGACTTAAGTGGTGACAGATCGTGACTACTTTATAGCAAATGCTCATTCACTTATCAAGTAATGGGGGAGATACAAGCATAAATTGTGGACTTCAACATTATAAGATGTCAATAAGTAGAATTTACCTTTTTTTTTTGCCTATCTTGTTTGTTGATCTGCAACATTTTTTTGATTCATTGTTATTCCACTCTGTGTTTTTGAGTCCTTTTAAGTCATTGTATTATTTCTTTTGATAAGCTAAGTACGAGTCATTGGTCAGGCCCTACAAACTCTATATATAAGCTGTGTATCGAATCTTAGACGGTTAGAAAATTAATGAGTCGCCATCTGTTTTGATTGTGAATTATGTATTGTGTATTGTGCGCGCTAGCAAGCAGCCACATCTTACTATACTATTCTGTTAGTGCTTGATTTTATTGATCTATTTATTTTATTATTTATTATTCTTTGAGCCTTAACGTTTCTTCGGGTAAATTTTACTTACTGAGTATTTTTTAGCTTAACCCTTTCTCTTTCTTACTTTTGCAGATAACGAAGTTTTATTGAGGTTTACTAGGCTAATTGTACCAGGCAAGAGGTAAAGATTCGAATGGATTTATAGAGAATTATAATTATTGTTATTATTATTATTTTTGAGACATTTGTCATGTAATTAAAGTTTTTAGTATTTTTATATTTTATTGAGATTATAGATACTCTGGATTAATTACTAATATTTAATTCATATTTAGTATTATTGAAGTTTAGAGTTTTGCGGGTTTAAAAAAATTTATCTTTCTGGGTTCACAACGATCTCGTTCTAAATTTTATCCTTTAAATTTGGGGGCGTGACATATACTTGTGTGTATAAGTTAATTTTACTTAATTGTTTGACGTAATGACAAAATTGATGTATTTGCTTGAGTAGAGCTGGAAGTGGTTGGTGGGGGTGGCAAATGGTTGTGTGCCTTGTGCTTGTTAGCATCGTGGTGCAGAATGAGTGTCTGTGTGTATGGTGGTGGTGGCACATTAGGTTTCGTTACTCAGAAAATAGATGTCTACAACTTTGGTGTGCTTTTACTTGTACTTTTAACTTGACAGAAAACTAAGCGCAATAACTCTCAAGGCAAAACTATAAAATATGTTAAAGATCACATTGAGAATGATCAGTTGAGCCATATTATAGATCCTAAAATTTCAAACCAGGATTTGATCAGCAGCAGCAGTTGCAAGCAATGCGGGATCTCGCCATGAGTTGCACCCACATAAGAGGGAAGGATAGGCCTAAAATGATTAATGATGTTGCGAAAGAGTTTCGCCAAATTGACAAGTGTACAAACAACTTTATTATGCTACTTTATCGGAGATTCCACTGACCTCAGTCTAGACTCTAGTTGTATGCATTTCAAATACAAGTCTTACCGACACCCAAAATTGGGTGGAATGGTCTGCATCAATTTATTATATTGAAAAATTTTAAATTTAAATTACAATTTTTACCTCCATTTTACTAAGAAAGAAAAAAAGAAAATAGCTGTAGATCCTACCTCCCAATTCATGGACGACTTCAACAAAGAAACAGGGAAAGAGATGTTCGCGCGTTGTCCTACCAAGACATTGAATGGCATTGACTTGACTTTTTGAATCTGTCCCGTAATAGCTAAAACTTAACTCGAACTTACAAATTCAAGTGTGAAATTGCTCTAAAAAGTCCATAGCAGCATCTAGGCAAATAACTTACAACAAAGAAATAAATGTGCCACTTTACCCGTACGTGAAGAAAAAAGTTGACAAGCCTCTTGGAACAAGTGTGACCTGAATTTCCATCTAGCTTCTTAGATCTTTCCTGTAAGGTGCCCTTTAATTATGAGAAGTGAATAATTATAAAATTTAACATCTTGCTGGAGATATATATATATATATATATATATATATATATATATATATATATATATACACATATTGCTTGTCATCATCATTTTACAAACCAGGCACTGCTTAAAAACCAAACAGAGTACCAACCTCACAATAAAAGATAAATAGCTGTAGGTCCTACCTCACAATTCATGGACGACTTGAAGAATGAAACAGGGAAAGAGATGTTTGCGCGTTGTCCTACCAAGACATTGAATGGCATTGACTTGACTTACAGCAAAGAAATAAATGTGCCACTTGACCCGTGAAGATAAAAAGTTGACAAGCCTTTTGGAATAAAAGGTGCCCTTTAATTATGAGAAGTGAATAATTATGAAATTTAAGATCTTGCTGGATATATATATATATATATATATATATATATACATATTGCTTGTCATCATCATTTTACAAACCATGCATTGCTTAAAAATCAAACAGAGTACCAACCGTCCTAGATTTTGTTCAATTCATTGATGGTTCCAACATTCTGAATTTACCCAATTTTGGTAACTGCACCTTCGATCATTCTATGGATCTCACGAGGAGAATTTCATCATATTTTTGTAAGCCAAAAGTAGTAGAGGAGCTTAGCAAAAACGTAGTAGAGGAGGAAGAACATTTTTTACAGAATGGCAGTGAATTACAGGCAGCGCTTGTTGCATTTTCGAACGGACATCATGATATTCTCATTCGCAACTTCACTACCAAAGAGCTACTCAGGGCAATAGATCAAAGCTTCCCTGATTGGCTATTTTCCATGGGCGTGGGATGGAAGTATCCATAATATAGTGGTTAAATCACATATGAGCCACCACAAGAATGTCTTGAAACTCATAGGATTGTATCCCGAATTAGATGTTCCGGCTTGTGTCTACGAATATGCCCAATGTATACTTTGTAAGAATATAACCAATTTATCAGAAACGTCTTAACAACAATCAAGTAGAAAGACAACAATATTCGTTATAACAATTCAATATAACACTTATAAGATAATTGTCCCACCGTGCGCTCTCAAGATTAGAGCTTTAATGGCTTCTGGACTTACAAGAAGAATACAAGAAAGAAAGACTAACTTAGGATTGTGTTTGAAGTTGTGTTGTGAATGAATTTGATGAACTAATCCATGCCTATTTATAGAATTCAGCTAGCCCGCCATAGGAGACTTTCTTACCAAACATTTCTATCTTGGTTGGCTTTACCAACCATGTTCAAAATATTGACCACCCATATTTATCACATGGGTGGTTACAATTGACCATATGGGTGGCTAACATCCAAGTCAACTTCTAGGAAGTTTCATTTGGTCAAATTTGTTAACTTTAGCATTGCATCATCCCGACGTCATCTTAGGTAATTCCAAATTCTCGAACTTTTTTTCTTGTAGCCATCGCATTCTCTTTTGACCTCATCAACGTTTAAGTCAGAATCATTAATTTATGCTACCATATAATTAACGATACTTATTATGAGGAGGTGGATATTGACATATACCAAACACCCCCTCTCAATGTTCACCTCATGTTGACTAAGCTATTGGGCCAACACCCAATGTTTGAAGAAGCTTGCTCAATTGGACTTTCCCTAACGCTTTAGTGAAGATATATGCACAATTATCTTCTGTAGGGTAGTACTCTATGTAGGTTTCACCTTCCTCGATCAGTTCCCTCACATAGTGATACTGAATCTCTATGTGTTTTGTTCTAGTATAAAATACCGAATTCTTTGACATGACTATACAACTTTGACTGTCACATTTCAACATTGTTGCTTCCTCTATTGGAATGCCAATGCCAATATCAGTCATGATGCGTCGTAGCCAAACAGCTTCACAAGATGCTATACAAGCAGCCTTGTATTCCGCCTCCGTTGATGAAAGTGCAACAGTGGGTTGCTTCTTACTAGACCATGAGATGATTCTACCACCAAATATAAATACATAACCTGTAACAGATTTTTTTGAGTCAATATCACCAGTCTAGTCTGAGTTACAGTACTCAGATAAAGTATATCTAGACTTGTATGATATCCCATACTCCAACGTGCCTTTGAGATATTTGAGGATCCGCATCCCTGCTTGCCAGTGACTTTGTTTCGGTTTATTTGAAAACCGATTGAGAACTCTAACAGCATAACTAATATAAGGTCTTGTGTTACAAAGGAATATTAAACTTCCCACCAACTTTCTGTAGAGCTTGTTATCAACTTGTTCTAAAGGATCGTCAATTGATAACTTTGTATTCACTTCCATCGGGGTGACAACTGGTTTGCACTCGGACATACCAAATGCAGTCAGAAGCTCACGAACATATCGTTGCTGCGAGATGAAGATAGTATGAGGTTTTTTCCATACCTCGATTCCTAAGCAATAATAAAGAAGACCAAGATTTGTCATTTCAAATTCTTGGCTCAACCATTCTTGCTTCTTCCGAATATTATCTTTATGGTCACTAGTGATTACATGATCATCCACATAGAGGACTACAATTACCTTCTTTCCTTGTTCACTTAGAACATACAAGTTGGCCTCTGATTTGTTTCTACAAAAACCATGCTGCAAGAAGAAAGAGTCTATACATTTGTACCAAGCTCGTGGTGCTTGCTTTAACCCATATAAAGCCTTTTTCAATTTGCAGACTTTTTCTTCTTCACCTAGTATTTAGAAGCCAGGGGATTGTGCAACGTAGACTTCTTCTTTAAGTTACCCATTAAGGAAAGCTGACTTGACATCCATTTGATGTACAATCCATCCATAATGCGGGGCAACTACAACAACTAGCCTGATTGTTGACATTTTTGCTGTTGGAGCAAAGGTTTCATATACATCGAAACCTTCAACTTGCGAAAATCCTTCTGCTACAAGGCGTGCCTTGTATTTTTCAAGACTTTCATCTCCCTTGTACTTCACTTTCCAGATCTATTTTGTACCGATGATTTTTCTGTTCGGTGGCTTTTCAACGATCTCCCAAGTATCATTTTTCATGATACTATCATACTCGGCTTGCATAGCTACTCTCCAATTTGGATTTGACATGGCTCCTCCACAGTTACCGGTTCTTTTACCGTCTTGATGATTTGGGTCATCAAAGCCATGTTTACTAGCTGTTGTCCTAATATGTTCTACTCCTCTATTCTCTTTGATCGTCTTAGTCCATCAGGACGTGGACTATCATCAGTAACTCCTGGATTTCTTCCATCAAAGAGCTGTTGGAACCACTTCGGTTGTGGCTTCCTTGTGGGTACAACAGGTTGGTCTTCAGTCTCTTCATCATTAGAGATTTCTTCATTGTTCAACGGTCGTTGTTCAGGCACTTGGTGGATTACTTTATCGGTTGATGACGAAATGCAAGACAACTATCCTCCATTGAGTGTGGTATCTCATTAAACACTATATCACGGCTTATGGTCACTTTCTTGGCCTCTACATCATAGAGTCTGTATGTTTTAGACTCTTTACTATATCCCAAGAAAATGTCCTTCTTGCTCTTGTCATCCAATTTCTTTTTATTTTCATTTGGGACGTGTACAAAACACTCACACCCAAATTTTCTTAAATGAGACATAGAAGGTTTCGTACCATAATAAGCTTCATTAGGAGTCTTATCGTTGAGTGCCCTGGTTAAGCATCGATTGAGGATGTATACCTCTGTGTTGACTGCTTCAGCCCAGAATGTGTCAGGTAGGCCAGCACCTTTCAACATGCATCGAGCCATTTCTACAATTGTTCGATTTCTTCGTTCCACAACTCCATTTTGTTGTGGTGTGTATGCAGCAGTCAATTGGCGCTTAATCCCAAGCTTGTTGCAGTAGTTGGTGAACTCTGTAGAACAGAATTTCCCCCCACGATCGGTACGAAGTTTATTCAATTGAGTTGTGTTCTCATTTGTCACAAGTTTGTGCCACACTTTAAACTTTTCAAGAGCATCAGCCTTGTCTCGAAGGAAGTACACCCACATCTTCCTACTATAATCGTCAACTAACAGCATAAAATAGGAAGATCCTCCTAATGTCGTGGTAGTCATTTTTTCGCAGAGGTCAGCATGTACAAACTCTAGAGGAGCCTTTGATCGGTTATGACTCTCTTTGGGAAATGACTGTCTATGTTGATTGCCCAGCATACAAGCTTCACATGGTCCTTTAACTTCTTCAATTGAAGGTAAGTCGACCACCATCTTTTTCTTTTGCATTTCCTTTAACACATGATAGGAAATGTACTTGAACCTTTCATGCCAAAGTTGACTTGTTTTGGCATCCACGACAGCAGAAAGAGAGCTGATTTCGTAAGTGTTATTTTTGCGAATACTTTTACTTACGATATTTTGATCCTTGTCAAGAATCAAAACTTCCGTCTTCTTGAACCGCACTTCTAGATCATTATCTGTAATGGTAGCTACAGATAGCAAATTTCTGGTGATCTGGGGTACAAAGAGTACGTTGGACAGCTTATTGCTTCCTCCATCTTTAGACACGAGCGAAATGGTTCCAGTGCCCTCAACGGGACACCTAGCATTATTCCCGACGATAACATTCATTGGTTCTTGTAGAGGTTTTATGGAGTCATATAACTTCTTCTTGCTGGTCATGTGTCGGAAAGCTCCACTATCTAACACCCATGCACTTGTTTGATGTACATGTGCACTTGTACACGTTTCCTCTAATACATCTGTTAAAGTAAACAGATGCACTTCCATTTCAGCTGTATTGGCAGATTCTTTATTTCTCTAATTTGGCTTTAGAGTTTTGTTCTTCTCGTCATGGATTCGTTTCCTGCAATCTTTGACAGCTTGACCTTTCTTATTGCAGTAGTAGCACAATCCAGAGAACGTCTTCTTCTTTCCTTTCTTCTTTTCTTCTTGGCTACTCCTCGTTTTGGCTACAAAAGAAGAGTCAAGTTGATTTTCTCTGCTTTTTAGCCTCATCTCTTCCTCTATCAACATGGCAGTGAATTCTTCAAACGTCAAAGGAGGAATGCGAACTTGTATATTGAGTGATGTCACAAGGTCGTCAAATTTTAGAGGCAACACTCTAATGCACCTTCGAGCTAGTTCCTCGGTTGATTTGGCAATACCAACTGCAACCATTTGATCATGTAGATTTTTCATCCTACTGATAAATGACTCAGCTCCTTCATCTTCACTTAATCTCTCAGCAACTAACTGATTATCCAAGTTCTGAATGCGAGTCTAGTTCCTCGTTTCATACTGATTTTTCAGTATGTTCCAAGCTTCAGATGCCTTGGTTGTGTGTTGAATAAGAGTGAGGACAGAATCCTGAACACTTGTGACAATTGCACAAAGTGCATCAGCATTTCGTCTCCTCCATTCTTTGACAAGCTGAGGATCTGGAGGTGTAGCCTTTTTTGTGTCATCTTCAGCACGGACTGCAACTGGTTCTGCATCTGTGCCTAACATTGTATCAAGGAGTGCGTAGGAGTCCAGAACTGTAGTGATTTTGAACTTCCACAATAGGTAGTTTGTGCCATCAAGCTTTCCTTCTATGAAAGTAGGGGGACAGATACGAATTGTCGATACTAAACCGAAACTAGAACTGGTAGAAGAAGAACTAGTACCTTGAGTAGCCATAGTTGTTGAGCTTTACTAGACAAGATTGTTGTTAAGAGCCCCTTAAGCTCTTAATATCATGTAAGAATATAACCAATTTCTCAGAAACGTCTTAACAACTATCAAGTAGAAAGATAACACTACTCGTTATAACAATTCAATATAACACTTATAAGATAATTGTCCCACCGTGCGCTCTCAAGATTAGAGCTTCAATGGCTCTGGACTTACAAGAAGAATACAAGAAAGAAATACTAACTTAGGATTGTGTTTGGAGTTGTGTTGTGAATGAATTTGATGAACTAATGCATGCCTATTTATAGAATTCAGCTAGCTAGTCATAGGAGACTTTCTTATCAAACATTTCCATCTTGGTTGGCTTTACCAACCATGTTCAAAGTATTGACCACCCATATTTATCACATGGGTGGCTACAATTGACCACATGGGTGGCTAGCATCCAAGTCAACTTCTAGGAAGTTTCCTTTGGTCAAATTTGTTAACTTTAGCATTGTATCATCCTGACGTCATCTTAGGTAATTCCAATTTCCCGAACTTTTTTTCTTGTAGCCATCGCAGTCTCTTTTGACCTCATCGATGTTTAAGTCGGAATCGTTAATTTATGCTACCATATAATTAACAATACTTATTATGAGGAGGTGGATATTAACATATACCAACATACTTCTCTCTAATTTATTGGACCATAGCAATGACAACAAGTTATTATCTTGGAGAAGTAGATTAAAAATTGCAAGCGATATCGTTAGCATAGTTGTTTATCTACATACTACTTTTTCAACACGTGTAATCCATAGGGACCTAAAGCCGTCCAACGTAATCATAGATCGATATGGGGTCGCTAAGCTGTTTGACTTCATACTCTCTATATCACTTCCTCCTAGAGAAATAAGCGTGGAAGATGATGTAGCAAGGACGTTTGGGTTTGTCAATCCTGAATACTACAAGTCGTGCTTTGTTACTCAGAAAAGTGATGTCAATAGCTTTAGAGTGCTTTTGCTTGTACTGCAAACTGGGAAATCCGGGATTTTTGAGAATCATGAAGGCGAAATGGTTCATGTGATTGAATATATTAAACATTATACTGATAATCATCAATATGACGAATTGATAGACCCAAGAATATTGGAAGAGGTACGGGGAGTTGGTAATGATAGTCTACTTCTATCTTTCGTGGATCTTGCTTTGATGTGCACACAAGACAATGGAGATGAAAGGTCAGAAATGATTGATGTTGCAAAACAACTCCATCAGATGGAAAAGAGCATCCGTAATCGTTTGCCAAGTATTAGTTCTTAATTTTTGTCTATTTTTAATTTGTTTATTTTGGAAACAATGTTACGTCTCTATACGACTAAGAAAGGTCACAAATGATTGATATTGCAAAATAACTCTGCCTAATGGAGAAGGGCATCCTCAATCGTTTGCCACGTATTGATTTTTAATTTTTCACTATTTTTAATTTTTTTATTTTAGAAACATGTGATATTTTAATATTAAATGAATTTATGATTGATTTTTTATGGTTATTCATGTATTTGTTATGTATTATCTTTGGAACATTAATCTACTAATTAGATCTATTTATCTAATTCATGTATTTCTGGATTCATGTACTTTCACATTCATATATCAGCTTATTCTTGTATCAATTATTTCAATATACGTTTACGTTCAACACGTCCATTTTGTTAGGAAGTGTTTAGACAAAAGTGTTGTGGAAGGGTACCATAGTTCTTGAAACAAAAGACTATTTATTCTTCGAATGCTCATTTAGTTAGAGGATATGGATAAAGTGTTTGCGTAGAGCTAGTGTAAATAAGCAAAGTGTCAGATGGGATCATACTATGCAAAACATGTGCAGATGGACAAAGTGGAATTCCCTTAGAGCATCGATTTTGAAGCTAGCTTTTAATTCATGTATTTATCATATTTGGTATGAGTGAAATACAAGAACCTTCAACAACTGTGCTTCAAGTGAGGAGTCTATTTCGAGAAGAGTTATGAATGCAGTGCGTTTAAAGCTTATTGCAGGGAAGAAAAGTTTCAGTTTTTCATTTTTTGTATTATGTAAACATTTGTAATGACTTAGCCAACAGTTTTTTATAGTGAAATGAAATACTTTATAGATTTGATTCTCTCCTAGTTACTAGTATCTTCGAGTGACTAAGACATGAAATCCTAATCATCTATCCCATATTGAATGATTGAGATTGAGAGAGAAACAAAAGAAAGAAGAAGGAACAAAAAGTGAAAAGAAGTAGTGCAGGAAAATTTAAAATTTAAAATATATGGTTGAGATTGATTCATTTATGGGGTTATTTTGCTTCAAACCCCTTCACTTCTTATAAAAGTGTGACCTAGACCTCAAATCTTTTTGAAAGTGAGACATAGACCCCTTCTATTAAAAAATTAGTTAAACCAACCCTTTAAATAAGGGTAAATAAGTCATTTATGACATTAATTATGCAGACCAGCACCTTTTCTTTCTTCTTTTGATAAAGTTAGCTTTCTTTAGTCAAAATAATCTTTCTTTTCTTCCTTTTCCAACGTTCAATCTACCTTTCCATTACATTTCCCTTCTTTTTGTTCTTTTTCATCTTTCTTATCTTTTTGCAAATTCCAACATCACCGATTCTTTTTTTTTACATCACCGGCACTGTTTTTTTTTTTTTTTTTTTTTCTCTCTGATGTAAGCACCTTTCAATCACGAAAAAATGTCATCTTCTCCCACATGAGATTATAGCATTATGTCAAATTTTCTCAGAAATTTGCACAAGTATTTATGTTTTATTGAAATAGTTTTTTATTGTTGTAATTGAGAATGCTTATATGTATATTTTCATTTTCACTTAGCCATCATCATCTACTACACAAGCTAAAAATTCAAGTCAGCCATCATCATCTATTAGGCAAGATACAAATGCAAGTCAGCTATCATCATCTATTAGGCAAGATACAAATGCAAGTCAGCTATCATCAGCCACTAAAAGGTGTAATCCATGGTAAAAAATATTTTTCTTGTATATCAATTTGTACGTTGGAGCATTTGGTTTCAATTTACAAATCCTATTTTAAATTTTTTGTTTTTGGGTTTTTCAAAATTTGTTGATGACAAAGATTAAGTGAAGAAGCTTTTCGGGAGTCTTGGAGTTGTTTTGGATTGCGCTTTGATAGTGTATGGTTAGTGCTCATTTAGTATGTTTCTTGATAAATTGTTGCAAGAAAAAATTAGAATTTGTTGGAAGTATTTTGGAGTTGTTGATTAATGTTGCAGTAAAATAATTCACTTTGGATTACTATGCAATTGGTTTGTTATATACAGATTGAGAACAAATTATAATTAAACTTTTTTGGATACTATATTTGCATATGTCCTGCTTGAGGGCAAAACTGTCAATTTATAGGTATTTAACAGAAAAACTAACACCTCCTTAACAGAAGGGGTCTATGTCTCACTTTCAAAAAGGTTTAGGGTCTAAGTCACACTTTTATAAAAAGTGAAGGGGTCTGAAGCAAAATAACCCTTAATTTATGGCATGAATGATTATAATTTCACCTCTTAGTTACTCGAAGACACTAGTGATTAGGAGAGAATCCTAACCCTATAAAATAAAGGGAATTTTCATCTATATAATAGCTAATTGAAGTGAACATTTGAGTAATATACACTCAAAGCCGCATTTGTCGCACTTGTTACCATAGTTGTCGAATCGTGAATCGTATCGTGAATCGAAATGTCATTTTTTTGAATCGTGAATCGAATCGAATCATGAATCGTACCGATTCGATCACAAATTTGAAGCTAGTTGATATTTGACATATTATGTTTCTATTAACAGTTTTTAGTTGAGATTCTTTATTTGAATTAATATTAATATATATTTTTGTTAGTTTTCTAGATTGTTCACTACTTCACTTGTTCCTAGTAGCCTAAACAATTTTTGCATCACAATATCACACTATTTTTTTTGGTCGGAACAATATCACATTTCACAAGTATCCAAACTAGTGCCCAAAAGTTGTTGTAAACACAAGTGGTCCAATCAATTACGAGTTTTGTGTCCCATTTTTTTACTAAAGTGGGCTTATTTTGTTAGCTACTTTGAAATATTTTGGGCTTTAAAAAAAAAAAAAAAATTGACCCGAATCGCGAACGATTCAGTGAATCGTACGATTCACTAACGATTCACACGATTCGGTACCGATTCACTTGCGATTCACGTCGATTCACGATTCTTCTATCCGATTCGTATCATTTTTTTAGTGAATCGTATCGAATCGTACGATTCGAATCGCGAATCGTACGATTCTGATTACAGAGCTTGTTACCATAAGTGTTTTTAACTAGAATCTAGCTTAGCGATAATATTCAATGATTTTTTATGTAGGGGATAATTATGGGTTAATTATGACACAATTAGGGGAATAGTGTGCACTTTCATATCTAATAATAAGTAGTGTTTTGTAGTTCTCTCGAATAATATATTAACTTCATGGAAATTTCTTCAATCCTTTTGCAGTTCGTATTTTTTAGAGATAGAAAAGTGGACTCTACATGTATGGAATTCACATACTATGTGAGTTGGGAGCATGAGCCGTCTGAGGATAGAAGAACTACTCTAACTTCATTTATCTTTTTCAAGTTTTTCCAAAATGTCAATTTTCTAAAAGAAAAAGGACTTTTTCACGGGAAAAAAGTTATTTTAGTGCCTTCTTAACTAAGGTTCGAATAGAAAAATTTAAAAATATTTTCTTCATAAGTTCTTATCTTTTAACTCCATTAATGATTTTTAACAGGAAAGGGGTATAATGGTAATGCATTATGTGCATTATATACTTTGCAATGTGACGGTTTAATTCTTTTATTTATATTTTATTATATTAATGAAACTTTTTTGTAACAAAAACAAAAGAATGTGACCGTTTAAATCGGTCACACTAATTTTTTTTTTTTTTAACGGCCAAAAATATTAACTGCCACGACGATGAATACAGCGACAAATTGTGGAGTTTCCCATATGATACTATTTCAATGGAGTTACATAGTAGTATTCATTAAGAAAATTGACGAAATTGTAAAATCAATTCCCAGACACCAATATAATAGAGTTTAATTTTTTTTCAGCTTGTCTTTTTCTTCTTTTATTTCAAAGTTGAGTAAATCTCTATTGTTTACATATTTTTTCAATGTCATCTCTAATATTTCAGAAGATTCATAGAAGTCCCCAATGCTTATAAAAATAATTCAAAATGGTCCCTATTGTTCAATACTAACCAAATTAGTCCTTATTATTTTTTAAAAAAAAATTAATTTAGTCCCTATTATTTAATTTTTTAAAAAAAATTCAAGTATGTTTAGGGACTAATTTAATTTTTTTTAAAAAAATAAAAACTAAATTGGCTAGTTTTAAATAATAAAGACTATTTTAAATAATTTTTATAAATGTTAAAAACTAATATGATTCTTTTAAAATATTAAATTTAACTTGAAAAAAATATATAAACAATAAGGATAATTTGCACAATTTACCCTAATTTTTACAAGTCCAATGCAACATAGTGCTGCCTTATCGGATTCCACGGACACTGATGTAACTATATATTTGTGGACGATATCAAGTATGAGATATGCCCCTAGTAGCTCAGATGGTAAATCGGAATGGGAGTTTCGTGGCTGGCATGGGTTTGAAACTTATTACTACCATGAGTCACTTGTCTTTGTTTTCATTCTGAGATCAAACTTTTAACTGAATTAGTGTATATTTTGAGGTGAGCCGCTACACTCCTAGATTTGATTCACACCCAGCCTTTAGGTCAGGCGGGAGTAAGTCAGGCATGATCTATCAAGATGCCGAAGGTTTTAATGCAGTGGTATTTATCTTGATCGATATTTTATAGGCTGGTTGAAGTGGGGATGTTTCTGAGTTACAAAAAAAAAAAAAAGTATGAGATAGGGAAAAAGATGTACATGCGCTGTTGTACTCTGAAGGAATTGAAGGCCATTCATTTGACTTTAAAGTCCTTGTTGGAAGATGAGTATGCATCTATGTCATTTTTGACTTGTCATGCTAAACATTGACAAGTCTCTTGGAAGATGTGATATCCTATCCCATTTCAATTTCGTATTAAATTTGTATTTAATTTATAATAATTTAAATTTATTATTATTGTCAACACGAATTTAAACATTTTACTTCTATTAATTAGGCTTTATGCCAGCTAGTTGCTTGCGTCTTTCCTGCAAGGTGCCTTATGACTTAAGAGAACTGGACAATTCCTTTTAAGATCTTGCTGGAATACATTGCATTTCATCACTTGTAAACCATGCAGTCCTTAAAATCCAAGAATACCGACCTTGTTAGATTTCAGTTGACAGAGCAAATCTAGAAATTCTTCTTAGTGGGGATTAAATAATTTTTTTAAGCTAAAAATAAATAGAAATTAATTTTTTTTTTAAATATATAAATTTTTTAATATTCTTTTGTCAGTCCCGCTGGCCCTATTTACTTCCGCCACTGTTGGTTGCTGTACGTTCTTCACGTTGTTTAAGTTGTTGATGGTTCCAACATTCTGAATTACTCTGATTTTGCTAACTGTGCCTCCTAGGCTCCTATGGGTCTCATGAGAAGAATTTCATCATACTTCAAGCCAAAACCACCGGAGGAAGAAATTTTTTTACGGAACGATAGTGAATTGCAGGCGGAGCTTATTGGATTTTCGATATTCTCATCCGTAGCTTCACTGTCAAAGAGCTAGTCAGGGCAACAAGAAGCTTTTCTGAGCGTATTTTCGACAATGGTATGACAGCCATGTTCAGAGGCCACTTAGAAGGTCGCCAAATCCTGGTAACTAACAATTGGAGAGGCAGAAGATATGTCTTTCATGATAAAGCTATCCGTGATATGGTGATTTCTTCACATATGTGCTACCTCAAGAATGTGTTGAAGCTCGTAGGCTGCTGCCTCGAATTCGAATCTCCGGCACTTGTATATGAATATGTCGAAGGTACACTTCTATCTGATTATTTGTTGAACCCCAACAGTGACAACAAGTTATTATTATCTTGGAGAAGTAGAATAAAAATTGCAAGTGATATTGCCAGCACAATTCTTTATCTCCATACTGCTTTTCCAACGCCTGTAATTTATAGGGACATAAATCCATCCAATATGATCGTAGATAAATATGGGGTCGTGAAATTGTTTGACTTCGCTCTCTGTATATCGCTTCCTCCTGGAGAATTGAGTGTGGAAGATGAAGTAAGAGGAACAGGGTTTGCAGACCCTGAGTACATCGACTTAGGCATTGTTACGCAGAAATCTGCTGTCTACAATTTCGGTATATTTTTGCTCATTCTGCTAACTGGGAAAACTGCAGTTTGGAAGTATCATGAAGGCAAAAGGTTGGTTTTGTTGAAGGATGATGTTAAATATTATGCTAATAATCATCAGTACGATCAACTTATAGACCCAAGAATATTGCAAGAGGAAGGAGGAGTTAGTAATGAAAATCTACTCCTATCTAATTTCCTGGATCTTGCTTTGATGTGCACACGAGACAGTGGAGAGGAAAGGCCAGATATGATTGATGTTGCAAAACAACTCCGCCTCATGAAGAAGCGCATTCGTAATAGTATCAATTAATTCTTGATTTTTTGTCTCTTTTCCTATTTTTGCTATTTTGAATCCGTATAATTTAGAAAAAAGATTTCATCTTTCTGTATATATACTTTGTTAAGAAGAGGAGTACAACTAGAAATGCTATAATTATATGTAAGGAAAGGCTTAATATGAAGTTCTGGTGCAAGAGGAATCTGATTATCACTGTTCCCATCATACTTCTAATTTGATCGGCATTTGCTTCAGTGTCCGAGTGACGAAAGGTTCTTTTCGTTTTATAGCTTAATGTTTTCATCAAATTTTTAGTTTGTTCAAGAGTATGATACTGTAATCATGGAGCTACTAAGTAATTTCTATGAGATAATTGACGAAGTTGTAAAACCATCTCCAAATACCAAGACAACAATCAAATTTCAACTTGTCTTGTTCGTCTTTTATGAGAAAGCTGAGTAAGTTTGATTAAGACAACTATTAAGCAAAAGTAACCCGTATTCTTTTTTAATAGAATTTATATGAGTTTTACACGTCACAAGTCCTTTATAAATGTGTTTCGACATGACCCCTTCATAATGCTGCTTTAATTATATTTAGAAATTTTTTTCTATCAGTCCAAACTAATATAAATCCATAAAAAAAAGTAAACTTTACATATGCATAACCCATTTTGTGTGAAAAAATTTAAATTAATCTGGACTAATTAAATAATAAACTTTCATTTTTTCTTTGGGTTTTGACCTTTTTGGATTCCACTGATCCAAATCTGAGCCCAAATTGAGGTCCCACCTTACAATTCATGGACGATATAAAGTAATAGGGAAAAAGATGTTAACGCTTTGTCCTATGAAGAAATTGAAGTCCATTGACTTGACTTTTGAGGTTTGGCAAGGACGATAGAAACCCTCCATTTCATGCATCTACATCACCCTTTGATCGAAAAACAATTTTTTTTAAAGAAAAAGAAAAGAGTACATCAATATGTCGCGTAATGCGAAGAAATTAACTCACACGTACAGATTTAAGTGGGAAGTTGCTCTAAAATGGTCGTAGCAGCATCCACGCAAATAAGAGATTCAGGAGTAGGTCTCATGAGGATGGAGGGTTAAAAGAAAAAATGGAAAAAGAAAAGGCATCCAAGAAAATAAACTTACAGCAAAAAATAAATGTTTACTATTTACTCCCAATATCATATTGGACGGATCACGATTACCTATTTACTTATATATAAATTTAATAAAATTTATGGGATTAGTGAGGGTTGCAGCCTCCAATGACCCTTATATGGCTCCATCAGTGCATACTAGACTTGTAAAGAGAAAAAGTGACACGCGTCTTGGAAGAAGTTTAACTTGAATTGTCAGTTAGCTGCTTGGATCTTTCTTACAACGTGCCTTTAGGCCAATTCCAACAATTTTCTTATATTTTTCTCTACATGTAGAAAATTTGGATTATTTCTCTACATTAAGGATTCCATATTTTAATTTCACTCCAACAGTTTCACCTATTTTAAAAACTCTCTATTTTTGTTTACTCCGCATGTAAAGATGTGGAGATAAGTTTAGAGAATTTTTATTATATCTCCACATGTAGAGATAGTGACATTTAGATGTAGAGATTCTTTACATGTAGGGGAATAGGTATAACAAAATTGTTAGAGACCAAAATCTCCAATAACTTCCCTACATATAGAAAATTTGGTACTTTAGGGCACCTATTGGAGATGACAGATGACCTAAGGTCATCTCCAATAGATGATCTAAAGTGACTTCTTACCTTATATATAAGGAGGGGATTAATAAATTTTGCTCCAAGAGATCCCTTGTCCCATCACTAATTAATTGTTTACCAAGTATTAGATCTTAGTTTTGTCTCTTTTTCTAATTTCTATTGTGATTTTTTTTTTTTTTTGGTTAGGCCAGTAAGAGAATTCATTCAACGTCAAAAACTGTTACAGAAAAAACAAAAACCTACACAAAATCCTGCAACTATTCAAGTATTGCCCTAATTTTCCAGAAAGTACAAAGGGCTCGATTACTATAGGTATTCTTAAATTTACTACTCGAGAGCATTTTCAATCTAACTATCTCTTCAATCTTAGCAACAAGCTGATCTTCTATTGAGGCTCTATTGCCAAAGAGTCTACAATTGCGTTCCCTCCAAAGATGGTAGATGCAAGCAGGGAAAACGATTTTGAGAATAGTAGCTTTGACAGTCTTCTTCTTGCAACTTTTAATGATAAAGTGGAAAATGTGATCCCAGCGGATACTTCCAACTATGGTCATTGCAAACATTATACACCGTCTCCAAACTCTTCTACTGAATGTGTCTATTCTGAATTTGTTTGTGAGGTAACTTGGTTTGAAGAAGCCTTGTATTTTTTTAGTGTTAAATGTTACTGGCTCTAGCTTATAAGAGCATACATACGTATATTGTTTTGAACTTGAGCCGCAAGGATTGGTGATGCGAGTGTTTAATTGGTGTTGTTGTGAAGCTATACGTATTTGTATAAATTTTATTTTATTTACTTGTTTGAGCCGGTGATAATACAATATTTGATATATAAGCTATACAACGTATGTATTTTCAAAGTGTTTTTAAGGCTAAAATATCAATTTACTCCCTCTTTATTTTCTTGCCTCTTACCCGCTCAGAATGCTTAATAGATATTATCTAGTGCTAGAAGGCTACAAAAAAGCTATCATAAAGTTCCGTTCTTCTTTCCATCGTTGATCCTATCTATGTTTCTATAATAGTCCAACAACACGCTCATTCTTTAGCTTTAGAGAGACTCTTGAATCCCACGATACCATTATGAGCTCAGTATATACGAGTGTTTATTCCGTGGAGTAGCTCGAATTTCAAATCATTCACTTATTTTAACTACTTATGCTATAGATGTGGGAACATCAACTCCCTTCTCGTGGGCTTTTGAGAAGTGGAAGAAATTGTTAGAATTCTATGGCAGAGTTTTGGGAGCCAGAATGCATGCTAGTTTCAAAAGTTTTCCTCAGAACGCGAGCCTTGAGGCTTTCATCAAAACAAAGAGAAAGGTTGACTGGTGCTTTTTTCTGTGTTAGCTAGGTGAAAAGTTTACACTATAAATAGATTAGTAATAATAAGGAAGAGCTACATCAAATTATTCACATATAATACCCAACAATTGAGTGGTACGGTCACGTAGGGGGCCTGTTATAATAAAAGATTTTGAATTCGAATAACGATTTTAGGCTTGTATGTGTTTAAAGTTGAAAATTAACTTTGGGAATGTAGAAAGTCAACTTTGGATACCATCCAAGACTCGATCGATAATTATTTCTGCATACTTTCTTCCAAGTAAGTTTTATTATTTCTTATATTCTAAAAACTAATCTTGTATTTTTTAAAAAGTTTCTCAATACACATAAGTTATACAATCAACACTAATTTTCTAACATAATTGAACTTTGAGGTCCTTATATGAGAAACTTCCAGGCCTCTTACCATAGCATACGCCAAAGAGTTGACTCATACAAACAGATTTTATTAAGTGATATCTTCATCTAAGAATTTAAATTGTTGAAAAGAGAGTTTATAAATATATTTATTAATTATTTTCAACACGACCCCTCCCCTACAAGCAAGATTTATTTTGTTTTTTCAGAACGTGTGTGTGGATATATAGTTTAATGGTTTAAAAACAGTTTGGTAGCCTAAGTTCCAATACCATGTAAGTAATGATCACATCTAAATATTAAAATAGGAAATTGCTCAAAAACAGCCATCGTATCATCCACGCAAAAATTTACACGAAAATAATATTATTGCCACTTGTCCATGATATCATTCCGGCTAATTGCTTGGATCTTTCCTGCAACGTGACAAAAATGGGCTATATAAATTTTGACATTCTTGCTGGAATACATTGCAATTCTTCAAATTTCATCACGTTCTTCTATTGTTCAATTAGTTAATGGTTTTAATTAACTTATGAATTACCCCAATTTTGCTAACTGCATCTCCTATGGGTCTCACCCGAAGAATTTTGTCATCATTTAAGTCAAAAAAGGAGGAAGAAGAAAAGGCAACGCACTTTTTACAGAACGGTGGTGAGTTACTAGCGGAGCTAATTGCATTTTCCAATGGACGGTATGATATTCCCATTCGTAGCTTCGCTGCCAAAGAGTTAGGCAAAGCAACAAACGACTTTTCTGAGCATGTTTTCGCCAATGATCTGGGATTTATGTTCGGGGTCTTTTAGAAGGACGTCAAATCTTGGTTAACAATTGGACAGGTAAATTTTTTAAAACTTATAATTTGCCTCGTGATTTGGCAATCCGTGATATAGTGATTGCTTCACAAATGAGTCACCTAAAAAATGTCTTGAAGTTCGTAGGCTGCTGCCTCGAGTTTGAATCTGCTACTTCTGTGTATGAATATGTTGAAGGTAGACTTCTATCTTTTTTGTTAGTCTCCGAAAGTAATAACAACGCTTTATTATCTTGGAGAAGAAGATTAAAAATTGCAAGCGATATTGCCAGAACAGTTCTTTATCTCCATACTGCATTTCCAACACCTGTAATTTATAGGGACCTAAAGCCGTCCAAAGTAATCATAGATCAACATGGGGTCGCTAAATTGTTTGACTTCTCTCTCTCTATATCGCTTCCTCCCGGAGAATTGCATGTGGAAGATGATGTAACAGGGACGTTTGGGTTTCTCGATCCTGAGTACCATGCGTCAAACTTTGTTACTCAAAAAACTGATGTCTACAGCTTCGGCGTGTTTTTGCTTGTACTGCTAACTGGGAAATCCGCATTTTATAAGAATCACGAAAAGTTTTATGTGGCTGGATATGTTAAACATCATGCTGATAATCATCAGTATGACGAATTTGTAGACCCAGGAATATTGAAAGAGGTACGAGGAGTTGGTAATGATAATCTATATAGTACTTCTATCTTTCCTGGGTCTTGCTTTGATGTGCACACAAGATAACGGAGAAGAAAGACCAGAAATGATTGAAGTTGCAAAACAACTCCAACAGATGGAAAAGAGCATTCGTAATCGTTTGTCGAGTATTAGTTCTTCAATTTTTGTCTTTTTTTAATTTGTATATTTTGGAAATAATTTTATGTCTCTATACACTGATTTGAAGACGAGTGCAACTAGAAATGCTACAGTTGTATATGTAAGGACATGGTCAATTTGAAGTTCATGTTGTTTGAGTGGAATGTGTCTTTCAGTAATAATACCCCTAATTATATGTTAAAAGATTTTCTCTTTTTTTTTTCAAAACAAAATTATATGCAAGAATAGAAGTATGTCTTTTTGTATAAGAGAGTACTATAATATTATGATATGGTAACATTTTTCCCAAGTGAAAGCAATTTAATTCCAGAGTTGGTCCTCCACTGATCTATTCATATTCTCAGCTCAAAGATTGCGTATAGTATGATTGTTGATATTGATCCTAGACCTTGAATTTGTTCTTTTAGAGTTTGTAACGAAGAGTTGAGAAAATATTTTGGTTAAAATAACTTCAGATTAGAAATTATAACTTATATTATTTTGACCCTTAGACGATATATTATTATACACGGCACATAAAAGCTCTCCATAAAATGACTAAGAAATAATGTTAAGTGATCATATAACAAGGATTTAGATCTTAAAACATCGAAAGAGTTTTGTCTCTGGTATATAAATTCTACTGTAAAATATGAAGACTTCCATGTTCCACCATTGGATCTGCTCTTGTCGGGGTATATAGTGAGTGTGCGAAGGGCAATGACATATACTCTTTTGAGGGAAGTACTGATGTATGTGAACTGTGTGTGTTTGTGTTGTGTGTATGTTGTAAGGAAGAAGAAGGTGAAGAGAAAAAAAAAAGAGAAAAGGGTAAATATCATATTACCCCCCTGTGTTTTGCTAAAAATGTACAATACCCCCATGTGTTTTAAAAATTAATTAATTACCCCCTATGTTTTACTAAAAGTGCACAATACCCCTCCGTGTTTTAAAAATTAGCTGATTATCCCCTTATGTTTTATAAAAGTAGCTATCTTTGTTCTATTCCCCCTGTGTTTTGCTATCTTTGTTCTATTCCCCCAAGAAAATAAGCTATCATTGGAGTGATGTTGGTCACAGAGACTACTAAGCGATTCAAATTCAACATATTCGTATACTAAAGTTGGACTCTTGAATTCTAGGCAGCAGCCTGAAAGCTTCAAGACAATCTTGAGGTGGCTCATCTGCGACGCTATGGCTATGTCACGGATAGCATTGAAACCTACATACCTGAGATGCTTAACCAAAATCTGGCGTTCATTTATAGTACCTCTGTACATGTATCCATATGGGCTAACACTTTCAGCAAAGTTATTTGTTGCAGTGATCAGCTCTTTGGCTGTAAAACAACGAATAGGAATTTCCTGTCGTCCATTGAAAACAGCAATAAGCTCCTCTAGCAGGGCACTTCCATTGTCCATCAAAGATGCTTCTTCTTCTTTCTTCTGTCTACATGTAAAGAACCGCAACATCTTTCTCTTATATGTTCTTGAAGACCTGCAGCACTTCAATAGTCAATTTGAAGCCTCAGTGAAGGAATTAGACTGAATGAGTTGTAGAGAATTAATCAGCACGCCAGTTGAGAAGAACTGGATGGGAAGTACAATACTATGGAGTAATGAGTTGATTATTTTGTATTCAAGGAAAGTTACATTCCAAGAAAAAATTTAGCAATTGCTTGCTAGCCTTCATCAGACTTTTGAGGAAATAGACTTTGACTTATTGCAGGGAGAAATATTGGCTCCTATCGTGCGTTGATGATGTGCAAGGACCAAGCCCATGGAAGTTATATGGAAGCGTTTATGTTATAAAGTGATGATTGGTATGCTAGAATAAATTGAAAATTGAATGATATTTTTAATTTTTTTCTGATTCTCAGGCTTCAAATGAGGTAATAAATTTGAGAATTTCATTTCTTGATATGCTGTTTAGAATAAATGAATTCTATAAAATTTTGCGGAATTCATTTGCAATTCAGCTTTTTAGGTTTGAACAAATATAAATTCATGATTTGTAAATCTTAGATTTACTCAAACTTTACCTAAATTCTTATTCAAGAGGTGAAATTTAAAATTCTAAACTACCAAATTAGTTGCTCGTCTTTTAAAAATTAAATTACCTCTAAATTAGAATTTAAAATTATAAAATTGAATATCAAATCACAAATAAATTCAAAACGAAGACTTACATGTTATAGGCCAAAAGGTTTGCAAAACAAATGGGAAAGGAATACAAGAAATTCATTGAATATTAGAAAATTCAGCGAATACCAGAAATCTTTAGCAAATACAGGAAATTTGGAGTATGAAGAGGGCATGTTGGCTTGACAAAAATTAGGTTGTTGAAGCAAAACCAACACTGACAAAAAATAAAAGAAATGACATGTTTAAATTAAGAATTCGAAGGAAAAACAACCGGCAGTGGAAGGTACGTTGACTGCCTTCTCGTGTAAAATAATTCACATTAAAAGTCTTGAAAAAAGGATCCAGAAAAATAATAGCCCGAACCCCTGAAATATCAGACCATCTGTAATGGCTCATCCCTAGCGCATTTGAACAAACTTCAAGGTCTCGCACAGGTTGAATTGTCAACCAACTCTTTTGACTGTGAGTCATAAAAGTGCATATTTTAGCAATACTGTTCAAGAGATGCAACGTATCAAGAGTGGTGGTTTAGGGAAAAAGGTGTCGTCCTTAATAATAATAATAATAATTATAATAATAATAGTAATTTTTATTATCATAATGATAATTATTATGATATGATTATTATTATCATTATTATTATTGTCATTATTATCATTAGATTATTCGTATAATTATTATGACTTTCTATAGGACCTATTTGACTGACAAGATTCACCATTACTTTAGCTATTTTGGCCTACCTGCCATCCACACCAGAATAAATAGAGTTTTTTAAAATTTTTCTAGAAATATGAACAAATGGAAGTTTAACTCCGCAAAAAGTAGTTCATGGAGCCTCTCGGGATTTGGACCCCCAACACCATGGTTCATAGTCATGTACTCTAATCCAAGCTATAGCCCCATCCTATCTCGAATTATTCATAGATAAAAAGATGTCAAAGGGGCTTCTCACTTCCCAGATGAATCTTCCTACATCTATATATAAAAGATGGTTTATCAAGTGAATCACTATATCAATACTGTTCAATCTGAGCTCTTGCAATTAGAATAAGTTCGGTAGCAGATTGATATTATTATAATAATTATATATTATCATTATAATAATAATTTTATTATTATTGTATTTATAGTTATTATAATGATATAATTATAATAACAATGATTATGATATAATGATAATTGTTATTATTATAATTATCATTAATTATTATTGTTATCATTATTATATCATAATTATTGGTTATTTTTATCATTATTATAATGATAGTTATTATTATGATATTATTAATATAATAATAATAGCTACCATTATCATAATAAAATAATAATTATTATCTTTACTATTAATATTATATAATAATGACACTATTATTATATATTATTTTATTATGGTAATGAAAGTTAATTTTATTATTATAATTATTATATTAATAATAATTATCATAATAATTATAATTCATTATCAGTATTATAATAATAATAATTTTTAAATTTATATAACTATTGTTATTATAAATATTATAGTATCATATAATTAGTTATTATTATATTAACAATAATTATTGTTTTTAATATTATAATAATAATAATATTCTTCTTCTTCTTCTTCTTCTTCTTCTTCTTATTATTATTATTATTATTATTATTATTATTATTATTATTATTATTATAATTATTATTATTATTATTATAATTATCATAACAATAATTATTATTAATAATTATTTTTGTTGTTGTTGTTGTACTGATTTTAGAAATAAAAGGGGTATGTTTGTAAAATATTATGTTTTGATAAGGTATTTTGGTCATTTGATAAATAAGTTTATTATGGAAATGAACTAATCTATGTATTTGTTCTGTAATAGCTAATCTGATGTACGAGGAAGTGGGATTTATAACTTGCGAATGAGATTCCTAAATTAATTCCCTCATACCAAGCATGAGATTTGAAATAGACTTGAAAATGTTATTCCATTTTTAACTGATTCTAGTGTAGCAATCGCTACCTAATTATATTATTTTTAACTTGAACGAAATTTCTAGCTGAGTGATAATATTCAATGATTTTTGAACTAGGAGAGAATTATGAGTTAACTATGACACAACAGGGAGAATAGCGTGCACTTTCATCTAAAAATAAGTGGGTTTTGTATGTCTCTCAAATAATATATTAACTTCATTTATCTTTTTCAAGTTTTCCCATAATTTCATTTTTCTAAAAGAAAAAGGTTTTTTTTCACAGGAAAAAGTTATCTAATGCATGACTAGCTAAGTTTCAAATAGATCCACAAATTTTGAAAATCTTTTCATAAGTCCTTATCTTTTATATCCATTAATGATTTCTAATGGGAAAGAGGTATAATGGTAATGCATTATGTGCATTAGAGTATTGTTTTATCACCCAATTATCACCTCCTATATGGATACTTAGTTGACATACTAAATTAACAAACTTTTTTCATTCTTCTCTCTTCGTTTGAAATGTTAATTAAGCAACCATATAAGAATTGATACATAGGTGATGAAAATAAAGTGACATATAACACTTATCATGTGGATTATATACTTTGGAATGTGACCGTTTAGTTCTTTTATGTATATTTATTTTATTAATGAAACTTCTTTTGACAAAAAAACAAAAGAATGTGACCATTTGAATCAAACGATCATACTATTTTTTTTTTTTTGAGTAATGCTAGTTGTCACCTCATTTTTATTACTTAAATATCACCAGCAACGAGTATACTTAGTTGATATGCTTATAACTTAAGACTTTTTTTTAATTTTTTCTCTTCTTTTAACATGCCAATTAAGTAAACACATAATAAGTGTTATTTGAGTGATAAAAATAGAGAGACACTTAGCATTACCCTTTTTTTTAATTGGCCAAAAATCATTAGTGCCATGACGATGAATGAAGCGACGAATTCTGGAGTTTCCCATATGATATTGTTTCAATGGAGCTACTACGTAGTATTCATTGAGAAAATTGACGAAATTGTAAAATCAATTCCCAGACACCAATACAATATAGTTATTTTTCAGCTTGTCTTTTTCATCTTTTATTACAATTATTTTGCTAATTGTGCCCCCTAGGCTCCTCTGGGTCTCATGAGAAAATTTTCATCATACTTCAAGCCAAAACCACCGGAGGAAGAAATTTTTTTACGGAACGGTAGTGAATTGCAGGCAGAGCTTATTGGATTTTCTAGTAGAGGGTATGATATTCTTATCCGTAGCTTCACTGCCAAAGAGCTAGTCAAGGCAACAAGAAGCTTTTCTGAGCGTATTTTCGACAATGGTATGACAGCCATGTTCAGACGCCACTTAGAAGGTCGCCAAATCCTGGTAACTAACAATTGGAGAGGCAAAAGATATGTCTTTCATGATAAAGCTATCCATGATATAGTGATTTCTTCACTAATCCAAATCTAACCATGTGAGTCCAAATTGAGGTCCCACCTCACAATTCATGGACGATATAAAGTAATAGGGAAAAAGATGTTAACACTTTGTCCTATGAAGAAATTGAAGGCCATTGACTTGACTTTTTAGGTCTGGCAAGGACGATAGGAAACCTCCATTCCATGCATCTACATCACCCTTTGATCGAAAAACAATTTTTTTAAAAGAAAAATAAAAGAGTACATCAATCTGTCACGTAATGCGAAGAAATTAACTCACACGTACGGATTTAAGTGGGAAGTTGCTCTAAAATGTCCATAGCAGCATCCACGCAAATAGGAGATTCAAGAGTAGGTCTTATGAGGATGGAGGGTTAAAAGAAAAAAAAGGAAAAAGAAAAAGCATCCACGAAAATAACTTACAGCAAAGAATAAATGTTACTCTTTACTCCTAATATCATATTGGACGGATCACGATTACCTATTTACTTATATATAAATTTAATAAAATTTATGGGATTAACGAGGGTTGCAATCTCCAGTGACCCTTATATGGTTCCACCAGTGCATACAGGACTTGTAAAGAGAAAAAGTGACACGCGTCTTGGAAGAAGTTTAACCTGAATTGCCAGTTAGCTGCTGTAGACGTCAAAATCCACAATCACGAATTTCGGGCCACCAGCAATCTACAAAGACAGAAGGCAACAGAGTGACGTGAGTCTTGGGACATCGATGTGGTGCCGGCCGAAGATACTCCGACGCTCAAGTTAGTAGTTTATCGAAGAAGATAAGAATTCGAGGAAAATATGAAGGGTAAAGCGGAGACTACCGTAGTATCGGTGTCGATATAGGGAGTGTAGGTCGTGGAGATATAGAGGGGAGAGGGAAAGTAATGCTAGAGCGGCTAGTATTCAATGCCCTCTCCTTGTGTAGGTGTGGCCTACTTATAGGTGTGGGTAGGCCAAGAGTCACGGACTTTTGGGACTTGTAATCCTAGTGGACTACGTGATCTCATATCGCGTAGGATAGAGTTAATCTCTATCCCAAGTCCTTCAATAGTCATCCGCCTCTCATAGGCTGGGCGATTGTGATAGGGCGAGAGTTGCTTATCCCCTAAGAATTGTAACTCAAGTAGACTACTTCGAGGAAGTAACCGTTTATCCCGTAGGATAGGCTTCAATCCGAACTTGTCGATCATCATCCACTATGGTAGGCTAGTCACTTAAGGTATCTTTCCTGGCCGTTTATCCTCTACGGTAGGCTAGTCACTTAAGGTCTCTTTCTTGATCGTTTATCCGTTAGCATCCGGCAAGGCCAAGGGTTGTGCCCAAGTCCGTCGCCAGTCACCTATATGAGATAGTTCAATATTTGGGCCTAGCGTAGAGTCGGGGCCTCCGAGTGGGCTTCTTTGGGAGTAAGTTGCGACTCGGGATGTTATATGCGGGCCTTGGCCCAATAATTAGTGTCGTCTGGGGCCAAGCGAACCACCATGGCTGGACCGAGGGTCTAGGCCCAATTTTTGCATTAACAACTGCTTGAATCTTTCTTGCAACGTGCCTTTAAGCCAACTCCAACAGTTCCCTTATATTTTTCTCTACATGTAGAGAATTTGGATCATTTATCGACATCTAGAGATTCCATATTTTAATTTCACTCCAACAACTTTCCTACATTAAGTAAATCCCTTATTTTAGTTTCACTCTAACAACTTCTCTATTTTAAAAACTCTATATTTTTGTTTACTTCACATGTGGAGATGTGGAGATAAGTTTAGGGAATTGTTATGTATCTCCACATGTAGAGATATTGATATTTAAATGTAGAGATTCTCTATATGTAGGGGGATAGGTATAACAAAACTGTTGGAGACCAAAATCTCCAATAACTTCCTTACATGTAGAGAATTTGGTACTTTATGGCACCTATTGGAGATGGAAATTGACCTAAGGTCATCTCCAATAGATGATCTAAAGTGACTCCTTACTCTACATGTAAGTAGGGGATTGATGAATTTTGCTCCAATAGATCCTTTGTCTCATCCCCTAAATTGTAAGAGATCTCTATACTAATTTCTATCTTCTCTACATATAGGGGAGAAAATTCCATCCCCTAAACATTAAACTATAAAAATTAAATATTTCATAAACAATAAAACTAATAAAAAATAATATTATAAAATATAAATAAAAAAATATTGCCATGAAACGGAACAAATATAAATTAAAAAATAAAAACTATTGAAAACTTTTTAAATTAAATTAATAAAAAATAATATTATAAAATATAAATAGTAAACTATCGTAAGGAAAAATGAACAAATATAAGTAAAAATTATAAGTCATTAAAACGTGTTAAATTAAATAATAAAAAATATTCTTAAAAATAAAAATTCAAGTTAGTAATACAAAATAGAATATCGCCGAGAAAAATGAACATACATAAATAAACGAATATTAAAATGATGTTTACTTAAAACAAGGAGAGAATATTAAAATAAAATAAAAACATCAAGTTTCAAAAATAGAAAAGCTGTTAGAGTAAAACTGGAATAAGGATTCCCTAAAGTAAAAGATTGATTAAATATAGGGAAGTTATTGGAGTGAAACTGAAATTTGAGATCCCTAGATGTAGGAAAAGTGATCCACATCCCCAACATGTAAGGAAAAAGATATGTAAGCTTTTAGAGTTGGCGTAAGTACTGGACAATTCATTTTAGGAGTGAATCCACATATTCTTATCCATAATATAGTGATTGATTCATATATGAGCCAGGGGCGGAGCTAGCCTATTCACTATAAGAAAAATTATCAAAAACGACGGTTCATCGCCATTCTGTCAACAAAAAAGCGACGGAAATTAGAAAAAAAATTTGATGCATGATTAATGACAATTAGCAGACAGTTTGGAGATGACATAGATAAGTCATCTCTAAATCGTTTCCCAATGGCAACGATTTTGTTAATTTCTAATTAAATTAATTAATAATTTATTTTAATTAAGTAAATAATCTAATAATGATAAATAATAATTATATGGTAATTAAAATAAAAATAATATTTACTAATTAATAATTTTTTTAAAATTAGTAATTAAATTAATAATGATAATTATTAATTAAATTATCATTAATAATTTACTTTAAACTTGTAATTAAACTACTAATAATAATAACAAATAATGATAACTTACTAATTATCCTAATTAATTTAAGTCTCCTTTATTTAAAAAAAAATGTTCTCAATATTGCACGGGAAGGGAGACAAAACAGTATGGTCTGTCTCCAAATATAGAGACAGACATCTGGGTCTGTCTCCAAATGTGGAGACGGACCTCAAAAGTTTGGAGACGAACCTTTGTGGCTGTTTCCATAAAATAGATAGACCTCAAAGGTCTGTCTCCATAAAAGAGGCCTGTCTTCATAAATGAGACAGATCTGTCTCATCTATCCTATTTTTGGGTGGGCGACAGCCCATATTGTGGTTGGGCGCCAATTAAAATTGAAGCTGAGGGCATGCCCTCAGCTTCTTTTCATAAAAAAACCCTACCATTTTCACCCGATTTTCCTCCCCTCACCCCCACTACCCCCCACCTCGTAATACCATCCCCTCACCCCTCAAAACCACATCCCACCTCTCAAAGGTACTTCTCTATCCCCAACCCCTCTATTTCTCAAACCCACATTTTTATTTTAGATATGTATATGTATATGTAGATGTATATGTAGATGTAGATGTATATGTATATGCATATGTGTAGTACTATGTGTATGTGTATGTGTATGTGCATATATATCTATATTTTGTTTATAAATTTAATTTTTTATTTTTATTTTTGGGGATTTTGTTTAATATTTTTTTGTTTTGTTTTTTTAGTTATATATAAGAAAGAGAAATGGAAGACCGATCAACTTTTCAGTCAGATGACTTGAATGTGGCTGAAGTACAACCTACTGATACAGACTTACCTTCACTTTGTGATGAGTCGGGTGAAAACATACTAATTGATCTTGAAGATCTTAATGACTTTCATGCTCAATACGAAGATGAACGACAAGAAGAGGATTTAGAAGACGAAGAAGATCAAGAAGAAGAAGAAAATGATGGTGATGATGATGATGATGATGATGATGATGACGATGATGACAACAACAACAATGATGATAATGCTGCATATGATGTTTAGTTATTTTGTTTTTCCTATAAATATACGTCTAATGTACTCAACGTGTCACGCCCTGACCTCAACCTATCGTTAGGCTAAGGCTGAACGTGACGTGTCAAACACTTAACCCCTACAAGATCAACAAGTAGTAACCTGAACATTTATTAATATACCACAATAAGTTACAAAAGACTTCCGAAATTCTCCAAGTCCTCGGCCTTAAAGGATTACGTCACCTTGTACATAATTACAAAACTTAAATTCATCGATATAATCATCCCAACCTAGGTTTAGTAAGTAAAATAATCAACTCAGCTACGTATCTAATAAACCCGAAAGAATATCACAAATAGTTCAATTTACAAAATCATGTCTTTTACATCAAAAGTGCATCCTACATAGGCAAGCACGTAGAGCGCACAAAGCATAAATCTGATTCTTTATATCAAAGAAGCTTGCAACCACATGGGAGCTTGCTCAGCTAAACCATACCTTTAATTGATCAAAAGAGAGGTGAGCTAATCCTGCATATAGCTCAGTGAGGATGGAATAGGAAGGGTTTTCACAAAAGTTTTATCTTTTCATAAACTTCTTTCTAAAACTGTGCTATGCATACACAACAAGAATAACAAGATTAACATGGATGACAAGTACACAAGAACGTATTAAACATTATACTAATCAGGCATCAATTAAACATTGTACTAATCAGGCATCTCTACCCTACGAGGACCTCAAGGGACCAAGCGAGAGTAGGATTCTCATAATAAAAGAATATCATATCTCGAACTTGTTTGAGATGGCTAGACTCAATGCTTCATCAATATCATAACCCCATACACCAATTATGAAGGGGAAATTCAGATATACACCCTAATGCCACGGTAGCCTATCCATCTTGGCAAACCCAATGCTGCCTAGGTGATACATGAAACTTCTACCATGGGGTCCATTAGATTGCTTAATTGTGTCAAATATATATATACCTTCCATCTCTCCAAGGTGACACCCTAAGTGAGAGAGGAATTCAAAATAACAAACAGGCTTGGAGGCAACAAAGTAGGTTGCCACCAGTTAGTAACAGTAATCAAAACATAATAGGGAAATCATGATTCAAATAGAGTTCATATAATGCATAAACATGCATAAGAAGATAGACCAAGTAGGATTCCTCCGGTAGCTAAGCATAATCATTAGTACAACAAGAGGTTCTTGTTAATTCGGTGCTCATAGCTTGGTTATAATATAATGTATTACATATGTAAGATGAAGGCTAACTTATATGTTATATGCTTACCAAATAAGAGTCCAAGAAGGTTCATGGAACAAGTTAGAGACAACGGAACAAAGTGTGCAAAGAAAGGGGGCAAAATAGGCTAAGTGAAGGGAAACAGGGGAGTCAGATAAGACCTAACTTAAACAGTTAAACAACCTATATTCCTAAACTCCAAATGATCTGATTTGGTATAAAATTAAATTTTATCGAAAGTAGATAGTTCTAGAATCAAACGGAACTCAATTCGGAGTTGAATTGAGCAAGATATGACCCTCGGAAAATTGTTGCGCAAAGCTGTCAAACTGAAAATTGGGTAGTCTGGTCATGATGTCCGGTCATGTTGATCACGACTGGGTATCACGTTTGGAAGTCATTGAATTTTATCCGGTCGTGTTACCCAGTTATGATAACACAACCGGGTTCACCCCCGGATAGGCACAATTTTCTCACCAAATCTTGCATCACACCCAAACTTAACTCTATTTTTCTTCTACCTTTGCAACACTTATGCTCACACATTATCACCTATTTCATTTCCACACACATATGCTATTAGATTTGCTAGGTTTTGCTCATAGAATCCAAGAGCTACTTAAAATCATCTAGGCTAACACCTAGCTACTACAACACACAACAAGATTAATCAACAAGTCTAATGCTCTCAACACATTGCCTACTCTCTACACTTCAACACAAGGGCAATATACATCCTCCAAGGCTTCATGCTAGTATACAAGAGCTACTCAAAACAAATAATGCAACCTAACAACAAAGCTTGAAGCCCTAGATCCTCAACAAGGTTCAAATATGCAAGATAAGCTCTTATACACTACAAGCAAGTTCAACAAGCGCTTAAACCACAAGTTCAAGAACAATATGAGTTTTACAATTGTGAAACCCCAGATTTTACATTTGCATAGAATTGTGTGTTTTGACCTGTTTATGTGTTATATGAGTTAGAATGTGCTAATTCTGTGATTTATATTCCTATTACATGCTATGTGTGCATTCATGAAATTTTCATCAAAATCGGCATCGAAAATTTTATCGTCGGTTTTTGTGAATAGTATTTTGAACGCACGTCCGCTAAAATTTTGACACGGGTGTTTTTAGGGTTTGAAAACCTAGTCCTCTATTATTAATAGACCCATGTTTGATAAAAATTGATTCTGAAACAAAATAGAAATTTAAATAGACTTTTCGGGCGAAAAGTAGCATTTTTTAGCTAAATAGTGATTTATGCTAAACCCGATTCTTGCATTGACTTTCGTTGACCTAGTATATATTAATATAAATGTATTTATATGTGGTATTAAATGATTTTAGATTAATTGTGCATTCAAAAGACATTTGAAAACAAATAATATGACTTTTCACATTCTTTTACAAAAATCGAGTTTTTAACCGAGTCGGGTGTTAATGTATGCAAATGAAAATTGTTGTCACCTAAAATAAACTACCTAAAAATAGTCTAAGTGTTAAATGCATGTTGGTGAGCAAAATAGTCAAGAAAAACAATTAAAAGACTAAAAATACTAATTAAAAGACTAGAAAATCAACTTTGACTTTTATTATTTTTGTTGACCTTGAGCTTATATCATCAACACACACTAAAATAGCACAAAAACACCTCAAAAACACCTACATAACCGAAAATGCCAAGGGAAGCAAAGAGAAGGCATTTTTCTAAGGTTTTCAAGTGATTTTCTCATAGATTTTGTAATTTAAGTCCAAATCACTTCATTCAAAGCTTGAAATTGCTTGTTGGGCATCTATTCTACCTATTTCTAACCTTAGTTTGCATCAAATGTGAGAGAAAAATTATAGATCTCAAAATGCTATTTTTATTTCAATTCATATAATTGAATTTTTAGCCGTTGAAATGTTAAATTGATGTTAGAATATTGCTCAGTAGCTGCTAAGGATCATTTATATGGGTTTGTAGCTATTTTGAATGGTTGTAGCATATATTTCTATTTTTCGGGTATTAAAATTGAGTTATTGGCTTATTGTTGATTTAATGGAGTTGTAGTGGTTAGAATTGATTGCTGTTAGCTTCTAAAAGTTTGTTAAATACGTGGTAGTAATGTTGTAATGCCGAAATTTTGATTTTGATGTCATGGTGAAAGTCTGGAAATTTCAGCCATGGTTCATTGAGGTTTTAGGGTTGTTAGGATTGTTTTGGATGGATTGTGGTTGGTTTGCGAGGGGGCTAATGTAGTTGCTTGAGTGGGTGAGTGATAGAAACTGGTTTGGAGGTTATTGGATTAGTAGATTATAAGTTATGATTTTTAGAAGTTTGAGTAGTCTTTCTTTAAATGTTGAAATAATGTCTTTAGTTGTTTGAGTGGTGTTTGAGAGGTTGAATAATGGGTTGTTGTTGGTTAGATTTGGGTTTGGTTGAGTGGTTTAATGCATGTTAAATTGGATGGCCTATTTTGTCATCTAACTTAGTTGTTGAGTTGTTAATTGATTAATTGATGTTATGTTGTTGAAATGATGTTAACTGATTCATTATTGATGAAGCCAGGAGATAGGCAACCTACTTTGTTATCCTCATGTGATATGAATGATTATTATTATTGTCATGAGTCTTGGTATGTGTGTGTCATATCTCGCGCAACGTTGGGCTATGGGGTTGATAACGACATGACTATCATAGACTACCCCCAGCTCGCATGGGCGGAGGTGCCATGGAGGGAGGGGCTAGTGAGGTACCTCGGGTACGTGAGTAATGGGGAGTTATAAGAAGATGGTTGAGATCGTGATGGCGTTTGGAGCTACACCAACTAGAGTATCCTTATTGATTGGTTATTATTATTGTTGTGCTTATATTGTTATTGATGTTTATTATGTGTTTACTGCTCAAAGGATGATTTCCAAGAAGTATAGTAAATACTTGTAAAAGATCTATCGAATCCTCACTGGGCTTGTTTTATATAAGCTCACTCTCATTCGTTATCTGCATTCAGGTGTTACTAAGCCAGACTTTGTGTACGTTCCTCAGGAAGCTGAGTATGTGCCTTATGTGGAGGAGTCTTATGTGCCGGAGTCATATCCATGAGGTTGTCTTAGCTTTTGTAGTATGATGTATTGTATAACTTACTTAAAGATAAAGAATTATATAACTCTAGTTTAGTAGTCTTTCTTTTGAACAAGATTAGATTGCTAGACTAGTTATAATCTATTTTGCAAATGTATGATATATCCTATGGTTGATGTTGGAACGGAGGTGTATAACTTATGAATGAACTGACAAATGGATTTTTAATATATAGGAATGGTTGTGTTGTATGTTGTTGGTTTGGTTATGGAGTTGTTATTGATCTTTGGAGTTGGTTATATGGAATTATGAGGGTTGGTTTAGAGCTCTGATGTCCGTGTTACTGTCGTTATACTGCCGAAATTTCGTTGCGTCTTAACTGATCGTAAGTGGGGTCGAGTTGGGGTGTGACAACAAAGATTTTGAAATCATCCCTCACCTTAGTGTCGAAGCCTAGAAAAAAGAGATGCAAGATACACACTTGAGAAAAGCTTGAAATGCAAAGAAAATGCTCCAAGATGGTTGAACTACTTCCTTTCTTCCTTCTCCTTCTTCCTTCTTCTCATTTTCTCTCTTCTTTCCCTTTTCTCTATGGACGAAAATCTGAGTGTGGTATGTGTAGTGTCTGTATCGTGTGTGTTATGTGTATGAGCTAATGTATGTGTGTGTGTTTGTGTTGTGTAAGTGTGTGTGTGGTGTGTGTAAATGGTATTTTGTTTTGTATATATGATATGTATATGTGTGTGTATTGTTTTGGGTGTGTAGTATTTTTGTGTGTGTATGTGGTGTAATGTGTGTTCTAGGTAGAAAATATCTAAAGGCCCAAAAGACCACCTTGCCCTTCAACTAGCTTATGTTATACTAATTTGTCATTCTAGTTGGTTTCTAACTAATTGGTTGTTAGTGTGATGCAATATGATTCAATTATTATTTACGTTACCTAAATTACTCAAGGACACGTAATTGAATTTAAATGCATGTTAAACGAGACATGTGCACGTAAAATGATGTATATGCATATTAATTAATAAATGCATATTAAATGATGCAAAAATACATGAAACTCTAAAAAATGCATATGGGCTCTATATTGGCTCGGTACGGGGTCTCACACAACGAATCCAGTCAAATTACATATATCTTTTTTACTATATACATTAAATTGAATCTGTCTTTTTGCAAACACAGTCATGTCATCAGGTAAAGATCGTGACCACAACACGATTAGGAAATATACGACTCATGGGACGTCACAGGGTGGTGGGAATTCAGGACGTTAGATGTCGGTCGGCTGTAGCCCCATAGGAGGGAAACTATCGGCTAGCCGTGGCTCAACAGGAGGACAACAATCGACTGGTCGTGGCTCTACAAGAGGATAACAATCGGCTGGTCGTGGCTCCACATGAGCAAACACGTTTGTTCGTCGTGGCTCCTCATCATCTTCTATGGCACCGAGCTAGGAGATGCCTCACTCGACAATACCCACACATGATGGATCCCCTACGTCCGCTTTCGCATCCGAATTACGACAGGAATTAGAGGATCTTCTAGTAGATGATAGCGGTGGCAATCCTAGGGCCCACCCTACGCCATCTCCTGACCAGCCTGAGTCATTGCGCGCTTCTGATATACAAGCTGAGGGAATAGAGGAGTGGCTGAGATATGGATTTCCATCTGCAGATGACTATATTGTGTGGCAGATTGATCGGCGCATGCATCTACAGGTCGATGATGGTGGGCAAGTATCTACTTAATACCATTTTGTATAATATATATATATATATATATATATATATATATATATATACACATGACTTATTCGTAAATTGTTTTAAATTTATAGATGGATTCCGTTCGGAGCGACAAAAAAGGTCAAGAACGCTCTGAGTGTCGGGTATACCGAGCCATAGCCGAGTTGGAAAGAGGTTCCAGAAGATGTTCGGGATAGATGGTTCGCAACTTTTAATGTACGAAGTACATATTATTATAGCATTTTTTTTTAATAATAAAGTTATATCTATATGTACATATTTATATATATGACGTAAATTACTTTCATACTTGATATTATTGTATTGCAGAGAGTGTACAAATGGTTGTCAAACAATGAACCTACAATTCGACACATGTTCAACTTTAGAGCCCAACATCGCATACATGATCTCTTCAACAAGGGCCGCAAAAAAAATAAGAAACCAAAATGGATAGGCGAAGATGTATGAGAACGACTGAAGAAGATTTGGGATACTGAGGAATGGCAGGCGAAGTCAATGCGAAATTCCAATAATCGCCTCAATCGACTGTCACCGCACTTTTTGGGTTCTATCTCATATCCAGAGGCTAAGAGAAGATTGGTATGTATTGAATTTAGATTTATGCATCAAATTACATTATTATTTTATTTCAATTTGTCTTCTTTTTTAATTATAAATTGTATGTTATGGTAAATGACTAATTCAGGAAGAGTCACGTGAGGAACCTGTGACCCGATTTGATGTGTTCGTAAAGACTTATCGCAAGGGTCCCGACGGTCCCTTCTCAGACCCCTGGGTAGGACAGACCATGGTACGTAATTTTAATACTTAATTGGAAATTAATTTGTCACATTACGTATTTCTCTACTTCAATACAAAACAATTGATGTTTTTATTTAGTGTACTACAGGCCAAGTATAACGAACTGGTTAAGCAGGCGTCGCAGGGATCAGAGAGTGGTTCAGCATCCACGCTTATTGATCACGACTGCATATTTCTCCTGGCTGTCGGAGGAATTAACAACGGGCGCATATACGGGATGGAGTCTCAGGGTTCAGTGGGGTCTGCACACATTGTTCCGCCGTCTAGAAGCCATATCACAGAGATGGAGATCCAAGCAGTTGTTGCCAAAGCAACAGAGACCTTGCACCAACAGGTGACGGAGTAGAATGCCGAGATGCGTAAACTTCGAGAGGACCAAGCCGAGGATATGCGTAGACTTAATGAAGACAACAACAAACAACTCTGTCGACTTCAAGAACAGATCGGGCTGCTTGTGTAACAGTTCCCAACTCCTCTAGAACAAAAGCCTCCTCCTGGTGATAGGACAATAGATCAATTCGGCTGATAACTATCCTTTTACGATATTAACATATTTTTTAATTAAAAGTATATTTTATGATAATTTCACTTAAATTCTAAACTTAAAATGTTTTAATTAGTATGCTTTTCGATAATTTAATGTTTGTTTAATTATTATATCAATTTTGAAATAATTGTGAATTTATAACAGGTTTAATTTTTATTTTAAAAAAAAAAATTAACAAAAAACGACGAAACAGAGACGGCATGGTGAGGGAGACGAATTGAAGACAACAAGGGAAGAGAGATGAACCAGAGATGACGTGGAAAGAAAGACGACTTGAAAAGGGAAACGAATCTGAGACGACACAACATGGGAGACGATTTGGAAATGACTTGTAGTGAGAAACGAATTGGAGACGATAGTGCACGGGAGACGAATCGAAGATGATAGTGCGCTAGAGATGAATCAGAGATGAGCTTGGGAGGGAGACGAATTGGAGACAAATTGGAGATGACTTGGAAAGGGAGACGAATCTGAGACGACTTGAAAAGGGAGACGAATCTGAGACGACACAATAGGGAAAACGAATCGGAGACGAACTGCAAGGGAGACGAATCAGAGAGGATTTTCTTATGGAGACGAACATAATTTGTGACGAAAGGGAAACAAATTTTGGTTCGTCGTCTTTTGAGACGAAATTCAATTTTTTCAACGACTCGAAGGGAGACAATCAATTTTTATTTCTTTTCCATCTCCTTTCCAGATTGGAGACGAAAAAGAGACGAAAATATGTTGTCTCCATTTTCGAAATTTCTTGTAGTGATTTAGAGAAAAAAAATGGTAGGACCTCTTTAATTTTTTATATTTGTTTATCATCAATCTTTTTAATTAAATTTTAACCCTTAAAATTAAATTCTTAATTCTACCCTTATATGAGCTATCTCAAGAATATCTTGAAGCTCGTAGGTTGTTGTCTCGAATTATATGCTCCGGCTTGCGTGTACGAATATACCAAAGGTACACTTCTGTCTGAATACGAATATACCAAAGGTACATTTCTATCCGAAATGTTGGACCCCAGCAGTAACAAGAAGTTATCTTGGAGAAGTAGGATAAAAATTGCAAGTGATATTGTCAACGCAAATTCTTTATCTCCATACTGCCTTTCCAACACCTGTGATTTATAGAGACCTACATCCGTGCCATGTGATCATTGATCAATATGGGAGTGAATTGCTTGCCGCCCCCCTGTGTTTTGGTCGAAATACTCATTCATCCCCTGTGTTTTTAAAATAGGCTGCTTACCTCCCTGTGATTTTCGGCATGCGGCTGACCGCCCCCCTCCGGTAAACAAGCCGTCTAATATAACAGCAATTGGAACATGCGCGCTTAAAATACGATTTTTTTATGCTTTTGGTTTAAATAAATTTGTTATTGGACAAAAATAGCCTTTTAATAAATTGTTTGTCGCCCCCTGTGTTTTTCCTGCAATCCTCATTCACCCCTTGTGTTTTTAAAATAGGCTCATTAGCCCCCTGTGTTTTTTCGATTTTAACTCTATGTAAGGGTATAACGATCAATTAACTAATTTGGTAACGTTTGCTAACGGAATAAGAGATTTTGGGTGCGTCAACTTAATCGAAAAAATGTTTGGGAGTAATGAGCCTATTTTTAAAACATAAGGAGTGAATGAGTATTTCGACCAAAATACAAGGGGGCGGCAAGTAATTCACTCATCAATATGGTGTCACCACGTTTTTTGACTTCATGCTCTCTATATCGCTTCCTCCTGGAGAGTTGCGTCTAGGAGATGCGGTAAGAGGGACATTTTGATTCATAGACTCAAACTATCTGTTGACGGGCTATGTTACTCAAAAAATTGATGTTTACAGTTTTGGCGTGTTTTTACTCACGCTACTAACTACTCTTGATTATCAAAAGTAAGTTTAGAATCAATATATTCATTCTTAAAGCATACTAAGTATGTCATTTTTATTATCAAGTTCATTCCATTTCTTAGCTTACTTTATTTTTGTCCAAATTCATTCTAGTATACCAATCACTACCTTATTTGTGAGATATGTGGACATAATTTTACAAATAAGTGATGGTAAATTTTGAATCAAAGACACCTAGGCTCTTAAAAAGGAGTCTGTTATACTTATTTATTGTGTTGAGTTTATGATGAATACTTGCAGGATGATCATGATCATACCCTTATGTTTCTCAATATTTATGTAGTTCTCTGTGATGAAGAGACTATAGACAAAACCATAAACCACTGCCAAGAACTTGAAGCTATATTGTTTTCCATGCATCCAACTCGAAAATTTTTCGTAACGCAATTGGCCTAAAAAAATCTATTTAGTCACCACTGAAAAAATTGTTCATATGTAAGTGTTTAATTATGTGTTTTTAGCTACATTGAGTAAAACTTTTGGATCCGCACTTGTCTTAGAAAAGATGTCTTCCAAGGATTAGAAAATGGAATTCTAGCCAATTACGAGGTCGTCACCGTCATCTACAGAAAATTTTGTTAGTACATTTTGATGTAATTCACCGAGAAAGCAGTAGGAAGAAGATGAAAAAGAAAGAGAATAAAAAAAATATACAAGGAAAAGTCATGAAGAAAAGCATAAAAAGACAATAAAATGACATAGATAATTTATAACCGCTAAATAAAATGTGGTATTTGGGAAATTACATTACAACTTCATCAATTATCTCATTAGAAACTTGTAATCTCTGATTTAATATAGAGATGCTGAAAGAAAAAGTAAGCTATTAAATGAAGCTTGGCTCAAATGTATGTGCCTTGGCCCTCTTCTCAATTTTGCGAAGCTCTTTCGCGACATCAATCATTTCTGGCCTATCCTCACCTCGTTTGTGGGTGCACCTCATAGCAAGATCCGCAAATGCTGCTGCTGATCAAATCCTTCTTCTAAAATTTTAGCATCTATAATTTGATTCAACTGATCCTTCTCCATGTAATCTTTAACATAATCCACAATATCATAAATTTCGCGTGAAATGCATTTAGATTCCTGTCCTGTTACAAGCACAAGTAAAAACACCAAAGCTGTAGACATCAGTTTTCTGAGTAAGAAAACCTGATCTCACGTATTCAGGATCCATGATTAAACTCCATGTCCCTATTATATGAGAAGCTTCAACCTGTGACTCTCCAGGGGGAAGTGGTATGGACAGAGAGAAATCAACCAATTTAGCAACGCCATTTCGGTCTATGATCACATTAGATGGCTTTAGATCCCTATAAATAATAGGTGTCTGAAATGCAGTATGAAGATAAAGGACTGCATTTGCAATGCCTGTCGCTATCTTTATTCTGTTTCTCCAGGGCAGTAAGTTGTCATTCTGGCGACTGTGGCGCAGAAGATTATCAAGCTGTTCAAATTCAACGTACTCGTACACTAAAGCTGGATGTTGGAATTCCAGGCAGCAGCCTGAAAGCGTCAACACATTCTTCAGGTGGCTCATCTGTGAAGTAATGGCTATGTCGCGGACTTTATAGAAAATCCAAGAATTTCTTTCTTCATTACCGCTCCACTTAACCAAAATTTGCCGTTCATTTGTAGAACCACTGTACATATATCCGGAATCTGTGAGGCCAACCTTGTCAGCAAAGTTATTTGTTGCAGTGATAAGCTCTTTGGCTGTAAAAGAACGAATAGGAATCTCCTGTCGTCCGTTGAAAGAAGCAATAAGCTCCTCTTGCAGGGCACTTCCATTGCGGAGGAAAGCGGATGATGTTTCTTCTTTCTTCCGTTTACATCTAAAGAACCGCAACATTCTTCCAATTATCTGTTTTCGAAGAGGTGCAGTTCAATAGTCAATTTGAAGCCCCAGCAGAAGAATTGGACTGAGTTAGAGAGTTCTCAGTTTTTAATCAGCATTCTAGCTGAGACCCATATCTGATAGCACCTTCACTTATAAATCTTAAGTGGAAGGCTGTGGGATAGACTTCAAAACGTCTTCGCCCTCGCACTTTTATTTCTAATGGGTGAGATTTAGGGTCCGTGGCCGTTTTGAAGACAATTTTTGTAGACTTTAAGCAAAATCACACTCCAAGAAATACCTAAGCAATTTCCTCGCAGCATGCATTAAGACTGTAGTTTTTTTTTTTTTTTCTTTTTTTACTTAAAGCCCCGGTTTTTGGGATCATAATAGTCTGACTAATCCGGAGTTCGGTCCTGATAGTACCTGCAGAGTCTGACTCTTACTCGGGAAAAAGACCTGGCCCAGAGCTCATAAGACTTTAGTTTTGACTTCCACGATACCAAAACCAAAACCAAAAAAAGAAAAAGAAAAAATAAGCGACTCTCTTGGGTTAATTTCTTAAGTGTCCTTATTACGACTATCTTATGTTACGTGTCTCCTCGTCAATTTTTTTTGTTGTGCAAGCAATAACTCTATTCATGTCTCGTTGTCACTTTTCTTGGGACAAATCGTCACTTATTGAGCTTTTGTACAGGGCAATATCTAAAGAAAAGAACTACTTCTTAGATTATTAACTCATGAGATAAAAAAATTTACGAATATTGATAAGCATCATTTGATGAAAAATATATATGTTGTTGTAACCAAATGATTAATCCCTAATATATATAAATACTAGTTACAGCCAAAATTTTCATCAAGTTTGAAGCATTTCTCTATATGAATTATTTATAAATCTTGAAGAAATAAATTTCTTAGAAACTAGATATTACATAGTAGGGTAATTTATTTATTTTATTTTATTTTTAATACAATGGTAATTGAAGCTCTAATTTGAACCACTCTCAAATTGATACCTTAGGACATTATATAGGGAAGAATGTGCTCAAGGCAATATATAATAGGAATTAGTAGTTGTAAATTGGACCATGAATTTCACTGCAAACTTCAACTAAAATAAATACAACAAATTTTTTTCTAACCATTTAAATTTTTAGACGAATTGGTAATTTAATATGGTATCAATATAAAAAATTCCTGGGTTTGAAACTATATTTCAATAAGACTCAATAAAAAAAAGTATATAACCTACACGTGAGTTTCTTTTTTATTAATTCAAAAAATATTGTACTAAAAAATTAAACCAAATTGAACTTTGTCCCATTAGATGGAGCCGACACGATATAAAAAACACTATACAAAAAAAATTGATCCCTAATATTAGATTTTTAGTTCCACCTTGCTTGTGTTGGCTCATTCCTTTTGACTTGCTTTCTTTGCTGACGGCGAGGAGTTGGTGTGTACGTGGACTTGGGTTAGATGCTTACGCTTTTGTTTAGACACAGTGGTCATTTCTTTGGTTTTGTCTTATTTTCTTATGGTATTCACTTCTTATAAGACAAGTTTCACTTGTAAGCCTCCTCAAATTGCGTTTTGCTTCGATCTCATTGGAGTTTATGAATTACTTATGGTTTTAGAGCCCAATTTATTATGTTTAATGAATTTAGCTTGTGCATTGTATGTCTTGGGTATGTTTGCCTTATCACGCCCCGGATTTGTTGGGTTGGCAAGTTTGGGGCGTGACACTAATAATGCCCAAAATTTGCACCCGCAATAATTAGACAGCACGGTTAAATATTAATTTGTTTATAATTAGATTTTCTGAATTCTAACTATGGGTTCAACCTTCATTGCAAAAAATAAATAAATAAATAAATAAAAAATAAACTTCGGTGTACACCCAAGTGAAAAAGCAAGTATTGATTTTTTTGTGTGTGCAACTTTAGTGGTCCTATATGGTATATCTGTAGAAAATACAATACTTATACGTATAGTTTATGTATATGTAAATATTAACTATGACTTACAGATTATAAGCATTATGGAATGAAGTGAGGTTCTAATGCAAATTAAACTACGATAATATATCATTATAATTTTCTTTTCTTTTTCTTCTCCCATTGGTGATCTTCTTATCCGACTGGCTGCAATATCATTAGTTTTAACGACAAGTAAGTTACGCACACAACTCATGCAACTTTGATTATTTTTAAACAATTTTGTCAAAAAAATGTGTATGCCAATTAAACAAAAAACCCTTCTCAACAAAATAAAAGAGCTTAAATTAACAAAAACAATGTACAAGATGGACAGGAGCTTTGATGTGTTTAAGAAGAGCAGAGCTGTATTGATTCTCTCCTACCTCGTGCTTGTCATGCCTCCTGATGTACTCATCTTCTACACTACCACTCCTCCTCCTGTATCCATCGTCCATTATGCTCACCATCTTCGATATGACGGCCCAAATTACAGTTAAAATTCGGATATTTTTCAGTTGGGTCGGGTTTAAGGTAAGAAAGTGTGTGTGTGTGTGTGTGTCTATCAGAAGTGTATATAGATATGGATATGTATATTTGTTTCTTTTTTTTTCCAGTTTGCTGTATATATATATATATCAGAAGTGTATATAGATATGGATATGTATATTTGTTTCTTTTTTTTTTTCCAGTTTGGTGTGTATATATATATATATATAAAAGAGAGAAAAGAAAAAGAAATGAGGGTATTTGTGTCTGTCACGCCCCCAAATTCACCGGAATGAATTTGAGAACGAGACCGCTGCGAAGCTAAGAAGATCAACTTCTTAAGCTGCAAGGCTCTATACACTCAAAAGTTACAATAAATTAAACTAAAATAATCTTCCCATAAATACCACAACAAAGCGTCTAAAGCCTTCATAAAAGCAAAAGCATCAAAAATTCGAAAATACATATATTCATTAAAAAACTTCTAATACAGAACAAATCTAGATATTTTAAATCATTAAGATCTTGCAGTCCAAAATCAGGGAGCCTCTACCCTTCTATTTACTCGTTCTTATCTGCCCGAGTCAAATAAAGTAGTGAGCGAAACAATGCCCAGTAAGTAGAACTCACCCAAAAGAAATCTAAGGCTCAAATATCAATATACTTCGGAGGCCAATAATCGATATAAAATTCAATAATCAATGCAGTGACATAACATCGAAACTCACAAAACTATAATAAGTTGTGGCTGATTAGTAGTGCGATTCACAATACGAAACTCACAATACAATCGATAACAGATGGCGGCTAATTAACTCCCAACCGTTTAAGATTCGATATACAACTTGTATAATTACTACAAGAAAAATTGCCATTAGTGACGAATTTTTTTTGTCGTCAATAGCGATGATAGTGCGACGACTTGAGACATAAGTAAATTAGTGTAATCTTTGAGACGAATTTGCTACGAGTTAACGACATAGATGAAATTTGGTCGCTAATACATCTCAAACAGCAACGCGTTAGCGACGAAGTTTGAGAAAAAATATTTGTCGAAAGTTCGTCACTAATTGGTTTCAAATAGAGATAACTTAGCGACAAAAGATTTCAAATGAACGTGCGCCGCTAATTTTGTTGCTAATACATCTAAAATAGTATTGAGTTAGCGACAAAGTTTTAGAAAAAACATATTCATCGAAATGTCGTCCCTAATTGGTTTCAAATAGAGACAATTTAGCGACAATTGATACAAAATAACATGAGTCACTAATTTCGTTGCTAATACGTATCAAATAGCAACAAATTTAGCGACGACGTTTTAGAAAAAAATATTCGTTGAAATGTCGTCCCTAATTGGTTTCAAATAGAGACAATTTAGTAACATAAAGTCTTAAAATTACATACATCCGAATTTCGTTGCTAATACGTATCAAATAACAACAAAATTAGAGACAAAGTTCGAGAAAAAAAATATTCGTCAAAATTTTATCACTAATTGGTTTCAAATAGAGACAACTTAGCCAAAAAAGGTTTCAAATTAACATGTGTCTCTAATGTCATTGCTAATACGTCTCAAATAGCAACAAGTTAGCTACGAAGATTTAGAAAAAAAATGTTCGTCAAAATTTCATCCCTAATTGGTTTCAATTGGAGACAATTTAGTGACAAAAAGTTGAATCTTTTCATAAAATTTGAAATTCATCATTTCATAATAAAATACCATTTTATATTGGTGAGTTTTCAATAATATAATTTACATAAACCAAATACGAAGACTACATTTAAGAAGTAAATTACATACAATGACTTTACGACGACATGAAAATCCAAATAAACAAATTTTAAAATGGTCAAAAATTAAATTTTTTAATAATATATAAAGAAGTGATTTATAATAAATAATCTAAAAAGTTGGGCTCCGCTAGTTGGGTTCTTTCGTCGTCAAAATAAATAAAGAACTAAAATAGAGTTACCAAAAGAATTAAGATATAATACAAAAATGTTAAAGTTGTTTAATTCATTTGTGGACTTATAATACATAAATTTTCGGATGTAATACACAAATTTCTATTTAATTCAATAATTCTGTTGCTTTGAAGCTCATTTATCTTATTAAAGTTCTAGTGAAGAAAAAGCTCTTCAGAAAATCATTACTAGAGTTGGAAGTAAGGAGTGGAGACACTTTGTTGAGGCTAACAATAATTAAGAGTCACAATTTGCCTTACTAAAGGCCTAAAATGAATTTGACCCAATAAAGTAATTGTAAATAATTATGGATCTTATGTCTTAATTGGTAGGTTGGGAACCTTCTTGTTTAGTTTGATCTTTTGACTCCAATTATATCTTTTATGAATTTGGAGTTGAATGAAATCTTTCTATTTGCTTAATTAACTAAAGCAAAAGAAAAGTTCAAACTTTTGCAAACGAACTTCTCATTTAGTTTCTATCAATTCTAATGTTTAGAATATTTTTTTGGTATGACATATACTATTAAATTGAAAAATTAAATTTCCTTTAAGGCAATAATCTTTTTTAAATGTCACTGATGTGTTGGTGTTTTCCAGTTTAAGCTCAAGATTTGCAAGTGATGTAGCTTAAGATTTACAAGTGATGTATAGCTCAAGATTTAAACATATGTACAAAAGTGTTAACACAAGCTCTTTCAAGATGTTTTTCTCTATTTTTGAATTTATCAGATTCTCAAAAAGATACGTTTTCTCTATTTTTCACGTTCTCACATTCTCAAAATTATGTAAACTGCTACAACGGCTAGTTAATGGATCGGTCGACGTTGCTGGACGACCCCATTGGCCGGTTGTATCACTTGACAAAGGTGAAACAGCCGGTCGACTTTGTCGGTCGACCCCATCGACCGACAACCTCGACCAGCAACTTCTGCCTTTGTCGGGTGAGGTATTGAGGTTGAGGAATTTAAAGTCTCATTAGATATTTCCATATAGCACAATTTATAGTATAAAAAGAGATTCACATATCAGTTGAATAGATTCACATTGATAATATTAGAATAAGTAGCATGATAGTGGGAGGTCACCATAATAGCGTCTCAATGTATTTTCGACATTTGTATCAATCAAGAGATATTGTTTTTCCTGAGTTAGTGCATTAGTGAATAACTGAGCATATAGCAGTATTAGTACGAGTACAGGTCATGATGTAATGTCATAAAAGATATAAAAGTAAGCAATTATGGACTAACCATGTGACAGAACAAATAAAAAGTCATCACCAATTCAATTGTCATATTTTACAAAGTAAGAAACTGGGATCCATGAATTTTTGAAAGCTTAAGTAATCAACAAGCTAATATATATATATATATATATATATATATATATATATATATATATATATATATATTTAAAAACAGGATTGGCACAGGTAAGAGGTCTAGGCAGTTGTGTCTTCATTAGAACTATCCTCATTTTGCACAAGACTTCCTTTATCATGTTCCCATGTACTTGGCATTGGAGGAGGATCAATGATTGTACGAATCCACCCATGAACTGACATTTGACACTTGTTTAAGAGGCTTTAATTCTCTGTGAAAGATGTATTTGACTTTCCTTTCCATTTGGGTCATGTGATCTTCAAAGCAATCTTCAAAGGCAGAGATTATGAGATTCATGTCAAATGGTGATTGGGTGTTTAATTGAGGAGCACTGTTACTTGACCCAACACATCAACTGTATCGGTTCTTAAAGATTCTCTTAGGGTTGCTCAAACATCTCTTTCTTCTTCATTTCCTTCATCATCAGAATCGACATCCATCCAATCATATTCATTGTCTGTGTTAGGTTCTTCTACCACAATTATTTTTTTTCCTTTTCCTTTGACATTTTTCCTCGATTTGTTTACTCGTTCCCCAAGTATAGCAATTTGTTCAGCTTCAAATAATTTCTCAACTTCACTGAGCTTATATATTCTGCCTTCATAGATAAATAAGCCCATGCATTTCATAGCCGCCTTATTAAACCTTCAGCTATGAAAAAATCTACCAACAGTAGGCAGTGGAACTTCATAGTCCTCAAATATCCGAGTTAGCACCTTTCCATATGCTAGACTCATGATTCTGGTCCTAATGTGCCACATGTGAGATAGCAACATATATGGAAAATGAATTTTCTTTCTTGCATTGATCATATATATAGTATAGGTATCACAGAACTGTACTCGACCATCATTAGCACCTCTAGGCATAATAAATCAGTGACAATGTGCAACAATAACCTATTTCTACCAGTCATAGCACGATTATAAGGGGTATCATCATCATCGTCCAAAGGTTTATCAATCCCTTCCCATACCATCGACATCATAACAGCATTATCATTTACATGCATATCTGGCCATCCTTTAGCGTTATAGTACTTCTGGCCAGTTAGAGTAAGATCAAACAGATTTGCTAAATAGTCTTCAGTTAAACGAATTTCTTTTCCTCTAACAGTTGAAATCAAACTGTGATTAGGACCTTCTTTAAGCAAACAATAGAATTATCTAACTAACTCATTATGCACAGGACATTATACATGTATGAAAGTTTTCCAGCCTGGAAATTCTAAGCATTCAATAATATCAGTACCTTCAAAAGATGAATCCACAATTGGTTTGCCAGCAATCTCACTGCACTTTTTGAATTTGTCGCGTATTCTTTGAGTAGAAGTCCCTTTTGAAGATGACTCTACTTGATTCTGCTTAGATAGTGAACCTCTGCCCATTGTATGAACCATGTTGAAAGTCTTTAAAAAATCAGTGAAAAATAGGTTTTTAATGTGCAAGAAGTATGTTTATGGAGTTACAAATAAGTTTAGTCAATAAAATTTGATATTTGGCAAGAGGAATTTTCATAGTTTGAGAGAGGTTTTTGGAAAAAAGAGTGTTTGAAAATAAATAAAACTAGCCAACTAGCAGTTTTAAGTAATGCCCGTCGTGTCTTTCTAGTTGTTGGTCGATGTCCTCGACCGGTTATATTTTCCGGTTCCATTGACCGGTGCCTTATATTGGGGACGGTCGATGGACTCGACCGGCTAAGTTGGCCGGTTAAATATTTTTTTGCCAATAGATAGTGTCGGCTGACCCCATCGTCCAGATTGGTTACTCGACTCTAATTCATTTAATAAGAAAAAATGATATTCTTAATTAGTACAAATAAGAATTAACAACTACACTAAATATGTATCTTTTCATTGTTAGTAAAATATGTAGCCTATAACAACACAAGGACTATTGCTTAAAATCCAAAATTTATAAGTTGTAAAAAGATATTGAAGTATCTTAAGAATAAAAAATAGGACAAGGGTAGATATAATACAATTTCCAAAATTAGCCTATAATTTGTATAACTTCTCTTATCTTGAGCAAAAAACAAATAAAATTAAAATATTAATAATTATGTAAACCTTTTACGAAACAACTATGTGATAAACAAATTTTGTAGAACAACTATATGTATTATTTTAAAGAAGTATATTTAACCACTTGGTGTAGTCCATTGTTATAAAAAGTACATATAGTTTGCATACTTGTTTGGGCTAAGTTATGGCGGTTGGATGACTTAATATATAAGAAAGATAAATAGAAAAGATTAGAGTGGTATGATAAGTGAAATTATAATCATAGTATATTTGTACCTAATAGGAAATACATGCTTGTATGTTTTATAGTTAAACAAATAAACTTTTAATATTTACCTTTCAATTTCAAATTAATTCTCTACTAATCTTAATCCTCTTAATTTATACTTTCGTAAATTAATATTGAGTGGTGAGGTTTAGGGTTTAGGGGTTAGGGTTTAAGTTTAAGCTTTAGGTAAAAAAAATTATAATGAAATAAAATAAGAATAAATAGAAAAAGAAATGAAAAATAGAATGAAAATAAAAGTAAAATAAAATGAAATAAACAATTTTTTATTTTAATTTCAGATAGTTTACTTTATAAGTAGGTTGACATTAGGTGTACTTTCCATTATCACTGTTTTTTCATTTTGTTATTCAATTCTAGAATAAATATATGGCTATCTTGTCTTAGATATTATATGAAATCAAGAAAATTTCTTAGAAATGACTGTTGTGAATTATTTTATCATTATTGGAGAGCTACAAATTGGTCCAAGTTGTATTATATTTTTAATTTTACTTTATTTTTATTATTGATATAATGTTAAATACTTTTAATTAAGATATTATTAAAAACTGGTTCAAATTCCTATAACTACTGAGTGTGAATTAATCATAATAAAATAACATTTCTACTAATTTATCAAATTATTCCTAACGATAATTTTACCAAAGCAGACACTTTTAACCCCATCCCCTATTATCCCAACGGTGAAAAATAAAACCAAACTCCCGCTTAAGTTTAACCACAACACCCCCCTAAAAATAAAATCAAAGTCACTTCTCCCGCTTAAGTTGAACTTTCTTCAGGCGCTGCAAGCCAATTCTCCATGTGCCAAAGTCATCCACTTCTCTATCTGAAGGTAAGCATTTGAACTGCTTCATCTCTTTCATGTTTCTTGCTCGTATTTTTGACATAAATCATGAACCTGTTCTCCTATTTTTACCTCTACTCATTGCAACCCACTTTGTTCTCTCACTAGGAATGGTGCATTTATGAGTTGATGCCTCTGGATTTTGACCATTTTGAAAGCCACAGACAACTATCATCTACTTAATACTATAGGTTTAGCTTTCAGTGAGATATTTGCAACATATTACAGCACTATTTTAGTTCTTATTACATTTTATGATGTTTGGCAAATGATTTTACAGTAAGAACCACACATTACTTGAAAATTGTGTGTAAAAACTACAACCGGCCAACCCAGCCGGATGATGGGGTCGATCGGTTCCATTGACCGGAGGATTTTATTTGTGATGGTCGATAGAACTGGTCGACCCAATCGTCCGGCTGGGTTGGCCAGTTCTTATTCTTTACAAAATTTTCAAGTTCAATGTCTTGACTAATATCAAGTTTAGGATATGAAATCAAACACTTATAATTAATGACACATTGCCAATTTAATATGTGTGTTTTCTCATCTATAATTTGGTAAAAACTAATGTGCTTTATATCGAGATGTTACTACACAGGCAGCTAGCTTTTATGAATGAAGTGATATATATTCGGGTAGGATTTCAATCAGACTATCTATGTTCATCGTACACTTGAGTATCCAAACTTCCAATATCAACTTAAGTTATATTTTTTTGATGTGTTTATTAGATTTTAAATATTTGATGTACTACAGAAGTTACCAATATGGAACACAATCGTGAATGGATGGATGACCCTTGGCAACCTGATGGACAACTTAGTGATTCTTTTATTGATGGTGTACATGAATTTGTTGCATTTGCAAGCAGTCAACAACATTACATGGATGGTGATAATATAAGATGTCCATGTGCCAAATGTAGAAATCGTAAGTTTTTAGATATTAACTCTGTGAAGATCCATCTTTACAAGTGGGGTTTTATGCCTTATTACTACGAATGGACTTCACATGGGGAACAGATTATGTCCTACGCCAATACTTCCAAGCATAATTTTGTGAATAATAATTATGATGGATTTGCTGAAGAAAATAATTATAGTACAATGATATATGAAGCTGTTGGTCCAGAATTTTAGATTCATCATAATAACTCGTGTGATACACCTAATATGGAAGTACAAAAATTTTATAATTTGTTGAATGTAGTCGATCGACCATTGTGGGAAGGTTGTCAGAACCTCACTCTTTTGTCTGCTGTGTCTCATTTTATGAACATCAAATGTGAAGAAAATATGAGTGAACAATGCTTCAATAGAATGATCGAGACGACGAGAGAAGCATTGCCGAATGCTCGTAATTTACCTGAAATCTTTTATAGGTTGAAGCATGAAATGACACCTTTGGGATTGGGATACAAAAAGATAGACGTATGTATAAATGGATGCACATTATTTTATAATGATAGAAAAGATCTGGATTCCTGTCCCGCTTGTCATAAGTCACGTTTCAAGCCATCAAGACGGGGTAAGCTTATTGCGAAGAAAAAGTTGACTTATTTTCCACTGACTCCAAAGTTGAAAAGGTTATACCTGTCAAAAGCTGCCGCTGAACATATGCAGTGGCATAAGACATACCAAGTTGAGGATGGAAAGATATGTCATCCATCCAACGGTAAGGCATGGAAATATTTTGACAGAGTTTATCCAAATTTTGCAGTTGAACTAAGAAATATTCGGCTTGGTTTATACTCAGATGGGTTTAATCCTCACAACTCAAATTCTCAACCTTATTCTTGTTAGCCAGTTATAATCATACCATATAATCTACCACCTTCGATGTGTATAAAGAATACTGTCATGTTCTTGACTCTTCTTATTCCTAGTCCGAAGAACCCCAGTAAGAATATTGATATATACTTAGAGCCTTTGATTGAAGAATTAAACAAACTATGGGAAGAAGGTACATTTTTTTATGATGTGGCGACACAAGAAAATTTTCAATTGAAGGCAGCATTACTGTAGACGATCAATGACTTTCCAGCTTACGGTATGTTGTCTGGTTGGAGTACACACGGGAGGTTGTCCTGCCCGTATTGCATGGAATTTTCAAAGGCTTTTCAATTGACCGTAGGGAGGAAGAATTGTTTCTTTGATTGTTATCGCCGATTTTTACCACGGAATAGTTTGTTACGGCGGGACAAGAAGAATTTTCTAAAAAATAAAGAAAAAAGATCTGATCCTCCGCCTAAGTTAGACAGTGAATAGATCTAGGAATCTGTCAAGGACTACCCTAAAATCACTGAATTGTTTGGAAAAAAAGATATATGGTTTCGGAGAATGGCATAATTGGACCAAAAAAAGCATTTTTTGGGACTTACCTTATTGGCGATCACATCTTTTATGCCATAATTTGGATGTGATGCATATTGAGAAGAATATATTTGATATACTGTCATGGCCGTCAAAGGTAAGACAAAGGACAATTTGAAAGCAAGAATTGATATGTCCAACCTTTGTGACCGTCTTGAATTATGTGTCCAGGGTGACCAACACTGGTCGCGGGTTGAAGCTGGGTGTCTACACACTTCCCATTACAAGTAGAAAAATAATCCTAGAATGGGTTAGGGGCTTACGACTTTCTGATGGATATGCATCCAATTTATCAAGGTGTGTTGACATGAAAGATATGAAGTTGTCTCATATGAAGAGTCATGATTGTCATGTGTTTATGGAGATATTACTTCCTATAGCTTTGCGTGAGGTAATGGCCAAACATGTTTGGGAAGCTTTTACTAAACTAAGCTTATTCTTTAGAGACATATGTTGTACATCTCTTCAAAGACACGAGCTCAAAAGAATGCAAGATAATATTGTCATGACACTATGCAAGTTGGAAAAGATCTTACCTCCTGCATTTTTCGATTCCATGGAGCATTTGCCAGTTCACTTGGTGTACAAAGCAATTTGTGGTGGTCCTGTACAATATCAATGGATGTATCCTTTCGAGAGGTTCTTGCATCCTTTGAAAAAGATGGTAAAAAACAAATCAAGGGTCGAGGGGTCTATATGTGAAACATATCTTAGTCTCAAAACTACGACCTTTTGTTCTTATTACTTTGAAACGCACTTGACAACCACAACTAGAAATATTGGTTGGAATGACCAATATAATGAGGTAGACTACCCTGAAGGATGCTTATCTATTTTTAGTTATCCTGGTTGTCCATTAGGAAAGGAAAAAACTCGGATGCTGGATGATCAAGAGTTCAAAGCAACACACCTTTATGTATTGATGAATTGCCAAGAGGTTTACCCTTTTATCAAGTAGGTTCATGAGTTTATTCAAAATAAATTGATGTATTTGTGTGAATGTTGTCAAATTGTATCAGATGAATCATTAATATTATTTACAGGATGTTCGAGGAAAATCTTATCAACAATGATCCTTCATTGACTCCATCACAGATCCAACATAATATTGATAATTTATTTCCTAATTGGTTATATGAACATGTAAGTACATGATCCAACTTATGTCATTTAGATAGGTTCCTTTTATATTAGTAATATACAAGTTTACTTTCGGTACATTCCATGCCTGCAATTATCCTACACTAATTGTTTGGATGATCGAGTAAAATGTCTTTCAATGGGGCCATGTAAGAGGGTACACAGATGGTCAAGGTACTTAGTCAACGGCTATAGGTTTCACACACTCAAATATAGGTCATCTAAATCTACAATGAACAGTGGAGTGTTTGTGAAAGGGACGTATAATGATAGTACCGATAAGGGTGACTATTATAGAATGCTAAATGACATTATTGAATTAGAATACCATAACCCAACAGTGAAACATACAAGAGTAGTCCTATTCAAGTGTGATTGGTTTGATTCGACAAAAAATAGAAGCGTTAAGGAGCATCTTAAGTATCGCCTGGTTGATGTCAATATGAAAATGAAGTATCAGAAATATGACCCATTTGTGTTAGCAGAACAAGCACATCAAGTGTACTATTATAAGTATCCGGGGGCCAAGAGAGATCGAGTTGATTGGTGGGCTGTATGCAAAATCAGACCAAGAAATCACTATGATCTACCTTTAGTGGATTCTGCAATTGAAGATGAATCAGTTTTTCAGTCAAATGAAATGGATGTACCTATTGTACTACCAAATGATGCAGAAATGCTTCCACATTTTCATGAAAGCGGTGAAAATATTGAAGTATTGGAAGAAGAGCTCAATCAACTTAATGATGTCATCGATGTCAATGATAAAGTTAATGTTGAAGTGGTTGAAGATGAAGATGAAGATGATGATTCAGATGAAAATGATGGGAAGGAGATGATGATGCAGAGGAAAATGAAGATGATGAAGATTAGTGTCAACAATCAATTGTCTGGATGTGTATACACTATATTCGCGTGATATCTTCTTGTACTTATTTTAATCAATTGATTGTGTATATTGTACTACCTTCATGTGATATCTTCTTGCACTAATATTAATCCATATAAGTATTCAAACTATACATATAGATATGTTTACATCAATATTTGTCTGTGGTACAATACAGCCATGGCGTCTGGTAAAGGTAGGGGTACCGGCGATAGACAATATGTGCCTCCTAGAGCAGTACAGCATGCCGAAGGAGTAGGCATTGGACATGGATTAGGCAGTGGATGTGGATCAGGCACTGGAAATAAATCGGGAACAGGACGTGGATCAGCCATTGAATATGGATTAGGCAATGGACGTGGATCAGGCACTGCACGTGGATCAGGCACTGCACGTGGATCAAGCACTGCACGTGGATCAGGCATTGGACGTGTATCCTCTACATCTTCAAGACCGTCAGCTGAAGAGCGTGCATCCATTGCATCATCTATGATACCACCATACCAGGGGACAACACCTGTTCCCCCTATGGCACCGAGACAATGATTCTGTACTATCGACTTCATCTCAGAGCTTGTCGCGACACTTAAAGGATAGTAGCGTTCACAAGTCTGACCCTAGTGTATCTACTGATCATGTCGAGTCATCAACTGTTACTGAAGGACGGGCTAGCCTATCCTCAAGCACCTTACAAGATTGGCACCTTCATGGGTTCCCATCCTTAGAAGCCTACACTGTATGGCAAATTGATCGACGCACACACCTAGAATTGTATGGTAATGGGTAAGTGTTCAATTATTACAATTTCAAATTAGCTATTGGTTATTTTTTATGTACACATTTGTATAAGTATAATCTTTCTTATTGCAGATGGGTACCATGTTGAGCGAGTCTGGAGATAGCGAATACATTATCTGGAAGGTATACCGAGCCTTGGCTGACGTGGGGTGCAGTTTCCATTAAGGTTAGACATAGATGGTTCATGACTTTTCAGGTAATAATTATATTTCTTGCTAGTAGTATATTTATCTTACTTCTCTACCTATTGCATTGTATTATATTTATTGCATTACTAATTATTTTATTTATGTGATACGAGACCTCTTCAGCAAGGGTCATAAGGAAAACAATAAGAAACGGCCAGTATGGGTGACAATCGACATATGGTGTAACACCCCGATCCTTCTCAAGACCGGAAGTTCTATTAATCAATCTAATCGTAACCCAATTCCAAACCGGGCATAATATTTAAGGAAAACAGATGGAGTCTCCCCTGTTTCTAGGCAAAATGCAAAACCTGCGACAGCATATAAGTGGACTAGTATCATGTCCAACCATTCATAACTCGTCAAGGCCATCCGAGCCCCGGTTCTCAACAATTAAACACAACAAATATATATTTCCAAGTACCAAGACCATTCCAACTCGTTCCTTTAGACAATTACATACTTGCATTGAAGTTAAACTATACTAACTGAATACATAAACTAGCTTATCATACCACTTCAATAACCTGGTTAAACTTAAATTACATTCCTTTTAATACTAAATACATACAATACATGAAAACATACATTTTTGCATCTTTCTACCACTCAGCCACATAACACGCAAGACAACTCTTCAAGCACGAGCTTTCTAGCTAACACGGCAATTCCTGAAATGTGGTGGTGAGGAGTAAGTATACTCAACACACGTATACTTAGTGAGGGCGGAACAAATATCGAGATAGAGAGAAAGAAGATCGTGCAATAAAAATAAGATAGTTAAGCAATATAACCGACAAATAAAGCAATCAATATAAACAACAATACAATAAACAATTAATAAAAGCATTAACACAACCATTCAAAGCTATACCACACTTTGAAGGTCACGGTTCACTCATACGAGCAATGTACCAAGCGATTCGATTCTACAAGCGATACATCAATCTCGAGCTTGATGTTGACAATGATGACAATAAGCGCACAACCACCTTATAACTTCCACTGGGTATACTCCGGATGTACCCCGACACATCTACGACCCAAATCTCTCAGGATGGCATCTCTAGCGAGAATGGGAATAGGACACGAAGCTAGAGCAACCCACCCCTGGTAGCCCGAGACTACCTAGAGAGGCTCATCACTCACGCGCTTGATACCATGCAATGCAAAATGATATATATAACAATAAATGAACAAGGGCACCAAAGTGTAAATTAGTATCAATATTCAATATCAAGCAGTTTCAATCAACAGTAACAATTAATTGACATTTCAAACATTATAATCATTAATAGCAACAAGAACAATAGTTAAACAAGCAATAGTAGTTCAAACACGAAAAACGACAATTATTAGAATTCAATCTCTAACTTCTAAAGGCAATTACGAGCAAATGAGCTACAGAATTGGAAAACCTTCTTCACTACCCTCACTTGGGCACTAGAAGGCACGTTTCTATACTATTAAACCTCATTTTCCCAGCCGCAGCTTGAAAGTCCATCTACTGCGTTTGAACTACAGCTATGCTAACCGGGCATCCAACTAACACCACGACAGCGTCAAAAGTGTTTCCACGCCCACATTATCTAAACCCCCAAACGAATTCGAGCACGGTCAACACTTGGTCAAACGGCCCCTTTACGTTTCATTATCTAATTCTCAATTTTAACAAAGGCCGGTCCATTTTTATTGCACATTTTATCCTTCTAACACTAATGGAACCTAACCAAATCAAGAAAATGGAATTCAGACCGAAAATATGAAAATCTAAGGTTTTACTATTCATTTTCACTATTCATGTTCTTCTCCAATTTCAATTCTCAATTTTAACTGATAATCTTGCAGAAAACTCTTAAAGGCATGTTCTTCTAACTTAATAGAAGATAATTGAAGCATAAAAACGATTATATAAGCAATATAATAACAAAAACTAAAAATTAAAGTTTACAAGTAAAACATTAAAAATGCGCAAATAACATGAATCCCTCACAATTCTACGAGGTTGAAGGCTGAAGAAAGCTCGTAGATGGCCAAAGTAACTTCTAGCTCAACCTCAAAGATCAAAATGAAAGATTTGATGAAGAATTTTCTTTTTCTTTTTTTTTCCTTTTCTTGGTCACGGGTTCCATTTTTTTTTCTTTGCTATCTTTGACCATTTTTTTTCCTTAGTTAACAAATAATATAATATATATATCAGGGTATCTAGTTGGCAAAACAAAGCTTAGTTCAAATAAGTCCTCACGTTTTTTTTCCTGTTGATCCATTTTCATTTTTTTTTCTTTTCTTTTCTTTAGTCTACTAACCATTAATAGGTACAAATATAAATAAGTTAAGTAAATAAATGGCCTAGCTAATAGATTAGGCTTATTTAAATACAATTGAGGTAGTTTAACGGAGTAGAAAATAGTTAGAAAGCTAACTGGCCAATTTAATTAAATTTTACTATTCACTCGGGGACACTAAAACATTTATTTTCCTCATACTCAGGACATGAAATGCACATTCTAACAATGAACGAATATGTTAAATACAATATTGTTCAAAGAAAAATTATGAAATTCAAAAAATAAAACAGTTTAAAATTTTACCCGGGCTCATATCAAACGTAAATTTTTAAGCAAATAAAGGTTAGATAAAGGCATTTATGCAATTATGATAATTTAATATAATAAATAAAAGTCCCTCTGAGGTCGGGCGTTACGTTTAATATTCTTTTTAAATAATTAAAGTAGATATTATTTGAACATTTTTTAAAAGAAATATGAAAATAGTGCAAAATGAATGATCTAATTAATTAAACACTTAATTAAATGCAGTTAAATAATACTAAATACGTGTCAGGTTCAGGGTATCACATATGGGACCTGCTTTGTGACCATTGGGCATCAGATATGTGGCAAAAAAGGGCGGCCACCAACTCAAACGATCGAAAAAAAGATCTTCAGCCCATTATACAGGCTCTGTCCCTTTCCCCGAGGTAAAAAAAAGAATGGTAAGTTTCGAAGTACTATAGACTTATAAATATAAGTTATTAATTACTTAATATATTTTTCTTTGAATGAATGTATAATGCAAGAAAAAGAGGAGGGACGACCAGTGACCACCGCGGAGGTCTTTGAGAGGGTCCATCACAAAAAATCTGATGGTCTCTATTCTGAACCTAGGGCTACTGAGATTATGGTATGTATATGATCTTTTTGATTGCAATGATATACAGAAGGTGATTGGTTTTCTAAATCAGGTTGTTTCTCTTGTTGCATGTCTTGCCTACAAGTTCTCATATTCTTTCTCTGTTTTTCAACTTTTCACATCCTCAAAAGTTATGTCAAAGTTATATCATTTTATAGAAAACTAGCATAGTTAATGGATCGGTCAACTTTGTCGGTCGATGCCCTTAACCGATTGCATCACACGACAAAGGCATAACTTTGTCGGTCGACGTTGCTCAGCATTCAGCCGGTTGTGCTAGTGTTGTGTGCGGTGGTGTTGGTTATCTGTAGTGGTGTTAGTTATCTAAAATTGGTAGTATGTCAAAGGGCCAGTACTTTTTCATTTGCATAATCTGATCTTTGATGTCATAGAATTGGCCTTTGTTGATTACTTTTCTGATACATGCAATATGTCTTCACCAAGTGCTTATTGTAGTCCTCAGTGTGTGAAAGTTACATATATACTTAAATTAGTTCAGTTATGTACTTAACAAAAAGTTTTCATTTTTCATGACATGCATTATGTATGTTTTGAGAAAAACAAGAGGATACTAGACATCTCTATAGAAGAAGTGGCTACACATTTGTTATTGGTATATGAATTATCTAAAGATTATTATATAATAATCAAAATACTAAAGAATGAAGTTATTTTTGGCTTATAATGCTTTACATTGATAAAAAAAACTTACGATATACATCGTTAGCATTAACCATCATATGTTTTAATTTTTATTGCAGGCCAAGTATAATGAACTGGTCCAACAAGCCACACAGGTCTCGCAAGAGGATCCTACGGCATCGCTTATCGACTACGATGCACTTATTTACGAGCCGATAGGTGGCCCACATGGAGAACGAGTGTACGGACTCAGATCCCTCGGTGTTCGTGTTGGAGGTCATTTCACTCGTCATCGGATTACTGAGCAAGATATGCAAGAAGCCGTAACTCATGCAACATCGAATTTGCGACAAGAGGTGACGCAACAACGGGAACAACTGCATTTGCTCAAGGAGCGGATTACTGCCTTAACCCGGATGTTGTTGTATACACCTCATTCACATGATCAGGATCAATCACAGCGGCCATTTGATGGCCAGACCGTTAATGGAACTCAAGGTGGAGAAAGTCAGTAGATTACTTTTATAAAACATTTTGGACTTGTTCTAATTTTATTTTAAATATTGTAAATATTATTAGGGACAATTTTGGGGACGACTTTTGCGATAACTATTAATGATGATATTGTAGGACGAAATTATCAACAAAATTAAAGACGCTTTTAGTTACGAGTTCTTGCCACGACTTTAGCAACGACATATAGGGACAAAATGTACGACTATATTTGCGACGTCTTTTTGTTATGACATTTGCTATGAAAAATTTACAACTATTTTTGCGACAAGTAGTTGTGACGAGTTCTTGCCACGACATTAGGTACGACATGTACAACAAAATTTTGGACTAATTTTGCGACAAATATTTGCGACGAGTATTTGCAACGACACTAGTTACGATATTTACAACAAAATTTGCGATTATTTTGCAACAAATATTTGCAACGACATTAGATACGACATTTATGACAAAATTTGTGACAATTTTGCGACGAGTCTTAGTCACGATATTAGCTACGACATTTACAACAAAAGTTGCGATGCTTTTTGCCACAAAATGAATATTGTGACGGTTAACAAAACCCGTCGCAAATTAGTTGCTGTTTGCTACGAAAATATTTTTGTCACTATTAGCGACATATTTGCGACTATGTAGACATTAGCGACGGAGGGTTTAAAGATGCAGTCATTTTCGTCTCTAAATCAAATTAGCGATGAATTAGAGACCAAAATCCACCGTCACAAAACTGCAAATTTTTTATAGTGAATCCATAGGCTTAAAACATGGCATGCACTTGATTTTATCCAAAAAATCAAGAAGGATTCGAAAATAATCAATAAAGAGTGCCAAAAAATGAAGAATGGAACAAAATTTATTGATCAATAAAAGGGTACGAAAAAATGGTAAATTCTACTTACCTAAAAAATCATGACATCAGAATTGATAATTAAAGCCTTTTAAACCTTCAGAACTCGATAAAAATCTTTTCTAACTCTCTTGATTTTTTCTAAAAGTTGTGAGATTCTAAGATCTTATGCCTCGTGTATATAGAAGTTTAATCATAATCTGATAGACACTCATAATTTAAAACTAATTAAAACTCTATCTTATTTTTCAGATTATCTCTTATATTAAATCATGAAATCTTGAAAAATCAAAACTCATATTTATCTTATCAAAATATCAAAATCTTATTCGAACTAAAACTCTATTATATTTTTTTTTATCTTTCAAATTCCTAAAAATTCAGGTCATTACAGTCTTCCCCTCTAACAAAAATTTCTTACATGAAACTTACTTTAAAATTAATCTCAAAGACCAAAGTATTCAAGTCAAAACCTATAGCAACAAAAACGTTCATCACAAATAATCAAGACACTAAAGCATGTAACTGAAACTTAGCCACCCAAAACTCACTTAGGCCACAAGTGATCATAACCTATTGCTCTTATACCATTTTGTCACGCCCCCAAATTCACCGGAATGAATTTGAGAACGAGACCGCTGCGAATCTAAGAAGATCAACTTCCTAAACCACAAGGCTCTATACACTAAAGTTAAAATAAATTAAACTAAAATAATCTTCCTATAAATACCACAACAGAGCGCCTAAACACTTTATAAAAGTAAAAGCTTCAAAAATCCAAAAATACGTATATTCATTTAAAAAAAACTCTAATACAGAACAAATCTTGATATTAAATCATTAAAATCTTGTAGTCCAAAATTAGGGAGTCTCTACCCTTCTATTTACTCGTTCCTATCTGCAAGAATCAAATAAAGTAATGAGTGAAATAATGTTCAATATGTAGAACTCACCCCAAAAAAAACTAAGGTTCAAATATCAATCAAATTCGAAGGCCAATAATCGATACAAAACTTAATAATTAATGCAATGACATAATATCGAAACTAGCAAAACTATAATAAGATATGGCTACTTTGCAGCGCGATTCACAATACGAAATTCACAATACAATCGATGACAAATGGCGGCTAATTAACTCTCAGCCGTCTAAGATTCGATACACAACTTGTATAGTCCATAGGCTTAAAACATGTCACGCACTTTATTTTATCCAGAGAATCAAGAAGGATTCGACAATAATGTGCCGAAGAAAATGAAGAATGTAACAAAATTTTGTTGATCAACAAAAGGGTACGAAAGCATGGTAAATCTTACTTACCTCAAAAATCACAAAATTAGAATTGATAATTAAAGCATTCTAAACCTTCAGAACTCGATAAAAATCTTTTCTAACTCTCTTGATTTTTTTCAAAAGTTGTGAGATTCTAAGATCTTGTGGCTCATTTATATAAAGGTTTAATTCTAATCTGATAGACACTCAGAATTCAAAACTAATTAAAACTCTATCTTATTTTTCAGATTATCTTTTATCTTAAATCATGAAAAATCAAAACTCATATTTATCTTACCAAAATCTTAGTCGAACTAAAACTCTATTATATTTCTCTTTTTTTTTTCAGACTCCTAAAAATTCAAGTCATTATAGTCTTCCCCTTTAACAAAAGTTTTATCCTCGAAACTTACTTTAAAATCAATCTCAAAGATCAAAGTATTCAAGTCAAAACCTATAGCAACAAAAACATCCATCACAAATAATCAAGACACTAAAGCATGGAAATGAAACTTAGCTACCCAAAACCCACTTAGGCCACAAGTGATCATAACCTATTGCTCTTATACCATTCTATCACGCTCCAAAATTCGCCTGAATAAATTCGAGAATGAGACCGCCGCAAACCTAAAAAGATCAACTTCCTAAGCCGCAGGGCTCTATATACTCAAAAGTTACAATAAATTAAAATAAAATAATCTTCCCAAAAATACCATAATAGAGCATCTAAAGCCTTCATAAAAGTAAAAGCTTCAAAAATCCGAAAATACATATATTCATTAAAAAAAAACTCTAATACAGAACAAATCTAGATATTTTAAATCATTAAAATCTCACAGTCCAAAATCAGGGAGCCTTTACCCTTCCGTTTACTCGTTTTTATCTACAAGTGTCAATAAAGTAGTGAGCGAAACAATGCCTACTAAGTAGAACTCACCCAAAAAAAAAACTAAGGCTCAAATATCAATCAGATTCGGAGGCCAATAATCGATACGAAACTCAATAATTAATGCAATAACATAATATCGAAACTAACAAAACTATAATAAGTTGTGTCTGCTTAGCAGCGCGATTCACAATACGAAATTCACAATACAAATTATGGCTAATTAACTCCCAGTCGTCTAGGATTCGATACACAACTTGTATAGTCTAGGCTCAAAACATGTCATGCACTTTATTTTATCCAGAGAATCAATAAGGATTCAACAATAATCAATAAAGAGTGCCGAAGAAAAAATGAAGAATGGAACAAAATTTGTTGATCAACAAAAGGGTATGAAAGCACGGTAAATTCTACTTACCTCAAAAATCACGAAATCAGAATCGATAATTAAAGCCTTCTTAACTTTCAAAACTCGATAAAAATCTTTTCTAACTCTTTTGATTTTCTCCAAAACTTGTGAGATTCTAAGATCTTATCGCTCGTTATATAGAGGTTTAATCATAATCTGATAGACACTCAGAATTCAAAACTAATTAAAACTCTATCTTATTTTTCAGATTATCTCTTATCTTAAATCATAAAATCTTGAAAAATCAAAACTCATATTTATCTTATCAAAATATCAAAATCTTATTCGAATTAAAACTCTCTTATATTTCTTTTTTCTCAAACTCCTAAAAATTAAGGTCATTACAACGTCATTTAACAATTTGCGTTAAAAAAATTGACGAAAAAAGACAGAGGGGGCACGTGTATTACATTTTTCAAACGATAGGGGTTTATAGTGTATTTTTTTAAAGTACATGAGATATTGTACACTTTTGACAAATTATAGGGGATTACGGTACTATTTACCCTACTTTTTATAATGGACCTACTGAGTATATTCTGAGAAGATTGACAAACTTGTAAAATAATATCCCAAATACCAACAAAATAGACTATCATCATTTTTCTATCTTGTCTCCTTCATCTTCTATGAGAATTAAAGCAACGGAACAAGGGAAAAGTCCTCTAGCTCCCTCAAAGAATCCGCAAAAACTGCCATTGGTATAAATAAAATACTTGGGAGCAGTGATGCATTTTTTTAACCAAGCAATGTACAGTGGGCGGAAGTTAAAAGTTGCAAGGGTCTTCAAGATAAAACTCTAATCGATGATGGCATACGCCTTTCTCAAATCAGCTTTGATCATGCATCTCAAATTCGTATGTGTCCTTTTTTAGCCTTTTACAAGTTCGAGGCTGATATGGATGTTATTCGCAATGTCCCTTCCTTCAACAATTACCTTATGGACCTTCAAAATAATAAGCCCCATGTGGCGCTTAAGTCTTCCAAGAATCTTGGCAATGCACTTGTAAATAGTATTGCAACATGTAATTGGCCTAAATATGAAAAGATGAACTTTAGATATGGAATGTAAGTTAAGCAAAAGTAGGTCAAGTAATAAGTTAGAAACAACATAGGTATCCTTAACAAAATATGAAAAAGAAAAACTTTAGATACCTTGGTTTTATAGTCCAACAAGATAGAGATATTAATTTGGACGTCAATGATACAACTAAGGGGATGGATTAAGTGAAGAAACGCATCCATGATCTTGTGTAGTCGAAAAATGTCACTTAAATTAAAAAAGGTATTATAAGATTGCCATTAGATCAGTTTTATTGTGTGGTCTGGGGTATTGGTTAGTGAAGTACTGTTGAAGATAAATAATATAACAAACCCCTCTCTAACAGCTTGAGCTTTTAGATGAGGTGGTCACTTAACATCGTATCAAAGTTAACCTCATTGTCTAGTTTCATTCATCTCAAATCAGGTCCACTTGTGTTCAATCTTTTGTGTGTGTCATATTCCAAACATCTTCAATCTACCACATGTGTTCAATCTTCTATGTGTGACCCATCTCAAAAATTTGGTCCACATGTATTCAATCTTTCAAGTGTGACCCAACTCAAAAACTAGGTCCACGCATGTTCAATCTTCCACGTGTGACTCCTCTCAAATCAGGTCATGTGTGAGGGAGAGTGTTAAAATATGCACTTGTCCCACATCAAAAAATTAGAAACTCTAAGACCACCTTATAAGATCATTGGCTACTCTACTTGGCATCAATTGGTTTTAAAAAGGAATCTCAGTTATCTTAACATGGTATTAGAACCTAGGCACCAAAAAGGTTATGGGTTCAAAACTCACTGTCACCCATTTTTATTAAAATTGTCAAAGTGCAAGGCTAAAAACTAACTCCTCCTGCACTTGTGGGGGCGTGTTGAAGATAAATAATATAACAAACTCCTCTTTAACTGCTTGAGCTTTTAGATGAAGTGGTCACTAAACAAGTACTATTATGTCCAAAAAATGTCACTAACAAATATATGAATGTTGAGAAGGATGTGTAGAAAAACTAGGAACAAGATTAGGAACATATGAGGAAAAATAAGGGAGGGACCTCGAAAATGAGGAAGAGTCATCTGAGATGATATGGACATGTTAAAGACAACCCATTGAAACACATGTTAAAAGGTACAAATGTATGGAGAGTTTTCGGTAAGAGTGGTAAACGAAGATCTAGGATGAGTTGGATAGAGATACTTAATAAAGCTGATGAAGAGACGGCTCTTAACAGAAATAAGCTACGTTATCAAATTTATATAGCCTACGATACCTAGTGAATAAGGCTTCATTTAATTTGATTTAAAAGATCCCAAAAAATAAATAGAGTAACTCAAAATTTTGTATACGAATCTTAGAACTTATTATTGGATTCTCCAGCACTAGGATTTCTTTCATTTTCTCCTCCTTTGCTTTTAAGGATTTTAGCTATTACTTATGTGTCGCGATTCATTTACAAACATTAAAAATTATTCACGAGCAACGCTAAAAAACAAAACCCACTTGCATGTGCGGAGACGTATTAAATACAATAAATAAATATAATAAATAATTTTTAACAATTTAAATTTTTAGACGAGATAGTAATTTAACACGTAACACTTCCATGACCTTTGCCCTTGCACATCATCAACATAAAAGGGCCTATTTTCCTTGGAACAAGTCAAAGTGTATTCCCCTAAAAAATTGTCAAAAGTCTGATGCAGGCTACCAACCAATTGCTTGGACTTTTCTTCGAATGTAACTTTGCATATATTCCAAATTAAAAAACCATAAATTATCAGCTCACAGTCTTCTACTTATCACTCGAGCTGCTTGGATCTTTCCGGTAAGGTGCTTTCGTTCTTCATGTTATTCATTTCGTTGATGGTTCCAACTTTCTGAATTACTCCAATTTTGCTAACTGCGCCTCCTAGCTAGGCTCCTATGGGTCTTATGAGAAGATTTTTATCATCATGTAAGCCAAAACAAGAGGAAGAAAAATCAACACACTTTTTACAGAACGGTGGTGAATTGCTAGCGGAGCTTATTGCATTTTCCAATGGACGGTATGATATTCCCATTAGTAGCTTCTCTGCCAAAGAGATAACCAAGGCAACAAACAACTTTGCTGAGTGCGTTTTCACCAAGAATGAGACGGTCATGTTTAGAGGTCATTTAGACGGACGCCAAGTCCTGATTAACAATTTGACGGGCAGAAGACAAGTCTCTCATTATGAAGCTATCCGTGATATAGTGATTGCTTCACATATGAGCCACCTCAAGAATGTCTTGAAGCTCGTAGGCTGCTGTCTCGAATTCGATCGTCCGGCTTCTGTGTATGAATATGTTGGAGGTATGCTTCTATCTGATTTGTTGGAAGCCAGTAATAATAGATTGTTGTTGTCTTGGAGGAGTAGAATAAAAATTGCAAGCGATATTGCCAGCACAGTTCTTTATCTCCATACTGCATTTCCAACACCTGTAATTTACAGGAATCTAAAGCCATCCAAAGTGATGATAGATCAATATGGAGTCGCTAAATTGTTTGACTTCAGTCTTTCTATATCGCTTCCTCCTGGAGAATTATTTGTAGTTGAAGATAATATAACAGGGACATATATGTTCATTGACCCTGACTACTATAGGTCGAGCTATGTTACGCAGAAAACTGATGTCTATAGCTTCGGTGTGTTTTTGCTCATGTTGCTAACTGGTAAAATCGCGGTTTGGAATAATCATGGAGGCAAATACATTTATCTTCCAGATTATGTTAAACATTATGCTGATAATCATCAATACGAGGAATTTATAGACCCAAGAATATTAGAAGAGGAAGAAGGGGCTGGTAGTAAAAATCTGTTTCAATCTTTCCAGGATCTTGCTTTGATGTGCACACAAGACAATGAAGAAGATAGACCAGAAATGATTGATGTTGCAAAACAACTCTGCCTGATGGAGAAGGGCATTCTTAATCGTTTGCCAAGTATTAGTTCTTAATTTTGTCTCTTTTTCTAATTTCTATTCTGAATTTGTTTGTGAGGTAACTTGGTTTGAAGAAGCCTTGTACTGTTTTAGTGTTAAATGTTACTGGCTCTAGCTTATAATGGAGCATACGTATACTGTTTTGAACTTGAGCCGCGAGGATTGGTGATGGGAGTGTTTAATTGGTGTTGTGAAGCTATACGGATTTGTATAAATTTTATTTTATTTAATTGTTTGAGCCGGTGAAAATACAATATTTGATATATAAGTTACACAACGTATGTATTTTTAAAGTGTTTTTAAGGCTAAAATATCAATTTAGTCCCCCTTCATTTTCTTGCCTCCTACCCGCTCAGAATGCCTAATACCTATTACCTAGTGCTAGAAGGCTACAGAAAAGCTATCATAAAGTTTCGTTCCTGTTTCCATCGTTGACCCTATCTATGTTTCTATGATAGCCCAAGAATACGCTCATTCTTTAGCCCTAGAGAGACTCTTGAATTCCATGATACCATTATGAACTCAATATATATGAGTGTTTATTCTGTAAAATAGCTCGAATTTTAAATCATTCACTTGCTTTAACTACTCATGCTATAGATGTGGGAACGCCAACCCCCTTCCCGCAGGCTTTTGAAGAGCAGGAGAAATTGTTAGAATTATATTGCAGAGTTTTGGGAGCCAGGATGCATGCCAATTTCAAAAGTTTTCCTCAGAACGCGAGCCTTGAGGCTTTCATCCAAACAAAAAAAGAGGTTGACTAGTGCTTTTTTATGTGTTAGTTAGGTGAAAAGTTTATTTGACTATAAATAGATTAGTAATAATAAGAAAGAGCTACATCAAATTATTCACATATAATACCCAACAGTTGAGTGGTAGGGTCACGTAGGGCGCTTGTTATAATAAGAAGTTTTGAATTTGAATCACAATTTTGGCCTTGCATATGTTTAAAATTAAAAATTAACTTTGGGAATGTGAAAACTCAATTTTAAAAAAGTTGAAGAGTTTCACATCGTAAAAATAAAGTCATTTATTTTTGTTTATATATCCTAGGTTTGACACTTAGGGTTGGCCCTAAGGGGCACCAATGTCATTAGACAAGAGAAGACCTACCCAGTACTAGGTTCGACTCGAACCATCACGTGTGCCCACTTGGTTTGGCTTGGCATGACACGTGGACCTGGGTATGGGTTCGGGTCTTGGGCCTAGGGGCTTTATCTTTTTGGGCAAAATTTCTTTTGATTTTGTCGAAAAACCTTAACAGATTGGATCCCATCCAAGGCTCCATCGATAATTATTTCTGCATACTTTCTTCCAAGTTTTATTATTTCTTATATTTTAGAAAACTAATTTTGCATTTTTTAATAAAGTTTCCCAAAACACATAAGTTATACAATCAACACTAATTTTTCTAACATAATTGACTTTTGAGGTCCTTATAGGTGGATAAGAAACTTCCAGGCATCTTACCATAGCATATGCCAAAGATTTGACTCATACAAATGGATTTTATTAAGTGACCTATTCATCTAAGAGTTTAAATTGTTCAAAAGATAGTTTATAAATATATTTATTTATTGTTTTCAACACGTCCACTCACCTACAAGCAAGATTCATTTTGTTTTTTTAGAACTGTGTGTGGATAGTTTAATGGTTTTAAAACAGTTTGGTAGCCTAAGTTTCAATACTATGAAAGTAATTACCTCATCTAAATATTTAAGTTGTTCGGGAGAAATTAATTATTAATTATATCTATTTTTTGTTTTCAACAAATTGAAATAGGAAATTGCTTGAAAACAGCCATTGCATCATCCAAACAATAGTTTACATGAAAATAATATTATTGCCACTTGCCCATGATATCATTCCAGCAAATTGCTTGGATCTTTCTTGCAACATGCATGTACGCTTCATTGACAAACGTGGGCTATATAAAATTTGACATTCTTGCTGGAATACATTGCAATTCTTCAAATATCATCACGTTCTTCAGTTGTTCAATTAGTTGATGGTTTTAATTAACTTCTGAATTACCCCAATTTTGCTAACTGCATCTCCTCTATGGGTCTCACCAGAAGAATTTTGTTATCATTTAAGCCAAAAAAGGAGGAGGAAAAAGAAAAGGCAACGTACTTTTTACAGAACGGTGATGACTTATTAGCGGAGCTAATTGCATTTTCCAATGGACGGTATGATATTCCCATTCGTAGCTTCACTGCCAAAGAGTTAGACAAAGCAACAAATGACTTTTCTAAGCGTGTTATCGCCAATGATATGAGATTTATTTTCAGGGGTCTTTTAGATGGACGTCAAATCTTGGTTAACATTTGGTCAGATTACTCTTTTACAAGTTATTTGCCTCGTGATTTGGCAATCCGTGATATTGTGGTTTCTTCACAAATGAGTCACCTCAAAAATGTGTTGAAGTTCGTAGGCTGCTGCCTCGAGTTTGAATCTCGGACTTTTGTGTATGAATATGTTGAAGGTAGACTTGTCTCCGAAAATAATAATAACGCGTTATTATCTTGGAGAAGAAGATTAAAAATTGCAAGCGATATTGCCAGGATAATTCTTTATCTCCATACTGCATTTCCAACACCTGTAATTTATAGGGACATAAAGCCGTCCAAAGTGATCATAGATCAATATGGGGTTGCTAAATTGTTTGACTTCTTTCTCACTATATCGCTTCTTCCGGAGAATTGTGTGTGGAAGATGATGTAGCAGGGACGTTTGGTTTTGTCGATCCTGAGTACAATGCGTCGAGCTTTGTTACTCAGAAAACTGATGTCTACATCTTTGGCGTGTTTTTACTTGTACTGCTAATTGAGAAATCCGCGTTTTATAAGAATCACGAAAAGTTTTATGTGGTTGAATATGTTAAACACTATGCTGATAATCATCAATATGACGAATTTATAGACCCAAAAATATTGGAAGAGGTACGGGGAGTTGGTAATGATAATATAGTGCTTCTTGTAAGGAAATGTATTTTGGGAGATAAAATTCAGTGCTTGTATCATTAGTATATATAAGTTTGTTGTACATCAGAATCACGTTAGTAAGAGTACAAGAGATGTATACAAATCCTGCTAATAGTAATCTTTACAGAAGTGTAGTGTAAAGCTAATAGGACTTTAGGAAGAAGTCTATAGCGTAAAGAAAGACTACAAACTGACAAAAGGATAATGCACAAATATCTCGCTAAGTCTGGTCTAACACCCCCCCACAAGCTGAAAGAGGGGTTGTCACCTGAAGCTTGGCACGCAAGAGCTCAAATCGTGAACGAAACAGCGGCTTTGTGAATATATCAGCTAGCTGGTCAGCTGTGATACCCCGAACCTGGTATGTATCCAATAGCATTTAAAGTTCATTTAAATTGCATTTTATTGACCTTTCACCTTGTTTGACCAAACTAGTTGACTTTTCATCTACATTGACCAACTAGGACAAGGTGGGAATTTTTTGAAATGTTTAATAAAGGGCAAACTTGGGATTAGAAATAAAAAAATACAATGTTAAGTTAGTCAAAATTTGGGTCAACTTTGGAATTAAATTTGAACCAATTGGGGAAGATTTAGGTAGCAAATTATATATGGTTGGAAAGCTCTATGAGTCTATTTTCTGAGGCTTCAAACTGTTCGTGAATTGGAGTTTTCTAGAAGAAGTTATGGCCACTTTTTTAAGGTCGCGCATAGCTGTTTTGGTTTAGCGGGTTGACCGAATCTTTGACCTTTGACTTCTTGTCATTTTTTTTTCTAAATAAGCAGAATGCAAACGGAAAAAACAGAGAAGAAAGGCTTGAAGCCATGAGGAAAAGAAAGAGAAAAAGAAAGAAAAAAATTTCAAAACAAATCATCAAATCTTCGCGTGAGCTTGCGCGGGGTGGTTTCCGAGGCATCCTACGAGGTTTTCCTAGCGTCTAGGAGCGTCTAAGGTGAGGGTTTCATGTATATTTGCGCATTTGAATATTTTGTGTATTAACTTTGATTTTTGGGTTTTATCCGTATATTGTTATTTTAATCGTTCTGAGGCTTAAAGAATGTTCCCTAGCAATTGTAGAACATGTATTTATAGCTTTTAAACATTTTCTGCGGTTGAATGTTGAGATTGTAATTTAAAATGTCAATTGAATAGTAAATTATGAATAGTAAACCCTCGAAACGTAGAAGTTGCGTTGTTATGCTTTCTGTTGATGTGAAAAGATGCTAGATATGCTAGAATGCCTAAATGCATGATTTGTTTGGGTTGCGTAGTGGAAAAAACGGAGAAATGCCTTGGTACAAGTTGGGGTCGTTTAGGTCGAGTTTAGTGTTTTCTCGTATTGCGTGATGGCATTGTCTCGGGAGGCCATGGAAGCACTTTTGGTGCGGTTATGGCATTGGTTGGGTAATCGGTTGAGGTAGTTGTAGTTCAAACGAGCAAAGGGGAAAATTGGGGCTTTGCTTGAATTCTAGGGTTAAGTAGGATTTCGGGGTCTTTAGACGTGCCTTATGGTGACCTAGGAGGATTGGTGAAGTCGGTTTCCAAAACTCATGGCTCGTTTGGAAGTAGTAGCGTTTGGTAAGTTGGGGACATTTTGTGTTTTTGTTGGTTTTCGTAGAGTCTTGCTTGTAGAATGTTTGTTAATGCTTATATTGCTTATAGAATGCTTATATTGCTTATAGAATGCTTATATTGCCTATAGAATACTTATTATTGCTTGATATTGTTTGTTGGTGTTGTTCTTATTGCTTATTTGATTGATAATGCTCGATATCTTGTTTGTTGCCTCTAATCTGTATTGTTGTGCTATCGCTCGTTTATCGCCTTGTATCGAGTCTTGCATTGCATAGTGTCAGGGCGGTGTGATGGGCCTCTCTGGGTAGCCTCGGGTTGCCAGTGTTGATTGCCCTAGCTCCGTGTCCTATTCCCTTTCTCGCTTGGGTTGCCTCCCAGGGAGATTTGGGTCGTAGAATTGATGGATACTTCCGGGGTATTTCAAACTGAAGTTATAAGGTGGTTGCGCGCTTATTGTCATCGTTGTCAACATCAAGCTCGAGATTGATGTATCGATCGTGAAATGGTACATTGCTCGTATGAGTGAACCATAGCCTTCAGAGTGTGGTATAGCTTTGAATGGTTGTGTTAGTGCTTTCTTGATTGTTTATTATATTGTCGTTTGTATTGAATGCTTTCTTATTGACTTTATTGCTTAACTGTGTCTATTTGCATTACACGATTTTCTTTCTCTCCAATTCGATATCTGTCTCGCCCTCACTGAGTATACGTGTTATGTATACTCACTCCTCACCACCACATTTCAGGAAATGCCATGTTAGCTGGAAAGTTCGTGATTATGTGAAAGTTCGTGACTGAAGAGTCGTCTTGCGTGCCTATGTGGCTTGAGTTGTCGAAGTTGTAAAGAAGTATGCTTTTATGTATTGTATGTATTTAATGTTAAAAGGAATGTAGTTTAAGTTTCATTAGATTGTTGAAGTAGTTTGATAGGTTAGATTATGTATCTAGTTAGTATAGCTTAACTTTGATGCATGTTTGTAATGTCCAAAGGAAAAGAGTTAGAATGGTATGATAGTTTAACTTATGCAATAGGTTGGTGTGGTTTAATTGCTAAGCATGAATGTATATTTGCTTGTGATTGCTTGTTGTGAACCAAGGCTCGGATGGCCTTGAGGTGGTTGAATGTTTGGACAAGGTATTGGTCCACTTATATGCTGTCGCAGGTTTGCTTTTTACCTAGAAACAGGGGAGACTCCGTCCGTTTTCCCTAAAAATTATGTCCGGGTTTGGATTTGGGTTGTGATTAGATTGATTGATAGAACTCCCAGTCTCGAGAGGGATCGAGGTATTACAGGTGGTATCAGAGCTTGTCTAGCTCATAACCCGGGACAGGGTCCTCGGTCTGGTGCGTAGTGATCCTTGAATGTGTACTTGATAAGTGTGTCTTGAAAGTGTATACTTGTATGTGAGATTGTGTGTCTTGACTTGAATGTATGCACCTATGTGATATAATTATGTGTTATGTGTTAAATGTTTCTCAAGTAAAGTGAAGTGTCTAGTTGTGCATTGAATTGACCTATTGAATTGGCATCGTGAATCAAATCAACCTCGTGAATTGTTATTTGCTTGAAGTATTGCTTGTAATGTGTGTCTTGGAATGTCTTGAATTTGTTATGTCTTTATTTGAATTGATTATGTTGTGCTTGACTTGATTGTCGTGCTTGAGTGACTTGTTGAATAAATTGTTTTATAAACTGTTTTACAAACTTGCTTGCATAATAGTTTAAGTCATGTGTATAAATGTGATATCTTGGCATTCATACATGTTCCGTGGAAAGGGTAAGTAAGTCCTCCTTCTCCCGTGAAGAAAGTGGTTCACAGCTAGCCTCTCAAGGTGTATGGGTTGGCAGGAAATGAATGGCATTTAATTAGCCTTTATTTGGGAATTGGTGTTTGCTTTTGGAGCTCGGTTATTGGCGAATCTCTAAGGTCTTCCTCTATGATTAACAGTTGTGAAGAGTAGCTTTCTCTTGGGGTTTTATTTGATTGTTCTCTGGGGCATTCTTTGGTTTTCTCAATGGGTATTCTTTGGAGACTTCTGTTGGCACTTTTCGGTGGACTTGGCTATTGGGGTTTCAATTGGATTTACTGCACGGTATTATCTATGGTATATGTGTCTCGGTCTTTATTGGTGTGATACTGACATCCCTGATTGGAAATTCTTCAATGGCATTTTATAGAATTCTTAGTGGGCATTCTACTAGTATCTTTCCTTGATGGCACTTATTGGAAGTCTTACACTTGGAATCCTGTTCAGACTTATTATCTCATATTGCTTATGGTATGCTGTGGAATACTTTGGGCTTTCTTGGTGGTAAATTGTATAAGTTCTCACCTGGCGAACAGTGAAGAGGCCTTGGAGTTTGGTTTTGTATGTTGTACACCTGCTCGGGAATCTTACTCGGATTTCTCATCTAGTTGGAAAAATTATATTTGTTATTTAACTTGACTGTCTTATTAGACACATGATAATTCCTCTAGTATTTCCTTAGACATTCTTCTCAGCATTTGATAGCGATACTCGGAATCTAATGGGTTGTCCTATGGGGTTATTATTTGGAAGGCTTCTTTGGAACTTTTGAAGTATATTTGATTGGGTTTCTTAGTATTTTCTTCAGCACTCTTAACAGGGAATTCTTCTATGAAATCCATGACCAGCGGGGTACTTCTTTGGACCTCTAGATAGAACCTTTGTTTGAGCTTTATTTGGCTTCTTGTTTGGGAATTCTCGGGCAGTAATAGTTGAACTTCTACTCGAGATTCGTGTATGGGGTATTCATTCGCTATTCTTCTTATCATTAATATGTGATGTGATTTTATCTACAGTATCTTTGCTTAGGTCTTTATTGGTATTATCTCGGCGCTTTTGGTTGAAATTTTATTCTTCTTCGGTATTCATGTCAATGGGATGCTTCAACCGATGAAGATTAGTCAGAATTGGATTTCAGATGATGCTGAGTTCTATTGGAAGAAGAATTGCGAGGACGCAATTGTTTTAAGGGGGGAAGGATGTGATACCCCGAACCTGGCATGTATTCAATAGCATTTAAAGTTCATTTAAATTGTATTTTATTGACCTTTCACCTTCTTTGACCAAACTAGTTGACTTTTCATCTACATTGACCAACTAGGACAAAGTGAAAATTTTTGAAATGTTTAATAAAGGGCAAACTTGGGAGTAGAAATAAAAAAATGCAATGTTAAGTTAGTCAAATTTTGCGTCAAGTTTGTAATTAAAGCTGAACAAATTGGAGAAGAGTTAGGTAGCATATTATATATGGTTGGAAAGCTCTATGAGTCTAGTTTCTAAGGCTTCAAACCGTTCGTGAATTGGAGTTTTTTAGAAGAAGTTATGGCTGTTTTCGTAAGGTCGCGCATAGCTATTTTGGTTTAGCGGGTTGACCGAATCTTTGACCTTTGACTTCTTGTCATTTTTTTTTCTAAATAAGCTGAATGCAAACGAAAAAAACAGAGAAGAAAGGCTTGAAGCCATGAGGAAAAGAAAGAGAAAAAGAAAGAAAAAAATTTCAAAACAAATCATCAAATCTTCGCATGAGCTTGCGCGAGGTGGTTTCCGAGGCATCCTACGAGGTTTTCCTAGCGTCTAGGAGCGTCTAAGGTGATGGTTTCATGTTTATTTGCGCATTTGAATATTTTGTGTATTAACTTTAATTTTTGGGATTTATCCGTATATTGTTATTTTAATCGTTTAGAGGCTTAAAGAATGTTCCCTAGCAATTGTAAAACATGTATTTATAGCTTTTTAACATTTTCTACGGTTGAATGTTGAGATTGTAATTTAAAATGTCAATTGAATAGTAAAATATGAATAGTAAACCCTCGAAACGTAGAAGTTGCGTTGTTATGCTTTCCGTTGATGTGAAAAGATGCTAGATATGCTAGAATGCCTAAATGCATGATTTGTTTGGGTTGCGTAATGAAAAAAACGGAGAAATGCCTTGGTACAAGTTGGGGTCGTTTAGGTCGAGTTTAGCGTTTTCTCGTATTGCGTGATGGCATTGTCTCGGGAGGCCATGGAAGCACTTTTGGTGCGGTTATGGCATTGGTTGGGTAATCGGTTGAGGTAGTTGTAGTTCAAACGAGCAAAAGGGAAAATCGGGGCTTTGCGTGAATTCTAGGGTTAAGTAGGATTTCGGTGTCTTTAGACGTACCTTATGGTGACCTAGGAGGATTGGTGAAGTCGGTTTCCAAAACTCGTGGCTTGTTTGGAAGTAGTAGCGTTTGGTAAGTTGGGGTCATTTTGTGTTTTTGTTGGTTTTCGTAGAGTCTTGCTTGTAGAATGTTTGTTAATGCTTATATTGCTTATAGAATGCTTATATTGCCTATAGAATGCTTATAATGCCTATAGAATACTTATTATTGCTTGATAATGTTTGTTGGTGTTGTTCTTGTTGCTTATTTGATTGATAATGCTTGATATCTTGTTTGTCGCCTCTAATCTGTATTGTTGTTCTATCGTTCGTTTATCGCCTTGTATCGAGTCTTGCATTGCATAGTGTCAGGGCGGTATGATGGGCCTCTCTGAGTAGCCTCAGGTTGCCAGTGTTGGTTGCCTTACCTCCGTGTCCTATTCCCTTTCTCGCTTGGGTTGCCTCCCAGGGAGATTTGGGTCGTAGAATTGATGGATACTTCCGGGGTATTTCAAACTGAAGTTATAAGGTGGTTGCGCGCTTATTGTCATTGTTGTCAACATCAAGCTCGAGATTGATGTACGCTCGTGAAATGGTACATTGCTCGTATGAGTGAACCATAGCCTTCAGAGTGTGGTATAGCTTTGAATGGTTGTGTTAGTTCTTTCTTGATTGTTTATTATATTGTCGTTTGTATTGAATGCTTTCTTATTGACTTTATTGCTTAACTGTGTCTATTTGCATTGCACGATTTTCTTTCTCTCCAATTCGATATCTGTCTCGCCCTCACTGAGTATACGTGTTATGTATACTCACTCCTCACCACCACATTTCAGGAAATGCCATGTTAGCTGGAAAGTTCGTGATTATGTGAAAGTTCGTGCCTGAAAAGTCGTCTTGCGTGCCTATGTGGCTTCAGTTGTCGAAGTTGTAAAGAAGTATGCTTTTATGTATTGTATGTATTTAATGTTAAAAGGAATGTAATTTAAGTTTCATTAGATTGTTGAAGTAGTTTGATAAGTTAGATTATGTATCTAGTTAGTATAGCTTAACTTTAATGCATGTTTGTAATGTCCAAAGGAAAAGAGTTAGAAATGTATGATAGTCTAACTTATGCAATAGGTTGGTATAGTTTAATTGCTAAGCATGAATGTATATTTGCTTGTGATTGCTTGTTGTGAACCAAGGCTCGGATGGCCTTGAGGTGGTTGAATGTTTGGACAGGGGATTGGTCCACTTATATGCTGTCGCAGGTTTGCTTTTCGCCTAGAAACAGGGGAGACTCAGTCCGTTTTCCCTGAAAATTATGCCCGGGTTTGGATTTGGGTTGTGATTAGATCGATTGATAGAACTCCCGGTCTCGAGAGGGATCGGGGTGTTACATCAGTTGTGCCAATGAATTGCAAACCTATTGTCCTGTCACTCACCTTCTCACACACAAAGTGAATATCAATTTCAATATGCTTACTCCTATTGTGAATAACTGGATTGGTGGCAAGATATATTGAACTAATGTTATCACAGTAAAGCACCGGAGGTGGAGCAGGAGGTAGATGGAGAAATTGCATGATTTGGAGCACCCATAACATTTCAGAGGTGAGAGATGCAAGAGCACGGTACTCTGCCTCGGCACTCGACTTCGACACAATAGGTTGTTTCTTTGAACTCCAACTAATGAGGTTCGTCCCAAGACATATTGCAAAGCCTGATGTAGACCGTTGTGTAGCAGGACACCCTGCCCAGTCGGCATCACTATAGCCAGTGAGTGCCATAGAAGTTGTCGTAGTGAAACGAAGACCGTGGTTTAGCATGCCTTTGATATATCTCAAAACTCTTTTTGCAACAAGTAAATGATATGTGGCGGAGACTTCATGTATTGGCAAATGGAATTTACGGCATAAGAAATGTCTGGCCTCGTCATGGTCAAATATTGCAAAGCACCAACTAGCTGGCGAAAATTAGTGGGTTACGGTAATAAGTCACCTTCGTCTGGAACAATCTAGAGTCGGCCATAGGAGTAGATACCGGTTTGGCACCATCCATGCCAAATTGAGTCAGCAATTGCAAAGAATACTTTTTTTGAGTAAGGGTTAAACCGCCATCAAAGTGCTGAACCTCCATGCCCAAAAAATAACTTAAAGAACCCAAATCTTTCATGTAAAAAGTCTCTGAAAGAATCTGAATAAAGTCCAATATGGCTACCACAGAATTTCCCGTTAAAATAATATCATCTACGTAAATAAGTAAAATGAGGATATGCTTTCTAGATTGCTTGAAGAATAACGATGCATCATGATGAGAATGAATGAAATCGCAAGATAATAGAAAGTTGCTGAATTTCTGATACTAGGCTCTTGGAGCCTGCTTCAAACCATAGATCGATTTATGCAGCTTACACACATGGTCTGGATAATTTGGGTCGACAAACCTTTGCGGCTATTGCATAAAAATCATCTCCTCGAGATCTCCGTGTAAAAAAGCATTTCGTATATCCAATTGACGTAAACTCCAATTGTTTGAGAGAGCAATAACCAAGACTAGACGTATTGTGCCAGCTCGTACAACCGGGCTAAAGGTATCACCAAAGTCATGACCTGGTTGTTGATAGTATCCTTTTGTTAAGAGCTGGGCTTTGTAGCGTTCCAATGAACCATCAGACCTCTGTTTAATACGGTAAACCCATCGACAACCAACCACATTCAAATGTGGATAATGAGGGACAAGAGACCACGTCTTATTTTTCAGTAAGGAGTTGAACTCCTCAGCCATTGCTGTGCACCAGTTAGGGTCCTTTGAGGCTTAAGTATAACAAGAGGTGTGACACCCGAGAATTTCACCATAAATTTATTTATAATCCTTGCATACCTATGTGTGCATTTCCACGTGCATCATCTTTCTTGCTTAATTATTTTTATTAGGGGTTACTATTCATAATATTTTTGACTGTTTCAAAAGTTTGATATTAAATTTTTCCTAGGTCACCTGACATTTAAAAGGAACCAAGAAATTTTTGTTTTGAACTTTCGAGCTTAGGAGTGTGCGTTTGGAAAATGTTTTATGTGATAATTGAATAGTGTTACGTAAGAATAGTGCTAGTTGCAACTAAAAATAATTGAAATTGCATTTTGGACTAGTTTGACTAAGTTTTTAATGGAATTTGACCCCATTTAATAACACATACACATACATAAAACAAGCTTAACATCACATAACATTTTAGTCATCAAAACAAAAAAAAAATGACCTCCAAGTCCCTCCATTTGGCCGACCAGCTATAGGAGAGAAAAGAGGAGATTTTGCTTCAACATTCTTGCACTTTGAGCTCCTAGCTTGATCTTGGGAAGGTTTTGAGCAACTTAGGATCTTCAACAAAGCTTCTCCATCTTCAAAATTGTGAGGGAGATGCATTTATTTGTTTTTAAAGTTTATGTGCACATATTGAATTTTATTGATTTGATGATATTAGCTATAAAACTTGTTATGAATGCTTCCTATGAGTTATTTAATGTCTCTAGAGCTAACTTTTGAGGGTTGATAACAAAGTTAATGGTTGAATGTTGAATTTGATCAAAGAGATGATGAATAGTGCTTAGAACTAGGGTTTTGAGAAAATTTGCAAATTGGCTTGAATTGATGCATCAAATAGGTGCTCTAGACCCTAAGGAAGTTAGTTAAAAAGCCATGTTAGGTTGAAACACTCGAATTTGAACTTAATTGCACAATAAGCTTACTTTAAAAAGGGGGTTTTATACGTTAAGCAATCCGGGCAAATTTGGGCATCGATTTGGGTATCCTTGAGCTAAGGAAGCACCTTTGGTGCTTTCGTTTCGCGAAATTGGGGTTCGGTTAGTATGGCTATAGTTCAAACCCGTTCGGGGCCTTCCCGAACTTTTGCTTCAAAAATGAGTTTTAGTGACTTTAAAGGGTACCTTTGAGCTTAATTAGGAATATAGAAAGACTAGGGTATGATTGGGAATCTCGAACTATGCTTAGGAGAAAGAAAGCTCGGTTAAAGAAAGGGGAAATGTAGTTTTTAGCCATTTTAGTTGCATTTGGAACTTGTTGTGTGTTAGCAATGCCTTGCCTTGAATATTTAGGATGTATTTAAGTTATTTGAGTAGATTATTAGAATTAATTGTGTTGATTGCTTCTTTTGACATCTATTAGCTAATATCGTGCTTATATGAACTTTTATCGTGCATATATGTGAGGGCGGCCTACTTTGTCGTCCCTCTTACGTGTTATGTGATATATTGATTGTTTGTGACTTGTATTGGGTTGCGCAACCTTTATCGGACATGGTAGCGTCGAGAAACACGGGCGGCGTCGGGCTTGCCGTGCTCCCTCGACTACCATGGTGCCTATTCCCTTCTCGCTGGGGCATACTCCACTACCTCAGAGGCATGGTTCACCTGCTAGGCATGGACCTACCTCGGGAGAAAGGGTCATAGGATCGGGATACATCCGGAGTATCCCAATTGTTGGTGTTTGGGGTTTGCCGGCATGTTCGTGATGTTCGTGATGCTCGTGGTTCGTGGCTCGTGAGTGAAGACTTGGAAGTGGAACTGTTTCCTTTTTAAAAGTGATTAATTGATTGGCTTATTATCTTGTTGGTTTACGTGGCTTATATATGTTTTCTTGTGTTTGCATATCATATTGCACGTTGGCATGTTGCATCACCTCCCTCGCTGGGCAACATTGTTGCTCATTCCTCATTTAATATGTTTTCAGGTGAAGCTGAGGTGAATCCTCAGCTGATAGAAGAAGAGGAAGTTTACGTAGATCAGAATCCGTGACTTTGTGTGCTGAGGTGGATTTTATGTGCTTCTTGCATGGAGTTCTTGTTAAATTTGTATTTTGAGACCTTGGGGTCTTGTGTATATGTCTAGTAGCTGTGGACTAGAATGTTAAAGAAAGTTGTTGGATTGTAATAATGAATTCTAGACTTTAATTTCTCTTGCATGCTTGGAGTGTTTGTTGATCTTCATATGACACTTAGAATTTTATTGTATTTAACTACTTATGGCTAAACCAACTATCTCGCATGCTTGTGTGCTTAAGTAGAATGTTGTTGCTCTAAGGCTCGGATGGCCTTATGATTGTGTTTTAGCTTTGGAGACATTAGTAGATAAGTTGTTGTTATAGTTCAAAAGTCTTGAGTGGCTATTTGCAGGTAACAGTTTTGTCCTATAAACAGGGGAGACTCTGTCTGTTTTCCCCTAAATTTCGTGCCCGGGGTTTGGAATTGGGTGAGAATAGCATGTTAAATAGGCGTCCCGGTCTCGTGAGGGATCGGGGCGTTACAAGAGGGCTCGATAAGTAGGCTAGTATAGCTATGAAGAAGGCACAGAGACAGTGGATAGCCGGTAGAGAGCAGTACTTTTGGCTTCCTTGTACCATCCATGTTACGGGTAACCATTGGGTGTGAGCGGGGTATGTGAATAGGAGGTGAAGTTGGAGGATGTTGTGGTAGTGGAGTTGGGAAAAGCGGAGGTAGACTCTCATCGGTAAAGTGATGTTGAGAAACCGACGCATCATTAAGGGATAATGAGGTGCGACGTCTACATAGGGTTGACGAGGGAGATGTAGAGGAAAGCTGCAGAGAGATGGGAGAGACATGGTTGGGGTTTGGTTGCGACGTTGGTGAGCATGGCGAAGTGCTATGTTGGAGCGATGGAGGAGATATCCGTTGTTGAGAGGATAGTGTTTGACTGGCGGTAGGAGTAAGAGACCTATTGTGTGTGGTTGACATATCAAATAGTGCAGGAGTAGGCTGCGACTGATAGCATGGACTAAGAGTATATGTGGACTGATTTGAGGTTGAGGCTTGTGAAAGTATTGGTGTAGGGCTATAGTGGCGCAATAGTATGGATGGAAAAGGCTTGATGTGGAAACGTGTCCCTGCAGATTGATGTTGTTGAGCTGTGAGAGTTGGTAAGAAATTGCCCTCATAAAAAATAACGTGTTGTGAGACCAAAATTTTGCCAATGATGGGGTTAAAACACTTGTAACCTTTATGCTCCATGCTATAACCCAAGAATAAACACTGACAGCTCTTGTATGCAAGTTTGGTGCGCCCAAGTGGTGCCAAACACGGATAACACACGGACCCAAAAACTCGTAACATTGAATAGTCTGGTGCCGACCCAAAAATCAGTTCATAAGGCGTTTTGAGATTCAGCTGCTTTGAGGGCAATCTATTAATGAGATATACTGTAACACCCTGATCCCTCACGAGACTGGAGGCTCTAATAACCATGCTATTCTAAGCCCAATTCCAACCCGGTCACAAAATTTAGGAAAAACGGAAGGAATTTTCCCTGTTTATAGGACGAACAGTTTACCTGCTCACAACATATAAATGGACCAGTATTGTATCCAAACATACAACAACTTCTCAATGCCATCCGAGCCTTGGTTCTTAACAAAAGTTCACAATCAAATATACATTTCCGAATACAAAGATTAACCTACTCTTCCTTAAAATAACTACATACATGCATTGATTATAAACTACGATATCCTATTACATAAGCTATGAAATCAAACTACCCTAATGATCTAATTAACTTGAAATACATTACTTATACTTTGAATACATATACCTCATAAAAAGAGCATCTTTCCAACATTTTACAATCTACGCTATATAACACGTTATGTACCCTTTCAAGCACGAACTATCATGAAATACGAACTTCACTTTTTTTGTCTATAACCTGAAAGATTCATGATGAGAAGTAAGTATACAAATAATGTATACTCAGTGAGGAAAGAAAATAGTTCTGAGAAACATTTATAAGGAGATTCGTGCAATACAACATTGGAACATCAAACATTAATAACAATAAGAATTAAACAATAAAAAACAATTTAATACCACATTTAAAAGAGATACAATCGGTAACCCTTATCACTCCAATTCTTCGATTCTCGAACCACGATCCACGAATCACGATCTCGATCACGATAAGCCGGCATAAACCCCAAACACTCCAGTGGGTGTACTTCGGATATACCCCAAAATCCTATGACCTAACACTCCCTGACAATCTCCAAACCAGGCGAGCGAGGGACTGGGCAACCATGGTAGCCGAGGTATATCGGCAAGCCCGATGCCGCCCGGCTTCCCCGACACTACCATGCCCAAATGGTTGCACAACCACGATGCAATACACTCAAGATAACAATAAATGAGATGATTCAATAAACACATAATTGAGGGACAACAAAGTAAGTTTCCCCCGCACGTATGTTGCAATTGATTAAGCATTATAACAATATAAGTAAGAGATAAGCATATTCATTCAATTCTTAACAAGGTACACATAAGTACAAGCAATTATATTAACTACACAATTTATGAACAATAAAATAAACTAAGATGCACAAAAGAATAGGAACTCCCTCACCTTTAATAAACTAAACCTGTAAAAGTCTAGCCCAGAACCCCTCCAATTCAACTCCAAAGCATCAACACCTTCCAAATACCATTCAAACTACTACCTAAACACAAAAATTCCATGTAACTTAAAGATAACTCAACCACATCATTCACATTCATGTTCAACAATCAAACAATTGTAAATATTCCATGGCATTCAACACTTCATTATTCAATCAATATGCATATGAACTAGATAACATGCTTAACTCAATTAAATGGAAAAATTATGCTAGGAGACTCTTTGATTCTTGCTAAAATGGCTCAAAGATGATGCAAAACCAAGCCCTAGCTCACAAGCACTCACACATTTTTTTCCCTCTCTGCCTAGCTGATTTCTTTTCCTTTCTTTTGTTATGTTTTTTGCTTTGTTAAGTATATAAAAGAGTTAGGCTAATAACTAATGGGTTGGGCTTGGTTAATTGGGCTCTACTTAATTCATTTGGATGATATACAGAGGCCCAAAGCTAAATAAAAAAACTCTAAAGGCCCAAAAGAAATCTTTACAAAAAAAATTATTGTTCATTACGTGATACTATTCACCCAGACTTTTCCCGGAATGCTCGAAATGAAATTCCTTCGATGAACGTACCTTAGAAATAGTTTAAATAAGGTAAATGTGTATGCCAAATAATTAAATAAAATAATTTAAAAATCACTCTTGTTCGGAGCACTTTAAGCAAATAGTAGAGTTTAAGTAAATAATGAAAGAAAATAAATCTAATTAATACAATTATCAAAATAATAGGTTATTTATTTTATATAAATTAACTAAATATAATTTGCGCATTTTTAAGACATATGAATAGTATTCTAGCTAATAAATGTAATTTACCAAAGTAGTCACATAATTGCATTCAAACACTTGAACACACATTTAAATATATGCAGACGAGTACTATTTACTACATGTTGGGTTTGGAGTGTCACATACACTACAGTCAAAAAGGCGTAAGTCCATAATTCAGAAGATAATTTACTATGTGCTAACATAGTTAAACCAGTCTCAACCACATGACGATGCTTCGTTTCTGCCACACCATTCTGTTCAGGAGTTGCTAGACAACTCAAACGATGTAAAATACCATGTTTTTGAAACAACTCTTTAAGTTGAAAATTTACAAACTCTCCTCCATCATCAGACTGTATGTATTTTATCTTAGCATTGCAAATATTTTCCACCATGCAAATAAAATTTGGAAAAATGATTGCCATATCAGATTTGCGAACAAAGGGATAAATCCAAGAATATCGACTATAGTCATCAACCAAAATTAAATAATATCGATAACCGTCACGAGAGATCGTAGGAGAGGGTCCCTACACATCACAATGCACAATATGTAACAAAGTTGTAGATCGGGGAATTTTATTTGCAAAAGGAAGCTTATGACTTTTGCCATATTGGCAACTACTACAAACATTATCATTTGAAGACTGTAAATCAATTGCTAATTGATGACTAAGATGCCGTAAAGTTTGCTCAGCTGGATGGCCTAGAAAAGCATGCCAAAGCGTGGAACCAACTTTTTGACTAATAAAAATCTGCTTGAGAGGCTGTAGCAAAGTGTAGAGTCTATTATTGAGAGTCCCCTTGTGCAGAATTCTTCCTGTCCTCGCATCCTTTATGCAATAACCAGAGTCGTTAAAAATAAAGAGACAATTATTGTCACGACTGAATTGTGAAACAGAGATAAGGCGCTTAGCAAGAGGTGGAACATGTAAAACTGAGCACGGTATAAGAGAACCTGTAGACAATTGAAGTGAAGCCTGACCCGTTTTAGAGATGGGTAAGCCTGCACCATTGCCAACCATTACTATGTCTGAACCATTGTAAGGAGCCTTACCAGTAAGATGCGTATCATCCGGAGTCATGTTATGAGTTGCTCTAGTGTCCAAGTACCAATTCGAATCCTGCGGACCATTAACAGCCATAGTATTGAAAGTTGTAGCATTTGAAGAAACCACATCATCAGGAGCCCAACATGTATTAGCTTTGTGATACGGATGGCCACAACGGTAAAAAACGACATTAGCAGATGAAGTATTCCGACCACGTCCGCGACCAGAACCACGTCCACCACGACCGCGTCACCCAGAATTGCGACCACCACGGCCTTTGGATTGTCCATGGCTAGTTGGAACAGAGTCAGAATCATCACTATTCAGATTAATAGGGCATGCAGTAGAGGAGTAAAACGAAGAGGTATTATCCACCTTAATTGCAACAGACTATAAACATAGTTCAAAGTCAAGAAGAAGGCCGCAAACCTCTGCAAAGGTCGAACCAACAGGTCTCGAGTTAATAGCTGCTACTATTGGATTGAACTCTGAACCAAGACCATGTAGTGTCCAAAGAATTAGATTATCATCGTCGACGGGTTTGCTGGTACTTGCAAGGGACAAAGACAACGATTTAGCACGCTGAATATAGGCGTGAATGGTGAGTGCACCTTTCTGAAGGGACTGCAACTCCGTTTTAGGCTGTTGGATTCTGGCCCGAAAGTGCGAACCGTAGAGAGTTTCAAGGGTTAGCCAAACATCTCGACCGGTGGATTTGTCGACCACTTGACAGAGAACAGAATCTGAGAGAGAGACAAGTAACCACCCAAGGACCATTTGGTCCAGGCACACCTTGCATTGAGCTACTTGATCAAGTGACGATGTTGGCTTGGGAAAAGTTCCATCGATGAAGCCAAGCAAGCAATGACAGCGGAGAACTGAAAAGATTTGAGTTTTCCATAGCAAAAAATTGTCACTGCCTAATATAAGAGAAATGTTCTGATGAATGCGATCAAGAGTGGGTAAAGATGCAGGGGCGGTGGGCAAGGAAGGAGTTGCAGCGCTAGAGGCAGTGGTTTCTTTGGTAATTTATGGAGTAGTCATGGCAGGCACGAGTAGGATCGCTGAATTACAGAAGCAAAAGAGGTAGGATTAAACCTCGACGACTGATAAGGAAACGTATTTTGGGCGATAAAATTCAGTGCTTGTATCATTAATATATATAAGTTTGTTGTACATCAGAGTCACGTTAGTAGGAGTACAAGAGATGTATACAAATCCTGCTAATAGTAATCTTTACAGAAGTGTAGTGTAAAGCTAATAGGACTTTAGGAAGAAGTCCATAGCGTAAAGAAAGACTACAAACTGACAAAAGGATAATGCACAAATATCTTGCTAAGTCTGGTCTAACACTTCTATCTTTCCTGGATCTTGCTTTGATGTGCATACAAGACAACGGAGAAGAAAGGACAGAAATGATTGATGTTGCAAAACAACTCCAACAAATGGAAAAGGGCATTCGTAATCGTTTGTCAAGTACTAGTTCTTAATATTTGTCTATTTTTAATTTGTATATTTCGGAAACAATTTTATGTCTCTATACACTGATTTGAGGACGAGTGCAACTAGAAATGCTTTAGTTATATATGTAAGGAAAAGGTCAATTTGAAGTTCATGTTGTTTGAGTAACAATACCCCTAATTATATGTTAAAAGATTTTCTGTTTTTTTTTTTCAAAAAAAATTATATGCAAGAATTGAAGTATGTCTTTTTGTATAAGAGAGTATAATATTATGATATAGTAACATTTTTCCCAAGTGAAAACAATTTACACTACAAAAAAAACTGAAATTTACGATGGACCGTCGCTATACCATCACCAATACTGGAGTACATACTAGAGTAACTCAATTGATATTATATTTTAGCTTAAAGTCTATTAACGTTTTGACAGGCAAACCTAACATGATATTTCTTCATTTCAGGCCTTCTCTTTTCATTTGGCTTCATAGATGAGATTAGATAAGAGAAGGAAAATATTGAATCAGTGGCTTCTCTTCTCATTTTTACTTCAAAGTATGAAATTAGATAGGAGAAGGCAAAGAATTAATCAGTGGTTGTTTTCATTTTCTTCCCTCCCGTCCCTTCTTTGGTTCTTCCAGTTACTCATTGCCTCTGAATTTACAATAACTGAAAGTTCTGTGTTACTGGCAGAAGCAAAGTGACATTTGGATATTTGTTCTTAAGTATGCTTGAAGAAATTTATATTAGCTTTTTGATTCTAGCTCTTAATTTTGTTTTATTTCCATAATAATTCTTACTTTATTAGATTTGAATACACAGTCGATTTCTCTTAATTTTTGAGGAAGTATATACTAAATGGATAACAGATCTCTTGGTTTTGATGGGGTCAGATATATCTATGTATGCTTGGGGTGTATTAAATTGATGGTAGCATAATAAAATTGTGCAGATTTCGCATGTGTGGAGTGTAAGAACGGAGCAAGTTTTGTGTGCATGTGTGTGTGTCTACCATGAATGTGTATAATGGTGCCCCTATGCATTAGTATGTACTGTACATTATGCAAAAATGTTGTAGTCTATAGTTTAGTTGGGTATTGCATAGCGAATTCATTTTACATTATATATGTTTAATGAAGTTGTGATTAGAAAAGTGCAAATAAACCTTGGTTAAGTGTGAGTTTAGATGGTGTTTGACATAAGATCAGTATTAATAAGCTAATAATATCTTTATAAACTTGTCTGATCCATGGCTAGGTTTCACCTAATGATTAAATATTCTTAATTCTAATTGGGAATAGTTATACATGATAAGCAAAGGAATTGTTTGCTTACTATTAACAAAAGGATTTGTTCGTTTATTGTGTTTATGGAGAATTAACGAATGAGATCTGATAGCTTTCTTACTAAAATTAGGAATTTGAGGAATTTCACCACTTAGCCTTGGACTGAGGTAAGTAGAACTCCTTTTTCACAACTTATCTTCGAGGTTTGTTGTGTATAACATTTATCTTATAATGTTATTTGGTTATTTATGGTTATAGTCCTCTAGGATCAGTCATGTTGAGTGATAAAGGAATAATAAAAGGTGGTGAAATTTCAATTTGAAAGGCTATCAAAAGTTCATCAATGACAAGAGCTTTTGGAGATTCAAAGCTCGTGAATAATTTCGGAGAAGATTCAAATGCATAGGGTTATGTTAGATTTGGGGGATAACTATTTTGTAATTATATATGTAATTAAAACATTTTGTAATCATATATGTAATTAAAATATTTTATAATTTAAAATTTAAATTGAATTTTGATTTTCAAATTTTAGTTAATTTATTTTTTATATGAATTTCATATTTGTAAATTCTACCATTTAAATATGTTATTCTAATTATAAAAAGTTTCAAAAAAAATTATTTAAAAATTGGCGACGGCTAGGTGACGACCATCTTTGGTGATGACTAGGTAACGACCATCTTTGGTGACGGCAAAAGATGGTGACGGCTTGACAACGAGAAAAGTTGGCGAGGGCTTGGTGATGACAATTTTGGTGACGGTTTGGTGACGGATTAAGTTGGCAAGGGTTTGGTGAGGGGAAAGATTGGCTAGGGCAAGGGGACGGCAATCATTGGTGATGGCCTGCTGACGAGCCATCACAATACTGTGACGGATTGGTAAGGGGTAGGATTTTGGCGACCACCTTGTGTCTGACGGACGTTTCCCCTCACCATTCCGTCGCAAATTCCAAATTGGTGATGGCACAGTGAGGGGAACCTTCTTTGGCAAAATTCAGTTTTTTTGTAGTGTTAATTCTAGAGTTGATCCTCCACTGATCTATCCATATTCTCAGCTCAAAGATTGTGTATAGGATGATTGCATGTTGATATTGATCCTCGACCCTGAATTTGTTCTTTCATGGTTTGTTTCGAAGAGTTGAGTAAATATTTTGGTTAAAATAACTTCATATTAGAAATTATAACTTAACATTATTTCGACCCACGACACATAAAAGCTCTTCATAAAATGACTAAGAAATAATGTTAAGTCATCATATAACAAGGATATAGATCTTAAAACATCGAAAGAGATTTGTATTTGGTATATAAATTCTACTGTAAAATATGAAGACTTCCACGTTCCACCGTTGGATCTACCCTTGTCGGGGTGTATAGTGAGTGTGCGAAGGGAAAAGAGGGACAAAAAGGGAATGACATGTACTCTTTTGAGGGAAGTACTGATGTATGTGAACTGTGTGCGTTTGTGTTGTGTGTGTATATGTGTAAGGAAGAAGAAGATGAATAGAAAGAAAAAGATAAAAAAAAATAATTTATATGTTTTAATATTAAATTTATAAATTCATGGTCAAAAGGGTACTTTTGGAATTTTACTTGATTAGTTAAGGGTATAATAGGCATTTTACATAAATAGTAACCGTTTCCATCCATTTTTAACAGAAATGACTATTTGTGCCATTTTTTGCAAACATTAGGGACTAGTTATACTACTTTTGTAACATTGGAGACTAAATTGACATAACTAGCCAACAATGAAAACTAATAGTGAAATTTGCCCTACAAAAAATCACTTATTGTTAGACGAAAGTATCATTACTCTCCTACGATGTCAAAATTAACTCATAATTTCCTGTGGTTCAAAAAGCATTGCATATTACCTCTCCGTTAGAAACTTCGTTCAAATTAACAGTCTTTATGTAACAGGTTCGATAAAACATCAGTCCTAAAGCTCAAGTTCAATTCTTAATTCATCTTCTGCGTGTGTCTCATGCGTGTTCAATCTTACACCTGTTGGCCTTCATAGGAAACGTACATGGATCTGCATCAATCTGTCCCGAAACGTCTGAAGATTGCTCTAAAAAGTCCATAGCAGCATCCATTCAAATAACTTGCGGCAAATAAATTAATGTGCCAATTGACCCGTGGAGACAATAAAGGCGACAAGCCTCTTGGAACAAGTGTGACCTGAATTGCAAATCATGCATTTATTAAAAATCACAAAGATCAGTACCAATAGTCCTAGATTTTGCTCCATAAATTGCTCCATAAATTAGGGAATATTGTCTACACCTTTAGGCCTATATAAACCACAATGTAGAAACACAAATTGTATCATCAATGAATTACATTGTTTCACATTACTTTCTTCTTGGTATCAGAGCGAAGAGTAATATCTGAGGATAAACAGGCATCTCCTTGACAACAGATAGGAATAGACGTTCCATCGACAATTTGAACCGATTGATTTATAGAAGTGACAGGAGAAGAAAAGACAGAAAGCTCACCAGTCATATGATTATTGGCCCCGGAATCCAGAATCCAAGATGGTTGGCCTAACTTACCATGAAGTGCGGTAGGAGTACCTGTAGCAAGGGTAGCCGTGGAGCCAGATGGTGAAGTGAGGCCCAGGTGGAGTTGAAGTTGAGCAATCTGAGCTTGAAGCTGACTATAATCCGGTTGGGCCAAGACTAATTCTGTTGAGGCTGAAGGGGGTGCTGATTCGGCAACAACCCCAATACGAGGAGCTCCTTTCTTTTGTCCACCACCACGGTTGTTAGAGTATTGTTGTTTCAATTCAGGATGTAGAATAAAACATCGGTCAATGAGGTGACCAATCTTCCGACAATGTTGGCAATAAGGACGGGTACTGGTTTGCCGAAAACTGGAAGGAGCAGCAAATGCCATCTGGTCCGGAATAGAAGGAGTGGGCTTGGGTGCAAGAAGAAGACGTCTTCGTTCATCACCATCCACAGTTGCAAATGCCTCATATAGAGATGGAAAAGGAGATGTATTTAAAATCTGTGTTCGAAGATTCTCGAATTCAGGTTTTAAACCCATCAAGAACTGATAAGTCCGACGATGATCAAGACGTTTAGACTCAACCTCAGCATCATTCGGGAAGTCACTCAAAGGTTCATATTGGGCTAGCTCTTCCCATCTAGTTTGGAGGTACCCAAAATAATCCGCAACAGATAGTCCTAAAGTAGCCTGAGAAGCGTGAGAAATTTCCCGGTAAAGCTCGAAGATTCGAGAATCATGACGTGCATGGGCATACATCTTTGTCAGGGCAGTCCATAGATCATGAACTGTCTCGTGATACATAAACATATTATAAATCTGAGTCTCCATGGAATTGAACATCCAACCCAAAATAATACAATTGTCTGCATCCCAGTGAGCATAATCAGGATCAGTTTCTTTCGGCTTTTTCTCCTTGCCTAAAATCCATCCAATTTTTCGTTTTCCACCAAGATAAAGACGGAACGAACGGGACCAAGCATGAAAATTTTTCCCATTCAGTAATACACTAGTGACCCGTTGTGTAGGGGTATTAGGTTCCCGAGAGAGATCTACACGAGTCACAGTGGTAGACTGATTTTCTATCTTATCAGTAGGTGCCATTAATAAACGACGACAATGGAAGCAGCCGGACACTTGGCAACCTTTACAATAGGCAACTAAGGAGTAAAGTGGCTATTTCTCACCACATCAGAGAAGAAAAGGGCTTAAACCGACAAAAAATCATGAAATAATCAGACAAAAAAGAGAATATAAAGTGGATTTTGGTCATTGTGGTAAGAAATCTGAATTTGGATGGCTGTGGAGGAAAAAAAAAAAAAAGAACGAACAGATTTTTTTTTTTTTTTTTTTTTTTTTTTTTGGTGTGTGTATATTGTTGGCTCTAGATACCAAGAAGAAAGTAATGTGAAACAATGTAATTCATTGATGATACAATTTGTGTTTCTACATTGTGGTTTATATAGGCCTAAAGGTGTAGACAATATTCCCTAATTTATGGAGAAATTTATGGAGCAAATTGCTCCCTAATTTATGGAGCAAATTGCTCCTTACAACAAGCCTAAATTCATGGAATTAAAGTAATATAATATTTCAACAGTAATTTATAGGAACCTAAAGCTGTTAAAAGTGATCATAGATTAATATGGGGTCGCTAAACTGTATGACTTCTCCTTCTGTATGTCACTTCCTCCTGGAGAATTATTTGTAGTGGAAGATAATATTATAGGGACTCCTGCGTTCATTGATTCTGACTATTTCAGTAAAGGCTATGTTAGTCAAAAAACTGATGTCTACAGCTTTGGTGTGCTTTTGCTCATACTGCTATCTGGGAAAAGCATTGCTCATGAGGATGATGATGGCAACATGTTGCCGAATTATGTGCTAGCTTATGCTGATAATCATCAATATGACCAACTTATAGACCCAAGAATACTGGAAGAGGAAGGAGGAGTTGGTAGTGAAAATCCATTTGAATCTTTCCTAGATCTTGCCTTGATGTGCACACGATTCAAGCACGAAGAAAGGCCAGAGATGATTGATGTTGCTAAAGAACTCTGCCTCATAAAGAAGGGCATTTTTCGTCCTTTGCCAAGTATCAACTCTTAAACCTTTTTATTCTCTTTCCTATTTGCTATTTTTAATTGATTTATTTTAATTTTTTTTTTATTTGTAGAACGAGTTATAAAAAGTAAATTAATAGTTACAAAAAATCCAATTAATAGAATTTGGCAACTTTTTTCCTAATACATTTAGAATTGATTCTGGGTTAAAATAAAATTATTAAAAAGGGTGTTATAGAAACGAGAAAAAACCATTTATGTCCTTTAAAAATATGTTAAATTTTAGACAAGTCTATTTGAATTTTAAAATTTCTCCACAAATTTCTATACTTTATTTGTTTTTTGTGATTTTTCATGAAAAAAGGTATAATGTATTAAAATGCAATTTTTACCCTTAAAATGTGATGTGGGTTTACAAATCTTCATTGCTTCATGGAACGAGCCGAGAAGGAATTTTGGCTATCAAATAATTAGTCTGGTTGTTTGCTTCTCTGTTTAAAAAAATATTATATTAGTGCAGACATATTTCAACGAACAAGTTAGAAATTAAAAAAAAAAATGGTCCAATAAATAGATGGACACCGTACGGAGCAACTAAAGAAGTCACTAGAGCAATGAACGTCGGGTACTCTCAGCCTTGGGGGAGTTGGAGTGAGGTCCCTGATGATGTTAGGGATATGTGGTTCGCTAATTTTCAGGTATAATATTTATGTGTAAATTTTATGTAATGAGATTTGTTATAATCATTGTGTTGATTATGTTGAAATAGTATGTTGTATGCATTAATTATTGGTTGCAAAGGGTCCACAAGTGGTTCCCCAGCGAGGAAGCCATACTTCACCGAATATTTGATTCCAAAGCCGGCCATCATATACGTGACCTCTTTAATAAAGGACGAACGCGTAATAAGAAGCCGAGGTGGGTGGGCGGTGCCGCATGGGATCAGTTGAAAGATAAGTGGGATACCCCTGAATGGCAGGCAATTTCAAAGCGAAATTCGGATAACCGACTGCATCAGCCATCTCCGCATGATTTGGGACCTATCCCTTATTCCTTTATGAAGAGGCTGCAAGGAGATTGGTATGTAAGTAGGAATATTTTAATGAATGATATTTCGTAATTAAATTCAATTATGTAACCCAACATAAATATTTTTGTTATGTTTTGGTATTTTAAAAATTTGTAGGCAGAGGAGCGGGGGAACCAGTGACTAGGGCCGATGTTTTCGCAAAGGCTCATCGCAAGGGCCCAAACGGCCATTCACAAACCCTAGGGAAGAACAGACCATGGTATGTGGAAGTTGTTGATAATAGAAAAAAAATCATATATATATATTCACCAACGAAATGTCTGAAATGGTTAAGTCTTAAATCTGTCGTACAGGCTGAGTATGAAGAACTGGTGCAGCAGGTCACAGTTTCGTCCGAGGCCGATTCAGCAGCGACACTGATAGACTATGATGCACTATTCTTGCAGGCTGTAGGCAAACCCAACAGAGGGCACATTTATGAGATCGGGTCTTTTGTGTATGTTGGGTCTGCACACCATAACCCATAAGGCAGATGCCAGATCACAGAGATGGAGATACAGCAGGTTGTTGCTAGGGCCACGACACCGTTGAATGAGAAGATTGATCTGCAACGCTCTGAGAATGAGGAATTACGTAAATCGCAACAAGAACAGACTGAGCGGCTTCAACGACTTCAAGAAGAAAACAATGCTAAACTCCAAGAATTGCGTGCACAGATCGCACTACTGACAAAGATGATGATGAAACCACCTGCTCATCAGGATCCGCCTTAACCCGATGATGGAAATGAAGAATAATTTTCTTGTTTTTCTATTATGTTAATATATACAATGAGTTTGTTTAATTATGTTTAGAATTTGCTTATTTTAATGGTCTGGTACAATATATATTTTAATATGAATTAACTATAATTTCTAAAACATGATGGTTGAGCATTATATCTTGTTTTGACAAATAAATAATTAATAATTTAAAAAAATGTTTAAAGATTTTATATGAAAAAATAATAATAATAATAATAATTTCGATATTGCGACGACATGGTGACGGAATTTTATGATTTAATTTGGAGACGGTTTGGTGACGAGGTGGAGACAATGTTTTTTGAAGACAGTTTTGAGACGGGGTGGAGACAATGTTTTTTGGAGACGGTTTGGAGACGAGGTGGAGACAGCTTTTTTAGAGACGGGGTGGAGGTGGTTTTTTTTGAAGATGGCTCAGTGACGGAATAGAGACGACATATTTTTGGAGATGGCTTGGAGATGGATTGGAGACACTATGTTTTTGGAGAGGGTTTAGAAACAGAATGGAGACGGGTTTTTTTTGGAAACGGAATGGAGACAGCATGTTTTTGGAGATTGTGTGGAGACGGGATTTTTTGGTGAGGGTGCGGAGACGCGATTTTTGGGAGATGAATTTGGAGACTGACTGAAACGGCGTCGCCAAAAGCGATGATATGGAGACAGGGCAACAAATTAGCAACGCTATTTTTGGCGACGGTCAATTTTTATCTCCATGCCATAGCTAACCGTCGCCAATACCCATTTGGTGACGGCATGAAGACGATTTTTGGTCATCGCCTAAAGCAGTTTTTTTTGTAGTGCAAAAGCGGTATTTTAGTGTATTATTCTTTTTTCCATAAAAAAATTACAAAAAGTTGAAGTGCAGGGATTTGTGAAGAGATTTTTAAATTCATAGTTATCTGTTTGAGACTTATTATATTTATAAGGGACTGAAATGGCTTTTTTCTTCCGGTAAATTTTGACTTGATTATAAAGTTCTATAGTTTGTACCATAGTTGTCGAATCGTGAATCGTATCGTGAATCGAAATGTCATTTTTTTGAATCGTGAATCGAATCGAATCGTGAATCGTACCGATTCGGTCACAAATTTGAAGCTAGATGATATTTGACATATTACGTTTCTATTAACAGTTTTTAGTTGAGATTCTTTATTTGAATTAATATTAATATATGTTTTTGTTAGTTTTCTAGATTGTTCACTACTTCACTTGTTCCTAGTAGCCTAAACAATTTTTGCATCACAATATCACACTATTTTTTTTGGTCGGAACAATATCACATTTCACAAGTATCCAAACTAGTGCCCAAAAGTTGTTGTAAACACAAGTGGTCCAATCAATTACGAGTTTTGTGTCCCATTTTTTTACTAAAGTGGGCTTATTTTGTTAGCTACTTTGAAATATTTTGGGCTTTAAAAAAAAAAAAAAAATTGACCCGAATCGCGAACGATTCAGTGAATCGTACGATTCACTAACGATTCACACGATTCGGTACCGATTCATTTGCGATTCACGTTGATTCACGATTCTTCTATCCGATTCCTATCATTTTTTTAGTGAATCGTATCGAATCGTACGATTCGAATCGCGAATCGTACGATTCTGATTACAGAGGTTTGTACTACATAACTTATTTCTCTATTTATCAACCCCTTTCTTGACGATTGCATGTTAGTTCATCCATTGATCTGCTTCCTTCGTCAATGAATTGAAATTCGAAACCTCATTTGCTCGATAGATGGTATTTCAAATGACTTGCTGGTCTCTCTCTCTTCCCTCATCGCATGCACTTCGCTTCGACCAGGGTGCTTTTAAGCTAGTTTCTATCTTTGATTGTCCGATAGAGTAATATATTATATTATTTAACAAGTTGTGCTAAGAGTCATAAAACCTATTCAGCAAGTACATGATTCACCGAATAGAGATGTAGGGCAATAGTTGGTTGTCTATGCTCTCGTCCATTAGATATTTTATCGCGAGAGTGTAGATGATCCAGTGTATGTATGTTTATGTGTGTGTATCATAGTTTAGGTGATATTAATTTCTTTCTTGATGCAATAATGAGATATCGTTATACATATTATAGGGCCTAGTAACTATAGGAGATACAATCACATTATTTTAGCTATATTTTAATTCTGTTACATCCAATCGTTTTATATCTCATGTTGCTTTGTTATAGTCCCTTATACATTTCATATAATTTTGGTACTATATTTGGAATACCAGCGAACCTTATTCAAGGTATTCCTCTTACTAAGTACCGTTGAACTCACTTTGGTTTTTCTTATCTTTGTGCAGAAAGCAGTGATAATGAGCAGTCACGAGAAAATTAGAGGCCACCCTAATTTATGACATGTTATGTTGAGTTATTATTGTTATTGTGGAATAATCTCCCGGCGTGATTAATTAGGACATTATGGGTTTAAGAGGGTTATTTTCTTAGACTAGCGACAATTTCATTCGTCAATTTGCCTTAATAAATTTAGAGACTTGACATTATGTCTGTATACTCTTTTAAGAAGACAAGTGCAACTAGGAATGCTATTATATACGGTTAGAATTAGTTAATCCCCTTAATGTATAACCAAAAAACCACTTTACACCCTAAAATATCATTTGTATCATTTTACCCCTTTTGATCATTAGTCAATATGCATAAGTTGACAAACTTAAATGGAATGACTAAAAACCAAACACAATACATACACAAACACACACAAAAAAAAAAAAAAACAATTAATATCCTGAGGTCTTTTTGTAAAGGAAGGTTTTATCAATGATGCAAGCAATGTCTCTCATTTTTTGTCTTTCTCGAGTAGAGGTCGCAGGGCAAATGACTCATGATCTATACGATTTCCTCTAAGGGACTGGCCTCTTCCATAGTTTGCAAGCCAATATGTAAATGATTTGCTTCACAATATATTTTTACCAATTTAAAGCCCGGGTTTTGATGTAAGGTTTATGAGCTTATAACATTGTTATCAGAGAAATGAATGCTAAATCATCATTAAGAAGTCAAAATAGGAAAAAATGTCCATATATGAGTGTCAAATTGTGTGTTTTACCCCCCTAAGGGCAAAAATTCTGGAGTTTGCAGGCTTTTGTCTGGAGTTTAAGCATCCGGCTTTAGTATATGAATGTGTTAGGTTTGAACTTGTTGCTAATCTTCTACGCCAGAGTCCTAACGACGAAAGGTTTCTCTCCTGGGAAAAGAGAGTGAAGATAGCAATGGGAGTTGCCAATGCTATTCTTTATCTGCATACTGCTTTTGCCACGCCTGTAATTTTTAGGGATCTAAAGCCATCTGAAGTGATCATAGACGAATATGGTGTTACTAAATTATTTGATTTCTCTACCTCCATATCACTTCCTCCTGGAGAATCACATGTTGAAGATGTTGTGATGGGGACATGTGGTTTCATTGATTCTGAATATTGCACATCAGGTTTCATTAATCAGAAAACAGATGTCTACAGCTTTGGCACACTTTTACTTGTGCTTTTAACTAGACAGGAATCTAGGTGCAAGAACTCTGAAGGTGAAACTATTGATATTGTGGAATATGTCAAAGATCAAATTGGGAAGGATCAGTTGATTCAAATTGTAGTTCCTAAAATTTCAAAAGCAGGATTTGATCAGCAGCAGCACTTTCAAGCATTCTTGGATCTTGCCATGAAGTGCATTCACATAAGATGCGAGGATAGGCCAGAAATGATTGATGTCAAAGAGCTGCGCAAGATTGAGAAGTGTGTTAAGTGTTAGCAGCATGCACTATGCCGAAGTAATTCTGGAAGAGTTTTGAGGACCCCAGCGACCTACCTAAAGCTGCATCAAAATCATCCACTTCTGGAGTTTTTCACATATGACCAAACCTTCAGTTTGTAGCTTGATTGATCTCTTAAAAAATTAAGTTTGTTCAAGAATGTGCTACTGTTATAATGGAGCTACTGAGTATATTCTGAGAAGATTTCATTTTCCAATTTGTCTCATTCATCTTTTATGAGAATTAAAGCTGAGTAATTTTGATGAGTGTCACAAGTGAATGCAATTTATAATTTGCATAACAACTTAAATAACTATTTTTTTTTTTTTTTAAATTCCAAGGGAGGCAAAGTCATTTTAAGTGTATAATCACTTTCAAGAATATCTCATCCCTTCTATCTCTATTTATCTTTATTTTCCAGAGAACATAAAAGATTCTAGTGAATGTTGCAGTTCATAAATCAACTACTTCACCAACAAAAAAAAAAACAAACAAATTCTTAATACTGCCTTATCGGATTCCACTGATTCAAAGTCTAACAACCTGCAATTCAAATTGAGGCCCCACCTCACAATTCATGGACGATATCAAGTATGAAACATGGAAAAAGATGTTTACGCGGTGGCCTACGAAGACATTGAAGGCCATTGACTTGACTTTTGAGGTCTTGCTAGAACGATAGGAATCTTCCATGCATTTACATCAATCTGTCCCGTAAGGCCTAAAAATTAACTCGCACGTATGGATTAGGGCAGGAAATTGCTCTAGAAAGTCCATAGCAGCATCCACGCAAATAACTTGCGGAGAATTCCGGGATCAGTCTAAACTGATTATTGTTCGAATATATCACTTCCATGCATATATATTTTGCTTGTCAACATCATTTCGCAAAGCATGCATTGCTTAAAAATGAAAAAGAGTACCAACAGTCCTAGATTTTGATTACTATATGGTTCTGAATTACTCCGATTTTGCTAACTGTGCCCCCTAGGCTGCTATGGGTCTCATAAGAAGGATTTCATCATATTTCAAGCCAAAATCACAGGAGGAAGAAATTTTTTTACAGAACGGCAGTGAATTACAAGCGGAGCTTATTGCATTTTCCAATGGATGGTATGGTATTCCTATTCGTAGCTTCTCTGCCAAAGAGCTACTCAAGGCAACAAACAGCTTTGCTGAGCGTGTCTGCTCCGTGGATTATGGTGAAATGTTCAGAGGTCAATTAGAAGAACGCCAAGTCCTGGTTAACAAATATGGAGATCCTATTAATTATGAATATTCTTCATTTCGTAATGAAGCTATCCGTGATATAGTGATTGCTATACATATGAGCCATCTCAAGAATGTCTTGAAGCTCATAGGTTGTTGCTTGGAATTCAAAATTCCGGCTTCTGTTTATGACTGTACTGGAGGTACGCTTCTCTCTGAATATTTGTTGTACTCCCCCAACAGTGATAACAAGTTATTATTACCTTGGAGAAGTAGATTAAAAATTGCAACCGATATCTCCAGCACACTTGTTTATCTTCACACGGCCTTTTCAACGCTTGTTATTTATAGGGACATAAAGCCGTCCAAAGTAATCATAGACCAATATGGGGTGGCTAAATTGTTTGACTTCACTCTCTGTATATCCCTTCCTCCTGGAGAATCGCGCGTGGAAGATCCAGTAGTAGGGACATTGGGTTCATAGACCCTGACTACTACAGATCCGGCTGTCACACAAAAAACTGATGTCTATAGCTTTGTTTTTGCTCGTACTGCTAACTGCAAAATTCGCGGTTTTTAAGGATCATGAAGACAAAGAGGTTCATCTCGTTGAATATGTTAAAAATCATGCTGATAATCATCAGTATGACGAATTTGTAGACCCAGGAATATTGAAAGAGGTACGAGGAGTTGGTAATGATACTCTACTTCTATCTTTCGTGGATCTTGCTTTGATTTGCATTCATGACAACGGAGAAGAAAGGCCAGAAATGATTGATGTTGCAAAACAACTCAAACTCAAAGAGATGGAAAAGAGCATCCGTAATCATTTGCCTAGTATTAGTTCTTAATTTTTGTTTATTTTAATTTGTTTATTTTGGAAACAATGTTATGTCTCTATACACGGATTTCAAGCCGAGTGCAACTAGGAATGCTACAGTTATATGTAAGTAAAAGGTCAATTTGACATTTTATATGACATTGTATTTCTTAAACAGCTCAAAGATTACATATAGTATGACTATTAATATTGATCCTAGATCCTGAATTTGTTCTTTCAGGCTTTGTAACAAAGTGTTGAGTAAATATTTGTGTTCAATAACTTATGATTAGGAATTATAACTTCTATTATTTTGATCCCTAGATATATTATACACGGCACATAAAAGCTCTTCATAATAAAATGAATTTAAGTCACCATATAACGAGGATATAGATCTTAAAATATGAAGACTTCTAGACTTTGTGGAGTCAGTGATGACAGTCGCAAATCCCATTAGTCCACCATTGGATTCGCTTTTGTCGGGGTGTATAGTGAGTGTGCAAAGGGCAAAGAGGGACAAAATGGGAATGACATACTCTTTTTTGAGAGAAGTATAGAAAACCACCTAGACAAAAGTGTCATTACTCTCCTTACAATGTCAAAATTAACTCATAGTTCTCCTGTGGTTCAAAAAGCACTGCATAACACCTCTCCGTTAGAAACTTCTGTTCAAGTTAACAGTATTTATATGTAACACGTTCGATAAAACATCAGTCCTAACGGCTCAAGTTATTTTATCTACAAAACTCCATCCATCATCTGGTATAATAAGCCAGAGGCAGTAAAATTTAACTCTAAACAGTATAAGATCTCTTCAAACCAAGCTAGCTCACAACTTAGTATCAAACCACTAGCAAAAGACATAAAATAGTTTGAAAATATACGAATTCAAATTAGCAAATAGAAAAGGAGATAAAAATTAAGAACTAGTACTTGGCAAACCATTACGGATGCTCTTTTCCATCTGTGTGAGTTGTCTTGCAACATCAATCATCTCTGGCCTATCTTCTCCATTTTCTCGTGCGCAAATCAAAGCAAGATCCACAAAAGACTGAAATAAATTTCCGGTACCAACTCCTCCTTCCTCTTCCAATATTCTTGGATCTATAATTTGGTCATATTGATGATTATCAGCACATAGCCTAACATAATCAACTAGGAAAATTTTATATCCTTCGTTTAGTACGGTTTGGTTCGGATTCTCCCAAATCAGGTTTTTCCCGGTTAGCAGTAGGAGCAAAAACACGCCAAAGCTGTATACATCACTTTTCTGAATAACAAACCTCGACACAAGGTACTCAGGATCGACAAACCCAAACGTCCCTGTTACATCATCTTCCACGCTCATTTCTCCAAGAAGAAGCGATATAGCGAGACTGAAGTCAAACAATTTAGCGACCCCATTTTGATCTATGATTACTTTGGACGGCTTTATGTTCCTATAAATAACAAGCGTTGAAAAGGCTGTGTGAAGATAAAGAAGTGTGCTGGAGATATCGCTTGCAATTTTTAATCTACTTCTCTAAGATAATAACCTGTTGTCACTTCTAGAGTCCAACAAATCATATAGAAGTATACTTCCAGCATATTCATACACAGAAGCTGGAGGATGTAATTCGAGACAGCAGCCTATGAGCTTCAAGACATTCTTGTGGTGGTTCATATGTGAAGCAATCACCAAATCACGGATAGCTTCATTACGCGTAACATTTCTTTCACCTGCCCACTTGTTAACCAGGATTTGGCGTCCGTCTAAATGACCTCTGAACATGACTGGCTCACCCTTGGTGAAAACACGCTCGGAAAAGTTGTTTGTTGCCCTGACTAGCTCTTCGGCAGAGAAGCTAAGAATGGGAATATCATACCGTCCATTGGAAAATGCAATAAGCTCCGCTAGCAATTCATCACCGTTCAGTAAAAAGTGTGTTGTTTTTTCTTCCTCTAGTTTTGGCTTAACATAGTGTCTGGAAACACTTATACTATAGAATTTATTTGATTTGTAAATAATTTTCATGAGGATTTATATTTATAAATAAATTCTGTTGTTTGAAACTGTAATTTGCAACACATGTGGAATTGGAATTAAAAATTATATTTTACTCACATACCCTCTTTTATTATATTGGAATTAGTAAAATTTAAAAATGATAAATAAGAACTTTTGAACTACCTAAGTATAAGCACTAGCATGAATTGTTGATACCCTGACTTATTAAAATATATATATATATATATATATATATTTTATATATTTGAGCCAAAGTTAAACTTAAGTATAAAGAAAAATCTAAAGGGTAATTTTGTCCTCAAAAGAAACGAACTAACTTAAAAAACGTGGATCAGTAAATTCCACCTCTTGAACAAGGATTTGGGTAAGCCTTGAGCAAATCCAAGAGATTTGCAAATCCTAGATTTTTAATTTTTTAAAATGGTGCTTCCAAATATAAAAAGTTGGATTTGCAAATGAATTCCTCAAAATTTTGTGAAATTCATTTATTCCAAACAGTCTGTAAATGATAATAAAATCCTTGTGGTGAGATCCATAAGGGTTTGTTTGGATTGAGTGATTTGGGGGGAAAGTGATTGGATTTTGGGTGATTTTTATTTTTTTTTCTCTTGTTTGGATTGAATGGTTTTGGGAGTGAATGATTTGGGAGTGAATGATTTTGGAGTGATTTCTAAAATCACTTAATGAGAGCATTTTGTAATCACCCCAATTTGGGATGATTTGGGGTAATTTTATTTAAATTATCATAAAATGTCTATATTGCCCCTTTTATTTATTACACATATATCTTAGAAAAGGATAAAAATATCACTTTGGTTATAAAACATATCATTTCCTTCCCTTTTTTTTTGTTTTGCGGGAGGTGAGAGCCAATTAGATGATTATATTTCAGCACCTTTACTTGTTTGGGGGTAGCGTCTCTTTACTTGTTTTTGTGAACTTGTCTTATTGAGTTTTATGTTATATGTTATTTTTGTGTTACGTGTTTTAGTTATGTTCATGTTTTAATTATTCTATAAAAAAAAAATCATAAAAATTTGAAAAAAAGAGAAAAAGACCAGAAAATAAAAAAAATTGAAAAACTGAAATTTTTTTGAAAGTGATGCTGGAAGGATAAGAAATTGGTCGATGATGAGTAGCGTATGAATAACATGATAGTAATGAGGATAATTGACTGAAACATAACTTTGTTTTACATAAAATCCCTACCTATTGCGTACTTACCCTAGCCTAGTTATGTTGATACTTAGAGAAGGTTTATGTGAGTTTAGGTGATAGGAAAAAAAAAAAGAGAAAAGACAAATAACTATAGGACTTTAGAACTTATTTGATTGTTACTCGAGGCGAAATCTTAGGTTGCATAGCATTAGAGAAATGATTTAGGCCATCTTTGGATCGTTTGAGCCTTTCAAGCCAACCCTTGTAATAATTGAATATCCCTAGTCCACCATTTTGAGCTTAATTAGCCTTTTCTTTCAGGTGCAACTTACAATATCTTCCTTAACTTGTCATGTTTGATTTCCCCAAAATAATGACCTTCCTACTTGTAACATGTGATTATTCTAGGATGATTATATGGAGCTATGTTTTGTATTGAAAGATGGGAGGTGTTATGACTGGGTGATATGTTGTGTTGTTCTTGAGAAAAAAAATGAAATCTTGAAAAAAAAAATGAAAAGAAAAGAGAAGAGCCACACTCCTTGTAGTTAATATCAAAATGCAAGTTTGGAGGAGTGTGGATTCTTTATGTGTTTTGTAAAGGTTATGGATGAATGTTGAGGAAGTGAAATGAAAGAAAAAAGAAAAGAAATATGTTGAATAATTGTGGTGGTAAGAAGTAGAGTTGGCGGGTGCTCCATTGAACATCCTCGAATAATTGTGTGCTTACGGGTAGTTTAGCCTTGTTTGATATCCGTTATCCTACCTTGACCCTAGCCACACGTTACAACCAAATAAAAGGTCCTACTGATCTTTAGTGCTATGATTGACCTACATTAGTGAAGAGTGGCATGAAAAGTGAGCCTATGAAGTCCTAAGTAATTGAAAATAAAAGATTCACATTGAAAATTCGCCTAACTTGCATAAACTCATCCGGATACAATTGATTGGGAGAGAGGCTATACACACATCCACTTAGCGGATTTCAAGTAAAATGAAATTTATATGAAGCTGACATGTCTCATGCTTATGATTGAAAGTCACCTATTGAGTTGTGAAATAAAGCTACTGAGGCCGTAAAAATTTACTATCCTACAACATTGCTCTCATTAGTTGTCTTGTGTCGAGTCTTTAGTTTTTAGGTTGTTTCTTTCTTTAGTTGTGTTTTTTGCTTGAGGACAAGCAAAACTAAAGTTTGGGGGTGTTTATTGGGTGTATTATTAATATATTATTTCAGCACATTTTCATTTAAATTTTGTTAGTTCTTGAGTAATTTATGAGCAATTTGATTGGTTTTGTGTTTGATTTACGATATAGGTGATTTCCATGAGAAAGTCTGAATTTTGAGGCAAAGATTGAAGAGAAATTGCAAAGGATTGGCTTTCATGCAATTTGTGGAGAAATTGAAGAACAAATAGAAGTAGCGCAGTCTATGCGCAGCTGCGCAGTGTCGCAGTATTTTTAAGGGTAATTTTGTAAAAAGACGCGAAAAAAAGAGAAACCCTATGTTAAAAGATAAGAAAATAAACGTTTGAGAGGGGAAGCTTTTGGAGGCAGCCATCAAGAGAGGAGAAAAAACAACGTTCCAGAGGGAGAGAAAATGAGGATTCGCGAGTTAAAGACGGAGGAACGATCCGGAGACGGACTTCTGCCACGATTCTTCTCCAAATCCTAATTTTCTCTATCTCTATTATCATGTTTTACGTTACAATTGAGATTTTATTTAATTTCTTTATGATGTTCTAAGTTATTTTTCTAGGGCTACGATGTAGCCAGATTATGAATATTTGATGCTTTTGGTTTTAAATTAATTGATGAACTATTTCATATATGTGTTGAGTATTTCATATTAAGTTTAATCCTTGTGTTTGCGTGATCAAATATTGTATGATTCGTGGTTTGGTTTAAGACTGAGAAGTAATAACTAAATTAGACTACGTGTGAAATACTATTAAATCATCATAAGCTAGAGATAGTTATGAGATCTAGTGCAACACTTGAATTTCTAGGGCTTAATGCGTTCCATAAATTCACAGTAATCATAGAGATGTAGTTAGTTTGCTTATTGGAATAGATTATTGATACTTGAGAAAGATTAATATGTACCTTAGAGAAATTGCTGGCAACGTAAGGAATATGCGTCAATTGATTTAGATCAATAGTTTTAAGTAGGATTAATCTTGGTGAAATCGGAACCCCTAAAGCTTTCCAATTATTGAATCAAATTTTCCACAAAACTCGTAATTGTTTAGTTGCTAGTTTTATTAGTTTTGTTAATCCTTTAGTTTTTAATCACAATCTCTCAAATTTTGGTCATCTGAATATAGTTAGAGCTAAACTAATTTCGGTAGTTAATAATCTTAGTCTTTGTGGGAACGATCTTTATTCTTCACTTTATTACTTGTTGCGATACGTGCACTTGCATTAGAAATCACACAACAATATTTCTAGGGGAAGATTTTTTCCTCTTATCCTTCTCCACAAGAATCCGTAATGGTTCAAGAGGAATGTCAATCCGAGATGCGCCCAGCGGCTGCGCCCTCCCAAAATGAGCCAGAAAATCTGCACACTTGTTAGCCTCTCTAAAAATATGAGCAAGCTTGAAACCCTCATGGCGTGAGGGCATAGTTTGCAATCTTTAACCATAGGGCACAAAGGAATAGAGTTCAGCAAATTGCCATTGATCATGTTAATGACTAAAGTGGAGTCCGTTTCAATAATAAGCTCTTCAAAATGGCACGCCTTCGCCAAGTTCAGACCCTTCCAAAGAGTATATAATTCAGCTCGAAGACTAGAAGAAGTCCCAAGGTTGATAGCGAACCCCACAATCCATTGTCCAAGTCCATCTTGAATAATACCCCCTGCTCCTCCAGGCCTTGGGTTCCCCGTAGTACTTCCGTCAATGTTCAGTTTAAAGCCCCTAGGAGGTTTGTTCCACCCAATATTTATTTCCCTTTCCTCCTCAATCCAAACAAAAATACACATAATTTTTTATGAACCTTTCCTTTATAAATTTACCCATTTCAAACAAGATGTAATCCTCTCCCTCCTTTTCCTTTATTATTGAATCCTTTCCTTTCTTTTATTATTTTTTCCTTCCGAATCCAAACAGGTCCTAAGAGATGCAGTTAGCAACAGTGGTTCAAGGCAATTCAGAATGTTGGAACCATCGACGAATTGAACAACACGAAGATAAACATATAGCAATCACATCAAATTTAAAGAATTGAAAAAATGAATGTACAACTTAAAATCTAAGAAGGTTCATTACCCAGTACTCATAAAAGGCATCTTACAGGAAAGATCCAAGCTACTAGCTAGCAATTCAGGTTATATCTTCTTCCAAGAGGCTTGTCAAATAATATTTACGGGATAAATTGATGTAGATGCATAGACGTTTCCTATCGTTCAAGCAAGACCTCAAAAGTTTTTAAGTCAATGGAGGATCTGCTCAAATGCCCTCCCTACTCATGGCAACTTGTTTACTCGTAAGTGCATTGATAATCCTATTTGCAAAATCTGCTTCAAAGAGAATGAAACTACTGAACATGTGTTCTTGACATGTCCTTGGACACAAAAGTATTGGTTTGGAAGTGTTTTTCAGGTCATTATCGAGCCAAGAAATGCCATTAGATTTGACGCTTGGTTGCTTCAAATGTCTAAGAATTGCACTACAGTAGGGTATATGAAAGGAGAAGCTGAAGCAAAATTAGCTATCTACTGCTGGCATATTTAGAAAGAGAGGTGCTCTCATCTGATCGAAGGCCTCCCTATTAACGTTGATAGAGCTTTACATAGAACTAATGGTGAGATTACAAAAAGCTCAAGTGTTGTTGATAGAAGGAATGTGGATCAGTCAAATTCTAACTTACCCTCCCGTGAAACTACTTGGATTCGCCCCCCAACAGGTTGGTTCAAAATCAATGTTGATGTTGCTGATGCAGGGAATGGAAAATTTGCTATTGCTGCAATCTGTAGGGACTCTGTTGGGACCTTTCTTCATAGAACTACGAGTATTGTTTCGTGCAACTCAGTGTTATTGGCTGAACTTTTGCCGTTAGACTTGGTTGTTTGTTTGTAAAAAGTTTAGCCCTCGACTACATCATGTTTGAAACTGATGCATGTACAGTCCAAAGTACGATTGTTTCACAAAAGGGAGCGATCTAGTGGAAAGCTAAGCCTATTGTGGAAGATATTAGATCAATCGCAGCTGAGATCAATGACTGTAGATTTTAGAGTATCAAGAGGACTGCAAATCAAATGGCGGATTGGGTAGCGAAAAGTAGAGCTAAGGATAAGTTAGCTTTTGACTTTGCCCCCTCCCCTTAAAGCTCTCTTAGATGCTGTTATATTCCCTACGGGAGTGGGTTGAAACTTTTGTACTCTCTTTGCGTTTATGTGAATGAAAATGCTTATTTCACAAAAAAAAGGCCTTTAATTTCTTTGTAGGACAACACATAAACATATTTTCCTCTTTTCACACTTTATATCTTCCATGAATTGTGAGGTGGGACCTCAATTTGGACTCGATTAGATATATTTAGATTTGGGTAAGTGGAATCCGATAGGGCGGCATTATGAAGTTGTCCTTTTTTTTTTCTTGGTTAATTATGCAAATAGTTTTTAATGTTATCACGTTTATATCATTGATAGAGGTTTTAAAAGAGAAAAAGAAATAACAATTACATCTTTAATTATTCATTAATGTCTTAGGAGGGACTGGTTTTCTTCTTACTCTAAGAAGAATGAGAGGGTCTACCTAGGCAATGATTTTACTTTGAAGGTGGTTGGAACAGGTATCATGAAAGTCAAGATGTTTGATGACAACGTTAGATATCTTAAGTGTTGGCATGTCCCGAGGCTGAAAAAGAACCTGATTTCTGTTGGGTGTTTGAATTCTCGTGGTTGTAAATTTAGTGGCGAAAATGGAGTTCTGGAAGTGACAAGGGCTTCCGAGGTGCTCGTGAAAGGGATTTTAAAAAGAGGGCTATATGTTCTTTAGGGAAGTACGGCTGAAGGTATTGGGGCGGTAGCTACTGGTTCAAACTGCAATGTTAGGGAACAGGTGGAGCTAGGTGATACAGTTCTAAGAGTTTTGGGTTGTGACAAATAGGGCAATTCAGTTCAGTTGCCTGAGGTACATGAGAAATTTGTATATCCGGGTGCGCAGTGCAATTTTGAGAAGCAAGGAGGATAGGTTGAAGAATCTTACGGAGATAAGGATGCAGATTTGATGGCTTATGCTTTGTCTGTTGTAGAGACAAGTGTGCGTGAGTTGGGCTCCTAAGGTGGGGTTAGATGTCCAAGTGCATCTCAGTAGGTTGGTGTTGCAGGTGAAGTGAATATTCTTCACAAAGGTTTATCAGAGGACAAGGTGGAGCATGTGTCACATGTTCCGAGTTCGAGTGTTGGTGTCATTAGAGGTGCTATGGGCTGCACTCGAGATGATGTTTCGTAGGCAGACAATGTTAGTAGCAGGGACATGGCGCTACGGGGACATTGAAGTGTTGTAAAGGAGTTTCTAAGATGTATGCAGGGTATTGCAAGTATTGGTCCAATCTTCGGGGTGACCAAGGTGATACTGAGGAACAAGTTCAGTCGGCATGGCTAGACTTGGAGTGGTATATGCAGTGTAGAGCAGTGAGCCTGCGTGAGAGGGCTGAGTCCCGGTGGGGACTGTTTGGTAGGGAAAGGAGAATGGATGACTTTTCTTATATGATGATGGAACAAATACGGTCCAAGGTGGAGATTTGTTGGGCTATGGCCCGAATTTGTAATTAATGCGTTTTGTCTTATAAGCCCTATTGCCTATAAATATGCCCTATGGCTATTGTAATAGGTGTAGCAAACAAGTGAGGTGAGAGGCTTTGTAAGAAAGTGCTTATAACGTATTCATCATATAGTGAAATATTCTCCTGCTGCCCATGGATGTAGGCATTAGGCCGAACCACGTAATTTCTGTGTTCGTCTTATTTCTCATTTCAATGCGTTATTACCCTGGTTTGACATAACAATAAGAGAGTCTATTTATAAGCCTTAAAATTTGATAAACAAGAATTGAGAACTTATCTAATAAAAAATCTATTCTAATAAAAAAATTCTAGATATTCCTAAGTTCAAGCCTAAACAATTGTCCTGATATTTGAATTTGATAACTGAATTGATGATGCCCTGACTTGTTAATATATATATATATATATATATATATATATATATATATTTTATATATTTGAGCCAAAGTTAAACTTAAGTATAAAGAAAAATCTAAAGGGTAATTTTGTCCTCAAAAGAAACGAACTAACTTAAAAAACGTGGATCAGTAAATTCCACCTCTTGAACAAGGATTTGGGTAAGCCTTGAGCAAATCCAAGAGATTTGCAAATCCTAGATTTTTAATTTTTTAAAATGGTGCTTCCTGTTAGGATATGATTTTAATTATTTTTATTGGCTATGTTTTAGTAAAAATATTGTGTGGATATTTTGTGTAGTTGTTTGACTATTGCAGGTAATTGATTATGAGGAGTCCGAATGAAAGAAGACTTCATAACTTGAAGTGTCTAAGTTCAAGTAGAGTTGTTGGTGTGAAGAGTTTCAATATCTTTGGGGATAAGGTGATAAGATGATAAGGTTCAAGCTTACAAGAACTGTTGAGTTAAATAGATGAGATTGAAGACACTTCTACCTATACTCAACATCTGCAGCAAATCCTATAAAATATGCAACTCATTTCTCAGTTGAGGTGCAGTGAGCTAAAAAAAAGGAGCAGATTCATGAGTTTGCAATAGGCTGTTTGTGTCAAGTCGTGTTGCAACATGCTGTGTAACAGAATGTACTGAATGTTTTATTTAGGGTTGTAACACAGTCAGTGTTTTGTCATATGTATTTACCAATCCATCTAGAGTTTCAAGACTCTTTTATTTTTGTTTTAGTATACATTCTTCGGGAGAAGAAGGTGTGTTCTCGGGAGAGAACTTTTGTAAGTTGAGGGGAGCTCGCCAAACTGGAGAATCTACTAAGGGAGAGTTACACCTAGGCGGCAAGGGTTAAGAGGGAGTCTTCAATTGCGTAAGTTTCCATTGGTGTTTGTAATCTCTTGAAACTTAGTGGATTGGTTTGTTGGCCAAGGGATGGCCGCGTGGACATAGACCAAGTTGGTTGAACCATATTAAAATTTCCGTGTTCTTACTTTTGTTGCAACAAATTTATTTTTCTGCAAATTTACTTAGTTGATTCGATTAATTATCAATTTGATTTAAGAGGCCAGAAATCTAAGAAATGGTATCAGAGTAGGTTACTGAACTAACTCAGTTAGATCTTTGAAATTTTTTTTTTCTGGCTGTTTTGCAGATATGGACACATTTCGGGATGGAAGTTCAATTACCAAACCACCGCTATTGGATGGATCAAACTACTCATATTGGAAGGCTCGAATGAGAACATTTATCAAATCTATTGATGAAAAAGCTTGGAGGGCAGTTGTCGTAGGATGGGCGCATCCTACAATGAAGAATGATGAAGAAATTGATGTGCCAAAAAATGAGGATTAATGGACCGCAAATGAAGATCGTTTAGCTAACAATAATTCTAAGGCTTTAAATGCGATTTTTAATGTTGTAGATCTAAATCAATTTAAACTGATTTCAACTTGTGAAACTGCTAAAGATGCTTGGACTATTTTACAGATTGCATATGAAGGAACAATAGTCGTCAAAGTGTCCAAACTTCAAATCCTTGCAACAAGATTTGAAGAATTGAAGATGCAAGAGGATGAAACCATAACTGATTTTAATGGCAGGTTGTGTGACATTGCAAATGAGGCGTTTGCACTTGGAGAAAAATATTCAGATTCAAAGCTTGTGAGAAAGGTGTTACAATCACTTCCCAAAAGATTAGCCATCAAGGTTGCTGCCATTGAAGAAGCAAAAAATATTGACGACATAAAGCTAGATGAATTAATGGGTTCACTTCAAACATTTGAGATAAAGTTCAAACAAAAAAGAAAGGAGAAAAATATTGCATTCCAAGCTGAAGTTCAAAGTCAAAATGATCAAAGCTCTTACCCTGATGAAGATGCAGAAATCACTAAATCTTTAACATTGCTCACGAAGAATTTTAACAAAGTGCTGGAAAAATGGAAAAAACAGAGAAGTAGATATAGGCCAGCAATTTTTGAAAGGAAGCAGATTGTTACAACAAATCCTAAGACATTCAAAAGGCAAAATGAAAGAACGTATGAGGAGAAAATAAAGAAATAAAGGTATTCAGTGCAGGGAGTACGAAGGATTTGATCTTATATAGGCTGAATGTGCAAATACCTTGAAGAAAAAGAATAGAGCCACGAATACCACTTGGAGTGATGAAGATTCAAATGATGTTTCTGAAAGTGACGAAGGATACACCAGCATTTATGTTGCATTCGTTGTTGCAACAGGACATAATGGCAAAAAGTCACGTTCAACAGATGTCGCACCGTCTGTGGCAACAACGTCCACAATAGAACATGTGTTATCAGATGACAGCAGCACAAATTCTGAAACAGAGAGTGATGATAATGTAGATGAAGAAGGAATCATGAAAGCATACAAGGAGATGTATGAAAAATGGCTAATTGTATGCAAGAAGAATCAGGGGCTTAAGGAAAAGATCAATGGATTGGAGGAACAAAAAACTAATTTGACAAAATCAGTGAGAAACCACCTCCAAGCAGTCGAGAGTCAACAGAAGGTTGAAGAGTTGCAACTGGAGCTGAAACAAACTCAGCAGAATGTAAAGATGCTGAATTCAGGAACTTTGAAGCTTGATCATTTGTTGTCAATTCAAAAGCCAAATGGAGATCATACTGGACTTGGGTTCCAAGAAGGTCTTTCAACGGGAAAAACTATCTTTGTCAAAGAATCTAAGGAGGCGAAGCTGGAACTGCATGTTGCAATATCCCCTACGACAAAGACAAAAATTTCAAAAGGAAAGCAAAAGAGATTTGTTCCAATCTGTCACTATTGCGGAGTTCCTGGACATATCAGACCACGATGCTATAGGTATATTGACAATATGAAAAGATGTATATTTGTCAATCCCTTCTTTTATGATAAGCCTAGAAAATCACCAAAAGTAAGGGTTGATTTGTCGCAACAGAACTTGAAATAGATCTGGGTAAGAAAATCTGACACAGTTGATGCATCCGAAAATTTATGCTTAAGGTTAAAAACAGAGAAAAGTTGCAACATAGGAAATGTTGTTAGAATAAAAAAAAGATCATGGTATGGAATTTGAGAACTTTATATTTTCTGAATTCTACACTGAACAATGAATGACATATGAGTTTTCAACACCAAAAATAATAATAATAATAATAATTAAAAAAAATTAAAAAAATGGTGTAGTTGAAAGAAAAAAAAAATTGTTCTAGAATATGTTACAACAGAACATCAACTAGCAGACATTTTCACTAAGGCACTTGACTCTGTGAAATTTGAAGTTTTGAAAAAAGCTATTGGTATTTGTACGAATTACTGTTGGCACATGCATTGAAACATGAAAGTGATAAGTCTCAAGAGATGTGAAAGTTTAATAATTAAATCAACTTGAGATTTATTATTTGAACCATACTTCTTGTGCACACTATATTTTAATCTGATTGAGAAACTGATTTTAATGGTTTGCAAGTGTAGGAGTTTAAACTTTCTAGTGACTCTGGATATAATAAGATGTCTTTTTATCCATTCCTGTACTCTATTCACTCATGAAAAGAAGAGGAAAAAAATAAACAAAAGCGAAAAAAGGAAAAAAGAGGTAGAGACTGGAAAAAGCTACCTAGACCAGATTGAAGGTTCTGGAGTGAAAGCTACCAAGTCCAATATTCATGTGAAATTTTTGTTGCAATGTGATTAAACGATTAGGTTGTTTGAACATGTTGTTTTAAATTCTAAATCTTGCAAAGCTTGATTCTGAGGAATTTCAAGAAAGATCTTTATATAGCTTTCACACACACACATGGTTCAAGTTATAAATTCTTGTGTGATTTAAGTATTGAATAAATCTAATTTCTTGTTGATGACATCACAATTAATGTGGATTGTATGTGACATTCATTGTATTATGTTTGAGAAATATTTCATAAGTTTAAGTGCTTAAATGGCTGACTAGTAAAGCAATGTTGTAACATGGACTGAAACAATCTCTCTCACAAAACTTGTGTCGTAAGAGGAAAAAAATGGAAAAATAAGTTTTTCTTTGACGACAATTCTGTTTGTTGACATGGCAGATATATGTTGACATTGGTAAGCAAAAAAGTTGTGAGTATTCAAGAGAGTTTGAGTTCCATAAAACTTGTGGCATTGTTGCATGTTAATCTAGGACTCTAATCATTGAAAAAAACTCTTTCTTCTAGAAAGTTTGCTCATCTAAAGCTTCTTATTGTCTCACATGGATTTCTCGCTCATCTATTTCTCTACTCACCACTTCATCTTCTTGAGAAAGTGCTAAGACATTGTTCTGAAGGGTCAACATAAAGTAGATATTCAGGGGGAGCCTCGAGTTGAAGGGCATGTTGGACCAACTTCTACAACAGCTTTTGCTGTGTTGTTGCAACAGGTGCAGAAACATCATAATGAAGTCTATGAGCTGTGCAACGACTTTACTTGATTTCATCTCTAAATCCGCTGTTTGAATGTTCATTTGTTTGAATGATTATTGCTCTGATACTTTACTGGTTTTGTTTATTGCTCTGATATTCTATGCTACTGCTTTGGTTTCTTTTGTCAAAGGGGGAGATGGATCCCACAAGACAATGGTTTGTGTTTATGTTTTAAAGCTTTGCTTCCATGACAATGGTTGATTCAATGGTTAACAGTGGTAGGATGATGATGGAATTTGGTAGGATGGTTTATAATTGTTTTGTTCATGTTTTGAGTTTTGCTCAATTATGAGTTACCTTACTAAGGGGGAGACTATTTACATTGCTTATTTTGATGCTAACCATTGTTTGTGAATTTTTGCAAAAACAAAGCCAAAGGGGGATATTGTTAGGATCTGATTTTAATTATTTTTATTGGCTATGTTTTAGCAAAAAAATTGTGTGGATATTTTGTGTAGTTGTTTGACTATTGCAGGTAATTGATTATGAGGAGTCCGAATGAAAGAAGACTTCATGCCTTGAAGTGTCTAAGTTCAAGTAGAGTTGTTGGTGTGAAGAGTTTCAATATCTTTGGGGATAAGATGATAAGATGATAAGGTTCAAGCTTACAAGAACTCTTGAGCTAAATAGATGAACTTGAAGACATTTTTACCTATACTCAACATCTGCAGTAAATCTTATAAAATATGCGACTCATTTCTCTGTTGAGGTGCAGCGAGCAGTGAGCAGAAAAAGGACAGATTTATGAGTTAGCAATAGGCTGTCTGTGTCAGGTCGTGTTGCAACATGCTGTGTAACAGAATGTACTGAATGTTTTATTTAGGGTTGCAACACAGTCAGTGTTTTGTCATATGTATTGACCAATCCATCTAGAGTTTCAAGACTCTTTTATTTATGTTTTAGTATACATTATTCGGGAGAAGAAAGTGTGATCTCGGGAGAGAACTTTTGTAAGTCGAGGGGAGCTCTCCAAATTAAAGAATCTACTAAAGAAGTCTTACGCCTAGGCCGCAAGGGTTAAGAGGGAGTCTTCAATTGCGTAAGTTTCCATTGGTGTCTGTAATCTCTTGAAACTTAGTGAATTGGTTTGTTGGCCAGGGGATGGCCGCGTGGACGTAGACCAAGATGGTTGAACCACGTTAAAATTTCTGTGTTCTTACTTGTGTTGCAACAAATTTATTTTTCTGCAAATTTACCTAGTTGATTCGATTAATTATCAATTTGATTTAAGAGGTCAGAAATCTAACACTTCCAAATATAAAAAGTTGGATTTGCAAATGAATTCCTCAAAATTTTATGAAATTCATTTATTCCAAACAGTCTGTAAATGATGAAAAAATCCTTCTGGTGAGATCCATAAGGGTTTGTTGGGATTGAGTGATTTGGGGAGGGGGGGGAAGTTATTGGATTTTGGGTGATTTTTATTTTTTTCTCTTGTTTGGATTGAAGGGTTTTGGGAGTGAATGATTTTGGAGTGATTTCTAAAATCACTTAATGAGAGCATTTTGTAATCACCCCAATTTGGGATGATTTGGGGTAATTTTATTTAAATTATCATAAAATGTCTATATTGCCCCTTTTATTTATTACACATATATCTTAAAAAATGATAAAAATGTCACTTTGGTTATAAAACTTATCATTTCCTTCCCTTTTTTTTATTTTTGTTTTGCGGGAGGTGAGAGCTAATTAGATGATTATATTTCTAGGGGAAGATTTTTTCCTCTTATCCTTCTCCACAAGAATCCGTAATGGTTCAAGAGGAATGTCAATCCGAGATGCGCCCAGCGGCTGCGCCCTCCCAAAATGAGCCAGAAAATCTGCACACTTGTTAGCCTCTCTAAAAATATGAGCAAGCTTGAAACCCTCATGGCGTGAGGGCATAGTTTGCAATCTTTAACCATAGGGCACAAAGGAATAGAGTTCAGCAAATTGCCATTGATCATGTTAATGACTAAAGTGGAGTCCGTTTCAATAATAAGCTCTTCAAAATGGCACGCCTTCGCCAAGTTCAGACCCTTCCAAAGAGTATATAATTCAGCTCGAAGACTAGAAGAAGTCCCAAGGTTGATAGCGAACCCCACAATCCATTGTCCAAGTCCATCTCGAATAATACCCCCTGCTCCTCCAGGCCTTGGGTTCCCCGTAGTACTTCTTGTCAATGTTCAGTTTAAAGCCCCTAGGAGGTTTGATCCACCTAATATTTCTTTCCCTTTCCTCCTCAATCTAAACAAAAATACACATAATTTTTTATGAACCTTTCCTTTATAAATTTACCCATTTCAAACAAGATGTAATCCTCTCCCTCCTTTTCCTTTATTATTGAATCCTTTCCTTTCTTTTATTATTTTTTCCTTCCGAATCCAAACAGGTCCTAAGAGATGCAGTTAGCAACAGTGGTTCAAGGCAATTCAGAATGTTGGAACCATCGACGAATTGAACAACACGAAGATAAACATATAGCAATCACATCAAATTTAAAGAATTGAAAAAATGAATGTACAACTTAAAATCTAAGAAGGTTCATTACCCAGTACTCATAAAAGGCATCTTACAGGAAAGATCCAAGCAGCTAGCTGGCAAGTCAGGTTATATCTTCTTCCAAGAGGCTTGTCAAATAATATTTACGGGATAAATTGATGTAGATGCATAGACGTTTCCTATCGTTCAAGCAAGACCTCAAAAGTTTTTAAGTCAATGGAGGATCTGCTCAAATGCCCTCCCTACTCATGGCAACTTGTTTACTCGTAAGTGCATTGATAATCCTATTTGCAAAATCTGCTTCAAAGAGAATGAAACTACTGAACATGTGTTCTTGACATGTCCTTGGACACAAAAGTATTGGTTTGGAAGTGTTTTTCAGGTCATTATCGAGCCAAGAAATGCCATTAGATTTGACGCTTGGTTGCTTCAAATGTCTAAGAATTGCACTGCAATGAGGTATATGAAGTTAAGCAAAATTAGCTATCTACTGCTGGCATATTTAGAAAGAGAGGTGCTCTCATCTGATCGAAGGCCTCCCTATTAACGTTGATAGAGCTTTACATAGAACTAATGGTGAGATTACAAAAAGCTCAAGTGTTGTTGATAGAAGGAATGTGGATCAGTCAAATTCTAACTTACCCTCCCGTGAAACTACTTGGATTCGCCCCCCAACAGGTTGGTTCAAAATCAATGTTGATGTTGCTGATGCAGGGAATGGAAAATTTGCTATTGCTGCAATCTGTAGGGACTCTGTTGGGACCTTTCTTCATAGAACTACAAGTATTGTTTCGTGCAACTCGGTGTTCTTGGATGAACTTTTGCCGTCAGACTTGGTTGTTTGTTTGTAAAAAGTTTAGCCCTCGACTACATCATGTTTGAAACTGATGCATGTACAGTCCAAAGTACGATTGTTTCACAAAAGAGAGCGATCTAGTGGAATGCTAAGCCTACTGGGCAAGATATTAGAACAATCACAGCTGAGATCAATGACTGTAGATTTTAGAGTATCAAGAGGACTGCAAATCAAAGGGCGGATTGGGTAGCGAAAAGTAGAGGTAAGGATAAGTTAGCTTTTGACTTTACCCCCTCCCCTTAAAGCTCTGTTAGAAGCTGTTATATTCCCTACGGGAGTGGGTTGAAACTTTTGTACTCTCTTTGCGTTTATGTGAATAAAAATATTTATTTCACCAAAATAAAAAAATGGCCTTCAATTTCTTCGTAGGACAACGCGTAAACATCTTTTCCCGTTTTCACACTTATGTCTTCCATGAATTGTGAGGTGGGACCTCAATTTGGACTGATTAGATATACATAGATTTTTGTAAGTGGAATCCGATAGGGCGGCATTATGAAGTTGTCCTTTTTTTTTTCTTGGTTAATTATGCAAATAGTTTTTAATGTTATCACGTTTATATCATTGATAGAGGTTTTAAAAGAGAAAAAGAAATAACAATTACATCTTTAATTATTCATTAATGTTTAGTATAATAAGAGAGTCTATTTATAAGCCTTAAAATTTGATAAACAAGAATTGAGAACTTAACTAATAAAAAATCTATTCTAATAAAAAAATCTAAATATTCCTAAGTTCACGCCTAAACAATTGTCCTGATATTTGAATTTGATAACTGAATTGATGATGCGTCTTGTAACTATTGAAAGCTTGCAGAACATATTTCAAGTCCAAAGAAGAAGAAAGAAATGTTAAAAGTAGGTAAGAAACCTTGAAGACCAAAGTAAGAAGATCAATACCGGAAAGCGAAAAAAACAAAGAAGACGTCTTGAGGCTATGCTAGAAGGCCCAGTGTAAGAAGAAAATGAACACCCAAAGGCCAATGATAAAATAGGGTAAATTATACCAGACCCTCTTGTGGTAAAGCCTAAGTGCACACGACCCACTTGTGGTCTAAAAACCCCCACTAGACCCCCTTGTGGTGATATAAAAGTGCACACGCACTACAAGATAACGTTTCCGTCTATTTAATTAACGGAAAGTAGCCCTTGTTTTTAACATATCATTTACAGAGATTATTCCATTTTTCCATCATTTTTTTGCCTAAATCCCAAAACACTCTCTCATTCACGACAAGACGATAACTTACAACGCGACGATAACTCAAAACGATTCACCTCTGTCATTCTCCATCGTGTTTCCTTCGTTCCATTGGTACAATTGCTATAAGCTTGTAAGATATCAAATGGTTGAAGATTCACAACCCAATAGTGTTTCCATGTATTTTCTCATATTTCCTTGTATATAAGGCGCAATTTTTGGACTCTTTAGGGTTTAATTAGATATAGTTTAACTGTTAGTGAACAAAATAAGATTTTAAAATTAGATTTGCAAATTAAGGTTTTTAAATGAGCTTTGCAATTTTGTTAATTAGGGTTTAATTTTTGCTATTAGTTTTGCAGATTAGTGTATAATTACTGCAATTTAGGCTTTGTAACAATTTTGCAAATTAGTATAACTGAAAAACGTATTATTGTTAGCCATTAAAACTGAAGAGTAAAGACCTAGAAAAAAACGTATCAAAGCTTTTCATACCAGTCCTCCTCCTGTGCTTGCGGGCAGGTTCTTACATATTATTGAGATATATATGTAACTCAACTAAGTGACATTTTTATGTAACTTACAGATTATTGTTGCATTAACTATGATATTATATAGTAATTAATCATGGTTTAAATTATTTATTTCAGAATGACTGATGCTAATGATAAAGTCAATGAGGACCATTATAAAGTGCATTTTGATCCGTTATGGCCTAATTTTGACTTGAGTCAATTCAACATTGTGACTGATTGTGTAGACTTATGTGATGGTTCAACTGTTATGCATGAGAATAGGGAAAACAACATTGAGAATGATAATGTGTCGAATGTAAATAATGAAAATGAGGCAGCCAATAATGAGAATAATAACGACAACAATGAGAATGATAATGGCAATAAAGGTAATTGTAAATATAGTGAAGATTCAGATTCTGATGATTCAGATTATGTAGAAACTGATGGATCAATTTCTGATACAGATTCTGAGACACCTAGCTTAGTTTATGAGGATATTAAGGGATTGAGTGATGATGATATTTTCCATGAGAATAATGAGAGGCAGTCTGAAAAAGCAAGATACCTAGAATGGAAGAAGAAACTTAGAAAAAGGTCTAAAAAGAGAAGAAGTAGAGAGAATGAAGGAAGTTCAAAGGGTGATCAAGACTTGGCTAGTGATGTAGAAGATGATAACTTAAATTACGGTGATTGCCCAGAGTTTTCTAATGATGTTGATATGGAAACATGTGATATGGTTAGAAGAATGAAGTTTAGTGATGTTTATCAATTCATGAAGGTTCCAAAGGATTGGGCTATGAGAAAGGACATTGACTATGTATTAGTGAAAAATGAGAAAGAAAAAGTTAGAGCAAAATGTACACATGCTGAAAGTCATGGTTGTACCTGGATATTACATGCATCTCCAATCAATGGTAGTCCAACCTTTCAAGTTAAAACCTTAACAGGTAGCCACAAATGTGGACATAGGTATGATAATAGGTTGATATTATAAGTACATTGGGCATAGAATTGTAGAGACTGTTAAGAGTAACCCGAATCGACCCACAGTTAAATTGCAGAAAAAGATTGATAAAAAGGTGGAAGTCACAGTTGGCAAATACAAAGCATTGAGAGCTAAACAAGTGGCAATACAACTAATAGAAGGGAATGCTGAAAAGCAGTTTTCTAGACTGAGGGATTATTGTGCTACTGTTATCCACCACAATCCAGGTAATATAGTGTTGCTTAGGGTTGATAAGAGTCTTCATGAGCCAATGTTTGAAAGGTTGTTTTTTTTCCTTGGATGCAATGAAAAATGGTTTTTTAGCTAGTTGTAGGCCAATTATAGGCCTAGATGGGTGTTTTCTGAAGACACGATATAGGGGACAGTTATTAGCTTCAATAGGTAGAGATGGGAATGATAATATGTTCCCAATTACATTCGGGTTGGTTTCAATTGAGAATAGAGAGACATGGACATGGTTTTTATATGAACTACACAACTTAATAGGTGATCCATATGAGAAAGGTTGGTGTTATATTTCTGACAGGCAAAAGAGCTTATGTGATATATTTGCGAAAGATTTTCCAGGCGTACACCACATATTTTGTGTACGTCATATGTATCAAAATTTCAGAAAGAAGTTTGCGGGGATGGAATTAAAAGAGTTGTTTTGGAAGGCTGCATCCACAGCTAACAAGTCGGAGTTTGAAAGATGCATGAAAACAATTGAGAAGGCAAACCCACATTGTGATGGCAAAGAGAATGATGTTGAATGGTTAAGAAATATATATGCTGAGCATTGGGCAAGATCTCATTTTCCATTCAATTCGAGGTATGACATATTGGTGAATAATCTCTGCGAGTCTTTCAACAATTACATTATAGATGCCAAAGATAAACCAATTATAACAATGCTTGAAATGATTAGATCAAGATTGATGAGTAGGATGCATGTGAAAAAGCAAGGCATGGAGAAATATGAAGGCAACATATGTCCCAATATATTGAAGAAGATTTCTATATTATTCAATGCTTCTAAAGCTTGGTGTGCTAATTGGGCAGGTAATGAAGAATATGAGGCTGATCAAGCTACGAACAAACACGTTATTAATTTAGCCACCAAGACTTGTACATGTGGCATATTTCAGTTGACTGGAATTCCTTGTAGTCATGCTCTTGCTTGCATACAAAAATATGGTAAAGATGTAGAGGCATATGTAAATCATTGTTATTCTAAAGAGGTCTACATGAGAGTACATGAACACATGCTACATCCAGTACCTGGACCACTTGATTATGTTGATAGTGGTAGTGGGGCCTTGAAGCCATCCTTGGTGCCTAAAAGAACTGGCAGGCCTCCAAAGGCAAGAAAAAAATATGTTGAAGAGAAGAAAAAGATGGCTGCAAGTAAGAAGATTTCTACAAGAAAGGGGTTGACAATCACTTGCCAAAAATGCCTACAACAAGGTCATAATAAGAAATATTGTAGAAATGAATTTCATCCAAACTCAAAGCTGCTGAAAGTGATGTTTCATTTTCATGTTCTTGTATTATAAATTACAATGTTTCCTAACACTAATCAATTCTTTTTCTTTGTATGCAGGCAATGAACAATCAAACTCAGTTTAGTATGGAGCATCTTGATTTAAATATGGAGCACTCACAAGCTTCATTTAATGTAAGCTTACTGATTATAATCTAAGTAACATATCAATTCATTTATTAACTTAATGATTATAATCTAACTATTTTATACTCAATTTAACAGCCTACCACCGCTGAAGAATCATACCTGGCCAATCAACTACCACCCATGCCAAGAGCCATTGGTCGAGGTAGAGGTGTTCGACAAACTGTTGGTGGTGCAGGCTGAGGTAGTGTTAGTGCCAAATCTACAGGATATGGTGGTAGAGCTGAACTTGAGCAAAACAGATCTGATGTTGAAACTAGATTTGAACTTGAGCAAAATAGATCTGATTTTGAAACTAGATCTGATGTTGGTGGTAGTGGGTCGGTTATGAGATGTGGTATGACAAAGCTTGGTGTACGTTATACTGTTCTAGTTGGTTCAACTAGTGATGAAGTCGTGGGCAGGGTGTACATAAGCTTCCACAATGAAGCTCTCATGGGTGGAGATGCTACGAAGAGAAAACGCATTGATGAAGTGGTAGATAACAAGAATAAGAAGAAAACAATATGGAAGCCATGACTTCAAGTTGGAGTTTTTAAACATTTTTTGTCATTTTCTATTAATCAATTGGGTGTAGTCCAACACTTTTTGCATTTTGTATTAATCAATTGGGTGTGGTCCAATTTGATGGTTTCTGGAAGGCACATGGTACAGTCCGAGTTAGTTGGTTTTTGGCATGCTCACTTTATGACTTTATGGGATAAAATATTGTGTTGGTTGGTTTGTGGTAAATTTCTTGGGTTGCACTATATTTGGACACATATTTTTGTATTGTTTCTTGGTATTATGACATATTTGGACACGTTGGATGAGTGCAACTGGATAAGCAAGTCATTAAAGTCTGTTTGTGGTACATTTCTTGGCTGGTATTTCAAACATAGTTTTAAACTTATAGGAAGTCATTAAACTTAGCAACGCAATGTTGATTCATTGAAAAGCATTAAACTTGAAGATTAATGCTACCATCACAATGTTGATTCATTAAACTAAAAGGAAAACATTATAGTTGAAGATTAATCTTTGCAACAAAGTTGAAGATTAAACTCTGCAACACAATGTTGATTCATTAATACATCATAACTTAGAATAAACCAACCAACAACTCCATATTACATCATAACTACAAGGCACAAGCACTCCTTACATCTCATTTCTTGAAGATTAACACAACAAGTAGTAGTATCAACAAGATACAACAAGAGGCAAGAAGAAACGTATTCAACTCGCCAATGTAATTACTCTATGTTATCTTTATCTTCTTTTTCTTCTTCAAAGGAAATGTCACCTCTTCTCTACTCTCCTCATCATCACTAATTTCACTGGCTTCAATGCCTCCCAATCTCATTTTAACAGGGAACTCAGTGCCTTTCCAAGATGCAAAATTAGGCTCGCACTATCTGAAAAATTTGCACCTATTACAGTAATAGAACAAACACCATTTGTCAGCTTCTTATCATCTACTACAACAATGATTTCTGTCTTGTTATAGCAATGACAGGTCCTATTAGTGTACTGCAAATCAAGTGCCAGGTCTTCATAACTTTGACTACGCGTACGACTTCGGCTACTCGATGTTGACATTTTTCACTTATGCTACAAAATATTTTTCACAAACAGGTTTAATTACGTGATAAAAAAAATGCAAATGTATAACAAGTTTATTAATGTAACAAAATAAAGTATTGAGTTATTACTAAAACAACAAATGTTCACCACTGTTAAACAATAAAGTAGAGTTATTATTAACAAAAAAAAAAATACTCAATATGGTTAAAAGCAAGAAGAGTTATTATGTTAAAAAAAAATGAAGCTCACGGCCTGTGGATGATGCTCAAGCCGAGAAGGAGATGTTCAAGCTCAAACAATTATAGATCTCAATATGGTTAAAAGCAAGAAGAGTTATTATGTTAAAAAAAGTAATAAAGCTTACCGCCGGTGGATGATGCGCAAGCCGAGAAGGAGATGTTGAAGCTTAAACAATTGTACTTCTTGCAAATGAGTGGTTGGCTATTATACATGGAACAAAGGGTATATTGATGATAAAATACACATATTTTTATTAAACAAAACGTTACATAGCCATCATATTTGCAAAACGAGCGCGTGTCATGCACTCTCGTTAGTTTGAACGGAATTGTTGACGGACGGGGGGGTAGTGTGCACTTTTATATCACCACAGGGGGGTCTAGTGGGGGTTTTTAGACCATAGGGGGATCGTACGCACTTAGGTCTCACCACAGTGGGGTCTGGTGCAATTTACCCAATAAAAGAAGACTAATGCTTGAAGACCAATGTTTGGAGAAGACTAATGATTATGGCCAATATGAGAAAAAACCAATGCCTGAAGACTGAAGGCGAGTGCCAACTACCAATGCTGGAAGGCCAAAAGATTATATCAAAAAAAAAAAGAAACTTAACAATCTGCAGACTCCACATACTTGTGCCCACATGGTTTTCTTGAGAAAATTACTCAATTAGTCTTAAACGTTTGCTTATTTTGAAATGTTTTAAATCGAACACTTTAGTTCTAACCATTTTACATAAGAGACATTGTTAGTCCATTAGCTTATTTCTGTTAAATTTGTTTTGTTCAAGTCACGTGATTCGCACGCTGCGCGTAAAAAAAAAAAAAACATATAAGATTAAATTGGAGAGAATTGGGGATCGGGTGATATTTTGTGAGAATGAGTTGTAAGTTAAATGACCAATTTAACCTTGTATGCATTTTTTTGGTACGCGCGGCGTGCGAATCATGTGACCTTAACAAAAATGAGCTAATGGACTAACGATATCTCTTATGTAAAACGTCTAGAACTAAAGTGTCCGATTTAAAACATTTGAAACCAAAATATCATAACACGCAAACGTTTGGAATTAATTGAACCATTTTCTCTGGTTTTCTTCAAAGAGCCAAAAGATGATATCAAATTTCAGATTATTTTTTTTTCATAGATGAACTAGCTTACAACTACTTCTAAGAAAAGAGATTAAGAAAAGCAGTAAACGGAAATGCTAAAACTATTTTTCTTCTACTCTTAAGAATAATTTTTTAAAGATTTCAGCAATATGATGCTGGTATGTGAATGTGCGTCCACCTTCAAATCCTCTTCTTTATTTATAATAGTAAAAATCTTCGATAACTACCCTTTTGATCGTAGACAACCACCCAAGAAAAGGGTCAATAACCACGCTTGTGACCGTCTGTAAGCATCTTCGTTGTACATCATCACAATTTATTTCTCCAAGACATGTGCAGTATGAAATTAGCTATCATGTTATGTACAATTATAGTTTTTTTTTTTTTTTGGAAAATCCAAATCATTTTACATCACTTAATTATCTAGAATTTTAGTTCGAATAAGATTTTGATCGATGTTTTGATAAGATAATTATGTTGTTTTGATTTTGCAAGATTTTATGGTTTAAAATAAGATAAGTGATCTGAAAAATAAAATAGAGTTTTAATTAGGTTTAATTTCTGAGTGTCTATTAGATTATGATTAAACCTCTATATAAACAAGTCATAAGACCTCAGAATCTCACAACTTTTAGAGAAAAGTAAGAAAGTTAGGAGAAGATTTTATCAAATTCTGAAGGTTTAGAAGGCTTTAATTCTTGGTATGATTTCGTGGTTTTCTAGGTAAATAAGATTTACCGTTCTTTTGTAACTCTTTGTTGATCATCAAATTTTGTTTCATTCTTCGTCCCATTTGGCATTCGTTATTGATATTTTCAAATACTGTTTTTTGATTATCTCTATAAGATTAAGTGCGTAACATGTTTTGAACCTATAGACTATACAAGCAGTGTATTGAATCCTATACGGCTGACGGCTGAGAGTTAATTAGTCACCATCTATTTTAGTATGAATTATGAACTTTGTATTGTGAATCGCGCTACTAAGCAGCGACAACTTATTATAGTTTCATTAGTGTTCGATATTGTGTCAACATATTGATTTTTGAATTTTGTATCGATTATTGGCCTCTGACTTTTATTAATTTTTTAGCCTCAACTTTCTTGGGTGAGTTCTACTTACTGGGCATTATTTCGTTCACTACCTTATTTGACTCTTGCAGATAAAAATGAATAAATAGAAGGGTAGAGGCTCCCTAATTTTGGACTGCGAGATTTTCATGATGCAAAGTATTTTGATTTGTTTTATGTATGAAGACTTTTAATGAATATATGTATTTCAGATATTTGAAGTTCTTACTTCTTTGAGGGTTTAGATGCTCTGTTTTTGTAATTTTTATATCAAAATTGTTTTAGTTTATTATTATTAATTTTGAGTGTATAAAGCCTTGTGAGTTTAGAAAGTTTATCGTCTTAGATTTGTGACGATCTCGTTCTCGGATTTGGTTGGGTAAATTTGGGGGCATGACACAAGCATCCAACTTTTAGTATACAAATTAGAGGCAGCATTTGGCAATAGAATATAGTATAAGACAAAGTAAGCTAAAAACACTATAAATTAGCAAAAATATCTAGTATAAAAATATTAACTTTAAGATTAAATTTATAAAACAAAACATACCCAAATCCTCAAAAACCTTAATCTTACCAATAGGCACACTGAAACAAAACTGTATCCGCAAGTTGGTCTCGTAAAGGGCTTTTACTTCTATATGTACAACTCTAATAGATCTAATAGTCCCTTTTTTTTTCGTTCCCATTCTTCCTTTTACTGATGCTTAGTTCTTCAACCTTTACTTTGATCCCTATCTTTACCACTTGTTTGGTCTTCATACCATTCAATTATCTTAGCAATAACACACTGAAACAAAATTGAAGCTTGGTCGCTGTATTAATACCTCGTGTATGATTGGTAAAGCACAATACGTAATTATTCACAGCGTATCAATAATCCACAGATTACAAGAATCATGTAAAATAATAAATTATGCACAAAGGAAGATCTCTTTAGGCAGGTCTTAATTCTGATATTAGTGGCTCTGAAAACATGATTACCTTGATGAATTCATGATTGAAAACGACTCCCGCTTCAAAGTCTTGTGCTTTATTGCCCACAAGTGGCAGCTCGCCCTCTGTAGACTGAATATAAATTCGTAAAATTCAACAATTGAAAAATAAATCCAATAAAGTAACATCACATAGAAAAATAATAGAGTTAGGGCTTGAATTATAATAGCAACATCACTTATGCAAACGTTGATTTTCCAACTGACTCAAATTTATCAATATAAAGTAGAGATAACACTATTAATAAAGTAGAGAAAACGTTACTAATAAAATAAAGATTTTTACTGATAGAGATAAAAACTTTTAAATGAAGATATGATAGAGTCCTACGATAGATAGGAAAAGCTTAACAAAATATAGAATGTAAATTTAAATAATATGATTTAGATAATACTGCATTTAGTAATTGTCTGTTACATTATAATCTGTAAAAATCAGAATATAAATTCAAATAACATGATTTAGATAATACTAAAATATAGAATATAAATTTAAATAATTTGATTTAGATAATAATGTATTTAATAATTATCTGTTACATTATAATCTGTAAAAATCAAAATATATATTCAAATAATATGATTTAGATAATACTGCATTTAATAATTAAATGTTATATTATAATCTGTAAACATTATTTCAAAATTTATAATGCGTAAAAATCATTTCAAAATTTTAAAATTGGCATGATATGGTTTTTAGATAATGCACAGGTGCCTCACGGGTATAACATAAATACTCTAAAAATATGAAATATAAAATCAATTCATTCAACTTTTTAATTACATTATTGAGAGATTATAATATAGCTACTTTGCAAGATTATTTCAAAATAAATAAATAAATAAGAAATAAATATAAACAGCTTTTAAAAAAAAAAAAATGGGACAGTAACCACTATTTTATATAGAGTCAACAAAAAAGTGGAGGATGTTTCTCTCTTTTGCAAAATTTGTTCTGTCTTCTTTGTAGAACCATCCACCAATTTCTACTATTCTACCACCATCGTTTCACCTCCAAAATCAGTTTAATCTCACATCTAACAAAATTCCATCTCAAAAATCTTGTTCAACAGACTGCCACCATTCATGTATCATGAGAAGGAGGAAAAACCCCTCCTTGGCTCAAGACTCTTCCATTATCAAGTCCCCTAGGTGTAGTGTGACGCCCGAGACCCTTAGCATGTTTAAGTTGAGTGTTGCATGACTTTATGTTCATTTATTCATTTTTTAATGAAAAATTACTATTCATAACAAACAAAAATTTGATTGTTTTATTTTTCTGAAATTAAATTTTTCCCCTATCATATGACTTGTAGGAGGAATGAGAAAAGTGTTAATTTGCGTATTTGATGTTGGGAGTGTGTGTTTAGAAAATATTTCTTGCATCATATGAATAGTAAATTAATGTAATAAAATTATATTTTAACTAGTTAGCATTTAATTGGAGTTTTAAGCTTAGTTTTTACCTTGACTTAGAACATTTGACCCCAATTAACTACACACATATAGTATATATCTTATATGCACATATACATACACAATTCACTTAGAAAAAAAAAAAGAGCAAGAACACACAAAACCCCTCCCCTTTTCCCATCGACTCCAAGGAGCCAAAAAAGAGAATAAAATTTCTTCTATCTCCCAATTTTGTGCATTTTAAAGTTTATGCTACTTTATGAAATTTTTATATTTGTTGAGTATAGCTTGTGAATTGCTTGAATATTGTAAAATACTTTCTCTATATGCTACATAGACCTTACTTATTTAGTTTGATAGCTTGTTTTGTGGTTTAATGCAAATTCTCAAATGTAGAAGAAGATGAATAGTGATTGTAAATAGTAAAATCCAAAAATTTGAGGTTTTGCATTTCTAGATGTTCTAATGCTTCTAATTGTTGCTAGAATCCTTAAGAATGCTATAGGTATCATAGGAATGGTTATAGCTTGGCTAGAATTGGAAATATCAACATGCAGACTAGCTTAATTTTCATGAAGATAAAGTGATGCTTAAGTGTTGTTTGCTAGCTAGATTTTCCTTGTTTTAAATGTTGTAGTGTCTTGTTATTATGTTTTATATGATATATATGAGGATTCATGTGTAGTAGAGCTTTGAAATTAATTTTATAGCGAAATAATTGGGAAACAACATGAGTTACGAAATCTGGAAAAATTGGACAGATTTGTATTCCTACGTTGTAGGACCAATTTGACCTAGCAAACGTTGACGAAATTGGCTAAATTTTGGATATGTTGTAGTAGATTCATAGTAGAACAAAAATGTAGTTCTAAGGCTTGGCCAAATTCTAGCTCTAAGTACTCATTTTTGGAGTAGAATAAAAGTGTATTTCTAAGGCTTGGCCAATTCTAGCTCTAAGTACTCGTTTTTGGATGGTTTCCGAGAAGCATGTGATTAGGCGTGAGCTGGACAGTTTTCCCTAGCTGCAGCCACTGTGACTTTTTCCTCCTTCCCACATCTTAACTTATTTTATTGTTTCTAGATTATATGATTAGTAAATGAAATAGTTTATATGCACTATTTACTCGCTATCTTGTATTTTCTCGTGTTATTTGTGTTTAATTTGTGAGGGTTGCCTACTTTGTCGTCCCTCTTATATGATTTTTGATAATCTTGACTCTCATGATCTTGACTAGGGGTTACGCAACCTTTTCGAGCATGGTAGTGTCGAGTAACACGGGCGACATCGGGCTTGTCGTGCTCCCTCGACTACCATGGTTTCCCAGTCCCTTTCTCGCTGAGGCATACTCCTCTACCCCAGAGGCGTGGTTCACCTCGTTGGGGCATACGGACCTACCTCAGGAGATATGGGTCGTAGGATTTGGATACATCCGGAGGATCCCAACTTGTTAGAGTAAGGGTTTGCCGGCACTTGTTGAAGATCTTGGCTCATGGCTCGTGATTGAAGACAAACGTGGAACCGTATCCTTTTTATACGTGGCTAAATACTTGTCTGACTAGCTTTGTTTTTTTTTTTTTATGTTGCATATCTTATTATCCTTGTTGCATCTCATAAAAGTATTCTCGGTATGCTGCATCATCTCCCTCACTAAGTATACCAGTTGTATACTCACCCTCATTTCTAACACCTTTCAGGTGCATCATCTTCGCAAGGTAATACAGGGAAAGCTCGAGAGTTACCGTGTTCGGTTGTGTTGGCTTTCATTATTAATACCTGCGAATCCATGTGAATTAGTGTAGTAGTTTGAACTGTAATTTGATTAGAACTATAGAAACTCGACTTGTAATTGTATTGGATCTGGTTTGTATTTCGTTCGTAGGTAGCCTATAATAGCTTAATGGACTATGTTATTGTTTAATGGTCGTGCATGCTTGCTTGGGTTAATAGAGTTAATAGGCTGGGTTCATAGACAAGTCAATTGAAGAGATAAAGTTAGAATGGTTTGATAAGTGACTTTATAACACAGTATTTCAATATTTGAGACCTATGCATGCTTGTGTACCTATTTTGCTAAGTCTAAGGCGTGGATGTCCTTGAGATGGGGCATAGCTTAATGGTTGAAGTTGGAGAGTATGAGAATGTTGGATTATGGTTTTGTGATTGTATTCTGTTATTCACTGGTTATTAGATAGTCCTTTAAAGAGGGGAAACTCCGTTCGTTTTTTCTAAATTTTGTGTCCGGGGTTTGGAATTGGATTGAGAATAGTTTGAATAATAGAAGTCCCGGTTCCGTGATGGATCGGGGCGTTACAGTATATGTAGCAAGATTCTTGTAATATGGCAAAATATAATTCAAACTACCAAGAAATCTTTGTAACTGAGTTCTATCAGTAATTTGATCAGGAAATTTAGAAGTAAATTCAATACTTCTATTTATAGGAATTATCTTCCCATTTTGAATGTTATGACCAATAAATCTAACCTTAGTCTGAAAAAGAATCATTTTTGGTTTGGAAATAACAAGACCATTTTGTATAACAATTTTCTTGAATATATCAAGATGCTTAAAATGTTGTTGGATATCTTTTGAAAATACTAAGATATCATCAATATAAACAATTATAAAATCACTATAAGGGATAAAAATGTCATTCATAATATTTTAAAATTCAGAATGAGCATTTTTTAATCCAAATGGCATAATATTTCACTCATAATGTCCAATCGGGACAGCAAAGGCAGTTTTATATCTGTCTTGTTCATTAATCTGTATTTTCCAATATCCAGATTTAAGATCGAATTTTGAAAATATCAATGCATTATGCAAACGATCTAAAAGATCCTTCTTATTAGGAATATGATATCTAATCCATTTTAATACTTTATTAAGTGGTTTGTAATTAATAATAAGTCTAGGATTACCTCTTTCTTGTTTTGCATGTTTATTAATATAAAAAGCAGTACAACTCCATGGAGAATATGATTTTTTAATTAAACACTTGTCTATGAGACTAGCTATCTCTTTTTTACATAAATCAAGATATTCCTGATTCATTTGACAAGGCCTAGCCTTGGTAGGAATGATTTTTTCATCAAAATCATTTTCATAAGGTAAAGAGACAATATGTTTCTTTCTATCCCAAAAAGCATTAGGATGGTCATTACAAATATGTAAGGAGAATTCATGATTAAGATATTTAATCTTATCCTGTAATCTATGATTTTTTTTACATATTATCAATATTATTGATACTTAATTCATGTTTAAGAAAATTTAGATGTGCGTTTTTAGCATTCATCAAATTAGCTATCTAACCTAAAATTTTCTCTCTAGGTTCAGTAATAAAACGAAATATCACAGGTTCTTTATTATAGGTGCCTGATATACCATGATTATCTATACCTAATATAGGCATAATTTTATTAATAAAAGGAGTTCCTAGAATTATAGGACATGTCATGTTTTCAATTAAAAGAAAACTAGTAGATATACAAACTTTTTCATAACATATGAATGCTTGGGGTAACTTATATTTAACCTTTAATTTTTCTCCTGATGCAGAAGAAATAGAATGAGCAGTTTTCTCAAAATACAGAGTAGGAATCAATCATTCTTGAATACAATTAAGATCAGCACCAGAGTCAATCAGTGCAATCATATTTTTAATCATATGATTCGGCTGAATAAGCAAATTTATTCTAACAAGCCATTTTTGCGTTGTGATAACCTTCAATATATTCAGAAGATTTAAATCTACCATAGCATATGGTAAAGTATTGGAAGAACTAGGTTCTTGATGAACAAACATATCAATATGTTCTTTAATCAATTGATTTTCTTGTCTAAGACCATTGATATGACTCTGAAGTTTATTAACTTCCTGTTTTAATTCAAAATGGGTGATAGGAGTATTTATCCCTTTTTTATCACTTAATTGACTAATAACATCCTTAACATTATAACCGTGTTTTGAACTTAAAACTTTTTCAATGGGTTTTTCAACAGAATTTTCTTTGGAATAATGTTCCAAAATTTTTGATTTTAACGAATCATCCTTGATATCTTCTAATAATTTTAAGACATCTAACCACTTATCAGCAGTAATCATATTAACACGTAAATCATCAAATTGAGATAAAATCTTATAATAGTATTCATTAATAGTATTGACTTTACATTCACATGGAGGAGAGTCCTCCTTAGAATAAACTTGGTTCACTTCATCAGAAGAGGATTCTTCTATAACTGAGCTATCTGAGCTAGAGGAAGACAAATTATCAATATCAACAAATAATTTTGCCAATTGATTTTTAGTATGTTCATCTAAATCTAGAGCATTTATTTTTTTTTGGAATTGCCGACACTTATTAGAATAATGACCTTTTTTACCACATCGATAACATGTTGGTATAGGTTTAGGCTTAGGGGTATATCCCTTCCTTTGATTTCTTTCTCTCCTTTTTCTTAGCTTTATGCTTATATCTAGGAAATGTATAATATTCTTTAGACCTTTTAGGTCCTTTATATTTAGTAAATCTTCTAGTAGATGGAAGTTCCATGCCAAATTGATCACGTAATTGACCTAAAGTCTGTCTATCAGTTAGACCTTGCTTTTTGATTTGGTAGTTCAATTTTATTTGATTGCAAAGATCTAATCCTTCTTTGACACATACACCAATCAACTCACTATAAGTGTACATATTATAAACAATATTATTATTTGTATCCTTTATCAAAACTTTTCTAATTTTTCTACAAATGATGCAGGTAAGCCATCCAAAAATTGGGCTTTCCATTGGTTATCATTAGCTTCGGGAAGTTCAAAGACTCTAGTGAGAAAAACATCTTTGTACCCTCTAAAAGATGTAAGAGTAGGACATCGTAAATTACGTAATAAAGTCCTAGTTCTATCATAACTTCTAGAGAATTGACTACAAAAGTGTTCAAGAATAGTAGCACACATTGTGTAAACAGCATTAGAGACCTCAACACCATTTTTTGTTCTGGTGGCTTGAGCAATTTCTTGTCTCATCTCCATTGTAACACAATTATCAAACCAGCCTTTTAATTGACTAGAAAATCCAGATAAAATAAAATCACAAATAACTGGTTCTTGATTACCAGCTTGTTTACAAATTTGAGCATACATAAGCATACGTTCAATAACTCTTTTTATTTGTTTATCAGACATACCATCTATATTCCATTCATAAATTGTACGATGATCAAAACTAGCGTTTTTACCAAAATTAGTAGTATCCTCCTCATATAAAATATCTTGAGGAGTAGGTCGAGGGTAATAAAACCTATTATTTTTAGGTTTACTAGCAAATTTACTAGATTGTCCTCTTTCCATTTTATTTACTTCCTCTGAAATATTCATTATAGATTCAATATTTTGAGGAATTGATTCATCTTCTGACCTTGAACTATCAGAACTATCATGCGTAGATCTATCAGATCCTAAGTCAGATAATAATCCAATATGTAAATGAACTAAATTCTTATTTATCAAATTGTCAATTTTTGACTCAGGATCAAATTTAAATCCTTCCACTTTAGGGGCAGGTTGAAAACTTGTTTTCTTAATCTGAGAAGAAGATGTTTCTCCTGTCTTCAGTTTTCCTATATCCTGAATTTTTACTATTGGAGGCTTTTGCTTTAGGCAATCTAATATCTGATTAACCTTCTTATCTAAAAGAATTAATTGCTCACCTACAATCTGTAGAGTACTATTAGTATAATTACCTTGTTGAACAAGAGAATTTATGTGTTGTATCATAACAGCAGAATTGCATTCTTCAAATAATGTAAGAAAGGCTTTAGATTGAATTTGAAAATCTTTTTCTCCAATAATTAATGGTTTAATGGGGAGAAAAATAGCTTTTTCTTTTTTACCCTGGACATCAGTCCATTCCCTTTCTATTGTATTGATAGCAAAAGTAACATAATGATCTATAAACCATGGAACAAATTTTAAAATCTTTTGTTCTTTTCGTAAATGATCATAATATTGATCTTTAATTTTTTGCCATTGCGTTTTTTCAAAAGTTGAAGAAATCCATTCACAGATTGGTTGCCAATGAGCATTTAAAAATTCATTATTAACATAAATTTTTTCCCAGCTTCCTGGGCTGAAAGTGAGTTTAGTTGTATTATACTTGAAAACTCATTTATGATGGAGTTATATCCTCCCTATTAATTCCATGAGGAACTTGATTATGCGAAATCCTAACCGCATCTATCTTTTCTGGGTGCATTATTTCACCTTCTTCAGATGGGGGTTTATACCTATCAATATCCTTATTTGGATCTTCTCTTATAAAAGAAGTAGAAGCTCTTGATGATTGAGGAAATTCCACAATTGGGGAAATATAAGAATGATTGGATGAAAAAGACCTAGTAATCGTAGGTTCTTGTTTAAATCATAGAAAGACATCTCCTTCAGAAGTTTGAACCACTTTAGATAAATCAGATTGGGTTCTAGGTTGACTAGGAGTCACCTTTTCTAATTTCCAATTATCAGGAAAATCTATTTCCTCCCATTTAATCATTCTACGAGTTGTAATTTTGGACTTAGACAAATTAGTCTCAATCATAACTGTGGTACGTATTTCATCTTGTAATCTATAATTAGGGTTCAAAGTACGAAGAACCTTATAATAAATTCTATAACATATACTCATAGTTTCTGAGTGAGGCATATAATTATAACCTTTAGTTTTTACATATAATGTAACAGCCTCTCGTATATTTTTATTAGATAATGAAAGCTGTAAATTAGGACGAACATTAAAATAGACTAGTCCATAAGCCAGACTAGATTAGGTTATTCCTATCAAAGATTGTCTCCAATCTAGGTTTCTAGCATCCCTAAGAACTGCAATAAAACTTTCATTTAATCCTCCTAATGTTAGAGGTTTAAAGGCTATTTGTATTAAACCTATATGCAAATAATTATGCATAGAATCATGTCGCAAAATGTCATTTTTAGATATCAATTTAATTGTTAATTCATCATCTTCCATAGGAATTGATTGTTCAACAGTCTTAACAACATGCTTAAGATCCATATTTTCAAACATACCATATTGGTAAATAGTATTTGGTTGAACATAAGGAATGGTCTATTTATTTAATAAATTAAGCTGTTTAAGAAGATTATATTCTTCCATTTTTTATATTATTTTTCTTTTTGAATGTAAAAAGCATAACTATAAATTGCCTTACTCTCTGCTCCCAACCATGTTTACTCTAAGTAGATCTCGAAAGAGATTTCCATAGCTCTGATACCATAAGGAGGCCCAAGTATGGGGTTCAAGTTAAGGCATAAGGAGGCCCAGGTATGGGGTTCAAGTTAATGGTTTTACAGACAAAAACTCTCTCGCAAAGCGGTCAACCGAGTCAACACAAAACAGCCCACAAAACATGAAGAAGAGCCAACAGTGCGACTTATGGCGACAAAATGCCTGCCTTCAGGTATGGGGTTCAAGTTAATGGTTTTACAGACAAAAACTCTCTGGCAAAGCGGTCAACCGAGTCAACATGAAACAGCCCACAAAACATGAAGAAGGGCCAACAGTGCGACTTATGGCGACAAAATGCCTGCCTTAAAAGTTATCTCACCATAACAACAATTCCACCCACAACTGTGTCTATCTCATAATATAAGGAGCATGTCTAGAGATCCATGGCGGTTATAGAAAGTGTGGCTTTTAGCCTGCCATATTAGGAGGCAGTACAGAAAGAAAGTAAAATAAACAAAACAATGATAAAAAAAAAATACCTGAAGAAAAGTGTTTCTTCTGATTGATTGCAAAAATGTACAAGTGTTTACAGAATATGAAAACTAAAGAAGAATTGTAGGCTGCTCTCTAATGCTCTGCCTAATGAAGTCCTAAAGCCCTCAATTTATACAATTGGGCGGAACTCAAAAAGAAATTAAAAACAACTCAATCCGGATATAAAAACTTTGAAATCCGGGATCCCTATACATCACGTGTCTATAAGACAAAAACTTTATAAAAAGTAAATAGGAATAATCCTAAGAAGACAACAATAGTGACATTCCACTGACTATCGGTAGACAGCTTTTTCTAAAAACAATTTTGCTTTCCCACAAAGTTCGGCTTTTACACAATCATCCAAAGGCATCATCACATCCCTTCAGATAGCTTTTGCTTTTCCAATTTCTTTGGTTTTTCTAATTAACTCATCCTTCAAGCTGTCAAACAGTTCTTCTGCCAGCACATCTTGAGCGGATGGGATATCCTCATTAGGATCTTGAGATTCTTCTGCTAAACATCCATAGGCGTTAGTAGACCTCATAGAAGTGTCCTCTGATGTAGAGTCAGTATCAACTGCACTTTTAAAATGTCTGAGGAAATCTTCCTTTACTTCATCCAGATACGAAGCCATGACATCTTCATGAGAACTGATCTGTTTTCTCATTTGGATTTTTCGTAAGATATGGGAAAAAAAGATTCATTTTCTTGAGTCTTTTTCTTTGCTTCTTCCAGCTAGTCCTGATAGAGAGCTATCGTTTGAGAAATTTCATTGATATTCGGTTGACCATAAGGTTTCTTTGTCTCCGGATCATTTTTCAAGAGTTTTATCCAAAATTTTGAAAGAAATTTTCTTTTGAAACAAAACATTTTTTCTTTATTTATCTCTGCGACAGGATCCATTTCCATATCCACGGGATTCCAAATTCCATAAAGAAGAATAAAGAGCTTGATCCTTCAATATAAAGATCAGGATCATTTCCTATATGGGGGCATATTGCTAAGCACTCAGTAAAAAGTCCTTTATAAGGATCAGGTAGAATTTTGACCGAAGGTCCAAAACTTTTCCACCATTGATGGAGCCAAGGAGGATACTTGTGGATTGAGCTTGATAAACCAAGAATGTCTATGCTGAGGATTTTCATATAAGAAAGCTTTGGAAAATGCTTCCACATAATCCCAATAATTAAAATGATAGGTATTCTTATCAAGAATAAATTGCCTCTCATTTAGAGTACTAACTCCCCATTCATTTGGAGATAGAATTTTCTTAATATAGATTTTACTATAAGTATAAATTGGAAGAGTATTATTCTTCTTGAAATGTTCAACATCACATGAATTTGTGACTTGCAAAATCGATTCAAAATAAACCCTGGACTTGTAATAAAGTACAGGAAACATAAAATTAGTTAAATATCGTTCCATAAGGTACCAAGGATCATTGATCCATTGCCTATCAGCATTGTCGAGAAGTAAAATAACTTCTTCATGATTAGATAATTCAAAAGAGTCATCAGACTTCTCATGTTCAACTGCATGAGCATATGACGATAATGAGGGAGTAGTAGTATTTCCACTACTTTTAATAACCTTTTTGATTTTATCAAAATCAGAATGTGATGGGTCAATAGTGAACCCTCCTAGATTGACTAGTTTTTTCCCTGCAATGACCCTATTACAATCAAGGTTGCGTGCTCTGCCTTTTCCTCTTCCCCTATCAGAGTAGGAGTAACCTCCCCAAGGGGGGATCATCTTGCAAATATTCACGGGTTAAGAAATCAAGTAAAGAATTTTTATTCCCTTTAATATAATCAATAACAAAATCAAAAGGTACAAGATTAGCTTGCCATCTAGCAAACATTTGCTTAGAAACATCATGTTTAAAGTCTTTGGCAAACATGTATTTGGCTGCTTGGCAATCTGTTTTAATTAAAAATCTCTAATAATATAAATCATCTTGAAATTTTAAAACACATTTAACAATGGAAAGAATTTCTTTCGCAACATTCTCATATTTTTGTTGACTAGAATTCTATTTCCCTGAATGAAATCTAACAAGATTTTCTTGTTTTGTTTGAGGGTTTATTTGTTTTAAAATTCCTCCAAATCCTATATCCGAAGCATCAGTTTCAATAATTTTTTCCCAAGTAGGATTAGCCAACATTAAACAAGGCAAATTTTTGACTTTGGACTTAATCAACTTGATTATTTTTGAATGAACATCTGTCCATGGTCCTGGCTTCTTCTTGAGTCTATCATGTAAGATAGCTGTATCTATAACAAGATTCTTGTAATATGGCAAAATATAATTCAAACTACCAAGAAATCTTTGTAACTGAGTTCTATCAGTAATTTGATCAGGAAATTTAGAAGTAAATTCTATACTTCTATTTATAGGAATTATCTTCCCATTTTCAATGTTATGACCAAGAAATCTAACCTTAGTTTGAAAAAGAATCATTTTTGGTTTGGAAATAACAAGACCATTTTGTATAATAATTTTCTTGAATATATCAAGATGCTTAAAATGTTGTTGGATATCTTTTGAAAATACTAAGATATCATCAATATAAACAATTATAAAATCACTATAAGGGATAAAAATGTCATTCATAATATTTTGAAATTCAGAAGGAGCATATTTTAATCCAAATGACATAACATTTCACTCATAATATCCAATCAGGACAGCAAAGGCAGTTTTATATCTGTCTTGTTCATTAATCTGTATTTGCCAATATCCAGATTTAATATCAAAATTTGAAAATATCAATGCATTATGCAAATGATCTAAAAGATCCTTCTTATTAGGAACAGGATATCTAATCCATTTTAATACTTTATTAAGTGGTTTATAATTAATAACGAGTCTAGGATTACCTCTTTCTTGTTCTGCATGTTTATTAACATAAAAAGCAGTACAACTCCATGGAAAATATGATTTTTAATTAAACGCTTGTCTATGAGACTAGCTATCTCTTTTTTACATAAATCAAGATATTCCTGATTCATTTGACAAGGCCTAGCCTTGGTAGGAATGATTTTTTCATCAAAATCATTTTCATAAGGTAAAGAGACAATATATTTCTTTCTATCCCAAAAAGCATTAGGATGGTCATTACAAATATGTAAGGAGAATTCATGATTAAGATATTTAATCTTATCCTGTAATTTATGATTTTTTTTACATATTATCAATATTATTGATACTTAATTCATGTTTAAGAAAATTTAGATGTGCGTTTTTAGCATTCATCAAATTAGCTATCTGACCTAAAATTTTCTCTCTAGGTTCAGTAATAAAATGAAATATCACAGGTTCTTTATTATAAGTGCATGTTATACCATGATTATCTATACCTAATATAGGCATAATTTCATTAATAAAAGGAGTTCCTAGAATTATAGGACATGTCATGTTTTCAATTGAAAGAAAACTAGTAGATATACAAACTTTTTCATAACATATAAATGCTTGGGGTAACTTATATTTAACCCTTAATTTTTTTTCCTGATACAGAAGAAATAGAATGAGCAGTTTTCTCAAAATACTGAGTAGGAATCAATCCTTCCTGAATACAATTAAGATCAGCACCAGAATCAATCAGTGCAATCATATTTTTAATCATATGATTCGGCTGAATAAGCAAATTTATTCTAACAAGCCATTTTTTCGATAACCTTCAATATATTCAGAAGATTTAAATCTACCATAGCATCTAGTAAAGTATTAGAAGAACTAGGTTCTTGATGAATAAGCATATCAATATGTTATTTAATCAAATGATTTTCTTGTCTAAGATCATTGATCTAACTCTGAAGTTTATTAATTTCCTGTTTTAATTCATAATGGGTGATAGGAGTATTTTTCCTTTTTTTATCACTTAATTGACTAATAACATCCTTAATATTATAACCCTGTTTTGAACTTAAAACTTTTTCAATGGGTTTTTCAACAGAATTTTCTTTGGAATAATGTTCCAAAATTTTTGATTTTAACGAATCATCCTTGATATCTTCTAATAATTTTAAGACATCTAAGCATTTATCAGCAGTAATCATATTAACACGTAATTCATCAAATTGAGATAAAATCATATAATATTCTTCATCAATAGTATTGACTTTACATTCACATGGAGGAGAGTCCTCCTTAGAAAAAACTTGGTTCACTTCATCAGAAGAGGATTTTTCTATAACTGAGCTATCTGATCTAGAGGAAGACAAATTATCAATATCAACAAATAATTTTGCCAATTGATTTTTAGTAGAATTGCTAACATTTATTAGCATAATGACCTTTTTTACCACATCGATAACATGTTGGTATAGGTTTAGGCTTAGGGGTATATCCCTTCCTTTGATTTTTTTCTCTCATTTTCTTAGCTTTATACTTATATCTAGGAGATGTATAATATTCTTTAGACCTTTTAGGTTCTTTAGATTTAGTAAATCTTCTAGTAGATGGAAGTTCCATGCCAAATTGATCACAGAATTGACATAAAGTCTGTCTATCAGTTAGACTTTGCTTTTTGATTTGGTAGTTCAATTTTATTTGATTGCAAAGATCTAATCCTTCTTTGACACATACACCAATCAACTCACCATAAGTGTACATATTATAAACAATATTATTATTTGTATCATTTTTCAAAACTTTTCTAATTTTTCTGCAAATGATGCAGGTAAGCCATCCACAAATTGGGCTTTCCATTGGTTATCATTAGCTTCGGGAAGTTTGAAGACTCTAGTGAGAAAAACATATTTGTACCATCTAAAAGATGTAAGAGTAGGACATCGTAAATTACATTATAAAGTCCTAGTTCTATCATAACTTCTACAGAATTGACTACAAAAGTGTTCAAGAATAGTAGCACACATTGTGTAAACAGCATTAGAGACCTCAACACCATTTTCTGTTCTGGTGGCTTGAGCAATTTCTTGTCTTATCTCCATTGTAACACAATTATCAAACCAGCCTTTTAATTGACCAGAAAATCCAGATAAAATAATATCACAAATAGCTGGTTCTTGATTACCAGCTTGTTTACAAATTTGAGCATACATAAGCATACGTTCAACAGCTCTTTTTATTTGTTTACCAGACATACCATCTATATTCCATTCATAAATGGTACGATGATCAAAACTAGCATTTTTACCAAAATTAGTAGCATCCTCCTCATATAAAATATCCTGAGGAGTAGGTCGAGAGTAATAAAACCTATTATTTTTAGGTTTACTAGCAAATTTACTAGATTGTCCTCTTTCCATTTTATTTATTTCCTCTGAAATATTCATTATAGATTTAATATTTTGAGGAATTGATTCATCTTCTGACCTTGAACTATCAGAACTATCATGCGTAGATCTATCAGATCCTAAGTTAGATAATAATCTAATATGTAAATGAACTAAATTCTTATTTATCAAATTGTCAATTTTTTACTCAGGATCAAATTTAAATCCTTCCATTTTAGGGGCAGGTTGAAAACCTGTTTTCTTAATCTGAGAAGAAGATGTTTCTCCTGTCTTCAGTTTTCCTGTATCCCAAATTTTTACTATTGGAGGCTTTTGCTTTAGGCAATCTAATATCTGATTAACCTTCTTATCTAAAAGAATTAATCGCTCACCTACAATCTTTAGAGTACTATTAGTATAATTACCTTTTTGAACAAGAGAATTTATGTGTTGTACCATAACAGCAGCATTGCATTCTTCAAATAATGTAAGAAAGGCTTTAGATTGAATTTGAAAATCTTTTTCTCCAATACTTAATGGTTTAGCGGGGGGAAAATAGCTTTTTCTTTTTTACCCTGGACATCAGTCCATTCCCTTTCTATTGTATTGATAGCAAAAGTAACATAATGGTCTATAAACCAAGGAACAAATTTATAAATTTTTTGTTCTTTTCTCATAAAATCGTAATACTGATCTTTAATCTTTTGCCATTGGGTTTTTTCAAAAGTTGAAGAAATCTATTCACGGATTGGTTGCCAATGAGAATTTAAAAATTCATTATTAACATAAGTTTTTTCCTAGCTTCCTGGGTTGAAAGTGAGTTTAGTTGTATTATACATGAAAACTCATTTCTGATGGAGTTATATGCTCCTTATTAATTCCATGAGGAACTTGATTATGCGAAATCCTAACCGCATCTATCTTTTCTGGGTGCATTATTTCACCTTCTTTAGATGGGGGTTTATACTTATCAATATCCCTATTTGGATCTTCTCTTATAAAAGAAGTAGAAGCTCTTGATGATTGAGGAAATTCCACAATTGGGGAAATATAAGAATGATTGGATGAAAAAGACCTATTAATCGTAGGTTCTTGTTTAAATCTTAGAAAGACATCTCCTTCAGAGGTCTGAACCACTTCAGATAAATCAGATTGGGTTCTAGGTTGACTAGGAGTCACCTTTTCTAATTTCCAATTATCAGGAAAAACTATTTCTTCCCATTTAATCATTCTACGAGTCGTAATTTTGGACTTAGACAAATTAGTCTCAATCATAACTGTGGTACCTATTTCATCTTGTAATCTACAATTAGGGTTCAAAGTATGAAGAACCTTATAATAAATTCTATAACATATACTTATAGTTTTTGAGTGAGGCATATAATTATAACCTTTAGTTTTTACATATAATGTAACAGCCTCTCGTATATTTTTATTAGATAATGATAGCTGTAAATTAGGACGAACATTAAAATAGACTAGTCCATAAGCCAGACTAGATTGGGTTATTCCTATCAAAGATTGTCTCCAATCTAGGTTTCTAGCATCCCTAAGAACTGCAATAAAACTTTCATTTAATCCTCCTAATGTTAGAGGTTTAAAGGCTATTTGTATTAAACCTATATGAAAATAATTATGCGTAGAATCATGTCTCAAAATATCATCATTGGATAACAATTTAATTGTTAATTCATCATCTTCCATATGAATTGATTGTTCAATAGTCTTAACAACATGCATAAGACCCATATTTTCAAACATACCATATTGGTAAATAGTATTGGGTTGAACATAAGGAATAGTCCATTTATTTAATAAATCAAGTTGTTTAGGAAGATCATATTCTTCCTTCTTAGCATTCTTTATATTATTTTTCTTTCTAAATGTAGAAAGCATAACTATAAATTGCCTTACTCTCTGCTCCCAACCATGTATACTCTAAGTAGATCTCGAAAGAGATTTCTATGGCTCTGATACCATAAGGAGGCCTAGGTATGGGGTTCAGTAATGTAGGAAACTGATAAAGCATGTGTTGCTGCAACAAACTGTGAAACAGACATCTTATTTATGCTTCCGCTATGCGTATTGTTTTAATCTTTGATAGGAAGAGTTTTTATTTGTTTATTGTCTTGTTCATTCTTTGGGAGAAGAAGGTGTAGTTCTCAGGAGAGAACGTTGCAAGTCGAGGGGAGCTCGCCAAACCTAGGTTCATTAAAGAGTTCGTCATCATGGCGTCAAAGGTCAAGAGGGAGTTTTTACTTGTGTAAGTCCATTGATGTTGTAACTTGTGATTTATTAATGAAACAGGTTTGTTGGACCAGGGGAGGTCCCGTGGACGTAGTCCGCATGGTTGAACCACGTTAAATCTCGGTGTCCTTAATTTCTGCATATGTCTATTTATTTTGTTTTAACTTACGTCACAACAAGATACTAACCAGAAACTATCATGTAAAAATCATTTCAAAATTTTAAAATTGGCATGACATGGTTGTTCCTATAGAGATGCTCATTAATTGACACGTGGCATAGCTTCTGTTCTCTTAGAATATTAACTAGTTTTATACCTGTGCTACGCACGGGTGTCGCACGGGTATAATGTTGCATGGGTGTAATGTAAATACTCTAAAAGTATGAAACATAACACCAATCAATTCAACTTTTTAATAATGTTATCGAGAGACTATAATATATAGTTACTCTATATACTATATCATTACAAAAAAAAAAAAAAACATATAAGCATCTATTTTCTAAAAAATAGGTGACAATAGACACTATTTTATATAGATCAGGCGTTCTAAAAGATACATGTATGTATCTCCTTTTTGCAAGTTATTGTCTCTACCAAGTTCATGTCATCTTCTCCTAGTTTGACGTCTTCTTACTCCTTGCTCATGTTTTCTGATTGCAAATTCATTTTCTACCATCAGAAGTTTCAAGGATCCAATAGTCAATCTTTGTATGCATATGCTTCTCAATAAAAGATGTATCAATGCTTTGCGTTATAAAAAAAAATTATTATTTGATCATGAATAACGTGTGTATATATATATATATATATATATAGACTACCTATCAACTTATCATTGGTAAGTTTGTAATGAGTCAAAAGTAACACAACTTTGTTATTACTTTCACTTTGCAAACATATCTCATTAATTTAAAATACATTAGTATTAGAAGTAGATGTATAATATCATGCTCTTTTAAAGTAACCCAATACTATAATAATAAAAGGGCAACTTGTCATATTATACAAGTAATTTTCATTACTATTCTTCATTCCTAGAGTATATCAAGCATGTCATTCTCATTCTCAAGTTCATTTCATTCTCAATTTCATTCCATTCATTGGCCCATTCCATTCTTGTCCAAATGCATTCCAGTGTACCTATTACTATATAAAAACATATAATTTGATTGAAATCAAAATAATGAGCAAATCATATGGTATAAAACTTTATTTTTATTGCAACCATTATAATATAAGATAAACAATGATGAAAATGATCATAACATTTTGAATAGAATCAAATTATAATGTAAATAATAAGAAATAAATAATTGCCTAATTTATTCTTTGAAATACTTCTTTGCAAACCTCATTGATTGTAGTTTTTGATACTCTATTATCACCATATTTTATCAAAATCTTCAACCATTGTTTTAGTCACTCTTGAAAGTGCAACATATAATTTCCCATGACTATAGATGTATATTGGTTTTTATAAAAATTCCAATTGTTGTACCATATTTTATCAAAATCTTCATATGTTATATTTTTTATTTATTTATGATTTTCTTTGCCATTTCACGAGCTTCATAGCAATGGTTAGGCTTGCTCCAACATGGAACTTCTCTTTTTTTTTTTGGGATAAAAAATAAAATTGCATTTAAAAAGTGGTCCAAGTTGAATTGTTTTTTGGGTAAACAATAAAATTGCATTGAAAAGCGGTCCAATGTGGAACTTCTTTTTTTTTGTGGTAAAAATTAAAATTGAATTGAAAAAGAGGTACGTGTAGAATTTTCTTTGTTTTTGGTCAAAAATGAAATTGCATCGAAAAAGAGGTCCAATATAGAACTTTTTTTTAGTCAAAAATGAAGTTGAATTGAAAAAGAGGTCCAACACAAAAAATTTCAAAAATTTTTTTTGGTAAAAAAGTTTCATTCAAAAGAGGTCTAACGTGGAAGGTCCAACGTGAAGCTTTTCATTAGATTGGACTTTTCTTAAGCATCTTTCAATTAAAATCTTGGTTTATTAAATTAGATTATATGTTAAATTTATATCCTATGTATATTAGAACTCTATCTTATCTTCATTTATACTCTTTTATCTCTATTTGTAGATGTTCTTATCTTGTACACGTATGTAAAGAGTTGGATAAATAAAATGGCATTAGTTGAATTTATATGAGCTATGGTCTTTTTTTTTCCTTATCATTTCTCATTCAAGTATTATATTCATGACTTAAAAAAATGTGACAGTAAGTTTTCTATGGGTATGATTGGTCACTTTGGTACAACAATTGAAATTTTTTTATGAAGCGGGCATCCTTATTTAAAATATATATAATAATTACAATAATGTAAATCTTCATCATTTTTAGCTATTTCTCAACAAAAGTAATAACTATATTATATGAGTAAAGGTCTAAAAGAACTATAGGATAGAAAATTGGAGCTAATTTCAATTTTGAACATCTCTTCAAACAACCTTCGATTTTAAAATATTCATAAATTTTATGATAAAATTACAATTGCATTTTAACTGGTTCGTTTAGAAAAATATTTACTTTTCTTTAATGTATTCTCATTTAGTGTCCCTAGTATTTCTATTTTGTTAAAAGGTATCATTGTAACAATATGAATGCATTATTAATCAATTAGGATGTCATTTTAGTAAGTGTAAATGTAAATGAGTACAAAATGTATTGTTTTTATATATTCAATAATGAGTCAGTGTAAAGTATTTATAGACTACAAAGAGTACTAGTCGTGTATACTAACAGAATACATAAGATATCCTAATAGGACTCTATTCAGTGAGATTACAGCCAATCACCAAACAAACATTTGAAACTCAAAACTATCGTTATCCGTTATCATGCCCCCTCAAGCGAAGCCGAGTCGGAGATGGTGAGCTTGGACCGAAGCAGATAGAAACGTGTAATAGAGAGCCCTTTTGTCATTATGTCGGCTATTTGATCAACGGTAGAGATAAAACGAATATGCAAAGCTCCAGAAGCCACATTTTCTCGCACAAAGTACACATCAATCTCTATATGTTTAGTCCTGGCATGAAAGAGAGGATTAGCGGTCAAATATGTAGCTCCAATATTGTCGCACCATAAAGTGGGTTGTAAGGAGCTGGCAGCATGAAGTTCGTGAAGTAAAGACTGAAGCCAACACAATTCAGCAGTTGCAAAGGCAATGGCTCGATATTCCGCTTCAGTACTAGACCGGTCAGTGGTCGTTTGCTTCTTCGCAGACCAAGAAATCAAGTTTGGACCTAGAAAAATACAGTACCCATGTGTGCTACGGCGATCATCTGGACAACCAGCCCAATCCGAATCCGAGTAAGCATGTAACACCTGGTCTGAAGACCTCCAGATTGTCAACCCGTATGACATAGTACCCTTCAAATATCGCAAAATGCGCTTAACAGCAGACCAATGTGGATCAGTTGGGGAATGCATAAATTGGCAGACTTTGTTCACAACAAAGGCAATGTCAGGACGTGTGATGGTGAGATATTGAAGTGCACCTACAATACTACGATACAAAGTGGGATTGTGAAACGGATCACCAGAGTGAAGGGAAAGATTATGATTACTGGCAATAGGTGAGGAGATTGGCTTAGCACCGTCAAGGTTAGCCCGTTTAAGTAAATCAGAAATGTAACGAGTCTGGGTAAGAACAAGACCCCCAGGAGTATGATGAACCTCAACGCCTAAGAAAAAAGAGAGTTGACCAAGATCTTTGAGTGCAAACTGTCTATGCAGAAGAGAAATGAGAGAAGTAACAGCACTAGCATCACTACCAGTGATCAATATATCATCGACGTAGATCAAAACATACAGCACACGTGTGGTACAATGACTGATAAAAAGTGAGGAATCAGATCGCGACGCAACGAAACCAAGAGAACAAAGACACGAACTCAGCCTAGAGAACTACGCCCGAGGGGCTTGTTTCAAACCATACAAGGCCTTCTTGAGCTTACAGACATGATGAGGATAAGATGGATGAGTGAAACCTGGAGGTTGAGTCATGTAGACTTCTTCATCCAAGAGACCATGCAGAAAGGCATTATTAACGTCAATTTTTCGAATATGCCATTTTTGCAAAAGAGCAAGGGAGAGTACAACTCGAATCGTAGTAGGTTTAACGACAGGGCTAAAAGTTTCAGAGTAATCAACCCCTTCCTCCTGGTTATAACCTTTCGCTACTAGACGAGCTTTGTGTCACTCAATAGAGCCATCAGACTTTCTTTTGACCTGAAACACCCATTTACACCCGATAACATTAGCATTTGGGGGAAGAGGAACAAGAAGCCACGTACCATTATTAATGAGAGCATTATACTCAGCATCCATGGCCTTGCGCCAGTGAGAAAATTTGGAAGCCTGAATATAGGTGTTGGGTTCAAATATGAGGGACTCAGAAGCAGAGGGGGAAGTTGTAGACTGGAGAGCAACGTAGTCCGAATAGAACTTGACAGGCCTAGTGTTATCACGGGATCGCGTTACCATGTGGTAGGTGGAGCCAGATGAAGTTGACGTGGAGGCAGACACCAACGGCAAGTAAATATGTGAATCTATGGGCGGGTGTGGAGCTGAGGGTGGTGAGGAGTGGTTGTGGGATGATGACGTGGGAACAGTAGAGGCATGTGTAGAGGGTTGACTAGAGTTAGGCAAAGCACTAGCCGAGTTGACACCATCAGGCAAGAAAGAAGGAGAGAAAGTGGCAACGGGACCCGTGGGAAGTGTAGGAGATGTACAATATGGCAGCACAGAAGGAGAGTGAGACGCAGGATCCGAGTTGTCATTAAGAAGAGTTGGTGAAGTGTGGGCCACGGGAGGAGTTGGTGGAACAGAGGCAATATTTGAAGGAGATGTCGTGGGAGGAGTAGCAGCTGACAGCGAGCTAGGAGGATCTGAGATTAAAGAGAGTGGTGCGTTGGGAGCTGGACAATAATTAGTACTGAGTGTATTCAAGGGACTACATGATCCATTCAATGGTCCAACAGTAAAAGGCACGTGGAGCACAGGGTTGTCAGCTAAGGAAACAATATGATTAATAGATGAGGAGACACAAGGTTGAGTGTGAAGATGAGAACCACCAGACTGCGCAAAGGGAAAAAGATGTTCATCGAACATAACATGACGCGAAAGAAAAACCCTCCCAATAGCTAAATCGTAACACCTATACCCCTTATAGTTTTCATGATAACCAATAAAGAGACAAGGAGTTGATTTAGGACTCAACTTATCAGTTCTGGTGGCTCCTAAGTGAGGAAAACAAAGACAACCAAAAGTCCGCAGAGTAGAATAATCGGGGACACTGCCATTTATTTTTTCAAAGGGAGAAAAATTTGACAAAGTGGGAGTTGGTAAGCGATTGATTAAATGTACTGCAGTAAGAAACGCCTCTAACCAAAACTGTTTAGGGACAGAAGATTGAAACACCAAGGTAGTGCCAGTTTCAGTGATATGTCGAATTGTACGTTCTGACAAACTATTTTGTTCTGGAGTGTGAGGACAGGAGATACGGTATTGAATACCAGCTTGAGTAATTAAAGACTTAAATCGACCTTGGGTAAGTTCTTTTGCACCATCACATTGGAAAATTTTAATACGTGTATTGAAAAAATTCTCAGAAAGTCGTTTAAAATGATCAAATGCTTCAACACAGTCACTTTTATTTCGTAAGGGATAAAGCCATGTGAGACGCCATTATCAGTGGTAAATTGCGAGACGGAAAGTAATTTGTGAGTAAGATGAGGCACACGTAAAATATTTTTTAAATGAAAAGAACGTGTGGAATCAAAATAACGGGATGAGCCAATGTGTGAAATAGTTAAAGCCTTACCATCCCCAACAACCATTTGATCGGAACCATTGTAAGGTTGCATATGCTGAATCAATGAAGGGTCCGATGTCATGTGAGAGACGCGCCAGAATTAGGAATCCATGGCTGAACAGCATTGTCAGGACAAACAGAAGAGACAGAATGAACTTTCTGATGATACCCAGCAAAATGACTAGAGTTGGAACTGTTTCTGGACTGTGAGTAGCGATAGTGGCATTTGGAAGCAGCATGACCAAACTTGTAGCAAATCTGACATTTAATTTTGGAAGTGTTGGATGAATTGGACCTGTCAGACATAGAAGAGTTCCGAGAGTGCTTGTCGGTGGAAGTGGCAACCAAAGCATTCTGAGAGTTGTGTGTAGATTGAGCAGTTAGGGCTGTAGTGGTGATAGAACCAGTGTTTGCAGAAGAATGAGGCAGCGAATCATCAAGGAGGACACGCTGCTCAAAAGTCAACAGCTTAGCTCTGAGTTGATTAAAGGATGGCGGAGTAGCCAAGTTTTCAATTGATGTAACAAAAGAACGATATTCATGTGGAAGTCCATTAAGTGTTGCTAACACGAGATCTGAGTTTGACAGTGGATCCCTAATAGCTGCCAACGTAGAAGCAAAAGATTGAAGAGACTGAAGATAGTCAGTAATAGACTGGTTGGCCTTTTTGAGAGACAGAAGTTGGGCACGCAACAGGGACTTACGCGCCATGGACTGTTGAAGAAACGATTCTTCAAGGGAAACCCATAGTGAGCGAGCCGAGTCATGTTCAGTGGCTTGATGAACCAGTGAGTCGGAGAGGGTGGCAGTTAGACAGGCCATGACGTAACTGTCATAACATTTCCAATCCTCAAGTGCTTTGGATGACGCAGCAGGAGTAGTAGTTGAGGTGATGGCGGACGAAGTGGCAGGAGGTTTTGGTGAAGTAAGGCTGCCATCAACATAGCCAAGTAATTTGTTAAAAGTAAAGAAGTTGAGCATCTGAGACTTCCACGTTAGATAGTTGGAGTGATCTAAAAGGATAGTGACAAATGCTTTGACATTAAAGGAGGGAAGAGAAAAAGGAGTGGATGTATCAGCCATGGAGTAGATAAACAACGGAAGTCGAGGACCACACTCAAAGGACGTGAGTCGTATTGACTGCTGATACCATGTAAATGTAAATGAGTACAAAATGTATTGTTTTTATATATTCAATAATGAGTCAGTGTACAATATTTATAGACTACAAAGAGTACTAGTCGTGTATGCTAACAGAATACATAAGATATCCTAATAGGACTCTAATCAGTGAGATTACAGCCAATCACCAAACAAACATTTGAAACTCAAAACTATCGTTATCCGTTATCAGTAAGAGTTGCAAAAAGAGAAATTGATGAGTGACAATGATATAGATTTAATCATGGTATATTAATAATTGTAGCTTTAGGCATCCAATAATGCAATTACTATTCCTTTCACATTCATCTAATATTATTATTCGCACTAATAATTGTAACCTTAATGATGCTTGCAGCAACAAGATTTATGAGACCTTTTTTCAAATAGGTTGCAATATAATCCAAAAAACGACGCGACTCATTTTGTAATTTTCTTGTAATGTTTCAAATGCAAAAAATATTCCTCCAAGCATGATAAATAACTATAATAAAAGTTTTTTACTTGTGTCGTCAATGGTTATTCATTAATCAAATTGTGTTAATTTGTAAAATTTTACATCTCATATTTTCTAATATGTACTAAAATAATGTACTGAGATTGAAAACTATTATTTGTAGCTCAATAATAAATTGAAAGTTCATTTAATCCCTTACTTGAACAACTATCATGCCAAACTCCTCATTACCTATCCACAATAAGATACATAAAATAGTGGGAAACTGGGTGTTAGTCAACATTATGCTCATAGTTTGCGATAGATAATATAGTCCTCCCAATCTAATTCAAATTCTCTGCTTAGGGAATGTTTTTAAAACTGATGCATTATGCATTATTATGATAATATATTTTTATCTTATGATTTTTGTTTGTTGTAATTTAAAATGGAGCAAGAAAAATTAATATGTTGAGTTTCATAAAATGCAACTTATTAGGTGTATAATTTTATTGCAATAGGGCCATTTTTTTTAATTCTAATTGTTGTTGTCGTTTTCATATTTAATATCATCTTTAGGATAATATAATCTCACTATTTTATATTTCTTTCTTGATTGTGCATAATTCACAAATATAAATCAATGGAGTAATATGGATGCATGAATTATGAAAAAAATCACGTTCGCGAAGAAGAATGGTAGTCCAATTTGATTATCTTTCCAATGTCTTGATTCACCATCTTCTTGGTTAGTGTATCCAAATAAAGACATGCCAAATGGGTATAAACCATTTCAAATTCTTACATATAAAAAGCCCCCAAAGAAAAACAAAATGGAATTAAAAAGAAAAAAACTATAAAGTTCAAAACAGTAATGGGCTAGTGAAGCAGCATATTATTGGCCGTGACATATAGTCTAGGAAGAATCTTAAAATTTGATTGCACCATATTGGAATGTAAAATTATGATAACTTAGTTTGTTGCATTATGTGACGCCCGAGACCTCTATCATATTTAAATTGACTATTGCATATCTTATTTGTGCATTTAATTAATAATAACATGCAAGTAAAATAATTAGAATATATTTAAAGGTGCGAAACTGCATTTTTATTTGCTAGTGAGGTTATTCATTGTTCTACGTGCAATCAATTACCTTTAACGTGCATTTATCTCAAACTATGTGCATACATCTAATTTAACAAGAAATTTCATCTATTAACATGTATTGCATTAATATAAATGCATTCTTATATAAGTAGACACATTTAATTGGTTAATGTGCATAATTCTCATTTTACGGGCAATTTCGGGACTTCCGAACATTTTGAAAAATCGTAGGAATCGTAGAAAATAATTAATGTAGACAATTAGGGGAGTAACTAAATAGTTAGATTTTAACCAAAATTGCAAAATAGTAGATAAGTATTTAGTTAGGGGTAAGTTGGTCATTAGGTTTATATATCTTTTATTATACATACATACATATACATATTATACACACACTCACACAAAAATCACACACACACACACACACACAAGAAGAGAATAAAATCGGGGAAAAGGAGGAAGAAAGAAGAAAGGTGGGAGCTAGAGCTTGCCCTCTCAAGCTTCATATCATCATTTCTTGAGATTTTAAGGTGAGGGGTTGTTTTCAAAACTTTGAATTTGAAGTTATACAAGTATACTAGTGATTTTATAGCTTCCTTTGATGATATATGTTGCGAGGCTATGAGTATTTGATGCTTCTAACATGTTAATTGTTCTAGCTATATTGTAGTGTTAGTTGGTTCTTGTTGATTAAAGCCTACTATGGATGGTATGTGTATGGTCTATAGATGATGCTAAGTGTATGGATGGTATGTGTATGGTCTATAGATGATGCTAATTGTTTCCTTGAAGGAGATAATGCTAGGGAGTGATGATAAGAAGCAACAACACACATAAAAGCCAAAAATAGAAAACTGGTCAGATTTCTGCACTCACGTTTTTTGGGCTATTTTGACATAGTAAAAAGGCTTGGAAAATTATGAAACAAAATGTGGTGGATATCTTGGTCACTTAGGAGCAAACTCTGTTTGTGGTTGAAAGTCAGATTCCTTCGTTTAAGGCTTCGAAAAAATTAAAAATCGTAAGGTGGCAGAAAAACGCTGCAAACTGGACAGTTAGCGCAGTTGCACTAAAACAGTCATAACTTAATGAATTTAACTCGGAATTGAGTTCCGCTTGATTTTAGAGTTATCTACTTTCGAAGAGCTTCATGTACATGTAAAAACTAGTTTAATAGGTGGTCATTTTCTTAGGTAAATATGCAGCCAAATTTGAGCTACTGCTGAGATGTTGAAATTGTTGAACTTATTTGTTTTGTGCTCTTATTGCTTCTTGAGGGTAGATAATGTACTATATATTCTTATCTATGCTTATTTTACTCTCAAATATGTGTAGAGAACATGTTTATGTTTTGACGCCCGAGAATTCTACCATAAATCTTTTTATAACTGTTGCATATCTAATTGTGCATTTCTACGTGCATCATCTTTCGTGATTAATTGTTTTTATTAGAGGTTACTATTTATAAAAATTTTGACCGCCTCGAAAGTTAGATTTTATATCTTTCCTAGATTATAGGACATCTAGAAGGAATCGAGACCTAGTCAGTTTGGACTTTCGAGCTTAGGAGCGTGCGTTTAGAAAATAGATTTCATGTCCTTTGAATAGTGTTACGTTAGAATAGTGCTAGTTGCAACTAAAAACATTTGAGATCACATTTAGCCTTAGTTGATCAAGTTTTTGGGACTAATTAGCTTAAATTAATAGTCATGCACCTACATAAAATAAAACCAACTCATGAAAATTAAAACAAAAAACACATTTGTCATCAAAACAAAAGTAAAAATACCCATTTTGTCCCCCCATACCCGACGACAATAAGGAAGGAAAAGGAGAAGAAAACATTGTTCCACCATTGTATTTTGAGCTCATAGCAGGTCTTTGGAGTATGGTTGAGCATCCTAGGGTCTTCAACAAGCCTCCTTGTCTTCTAAATTGTGAGGGAGTTCATTTTTTTTTAAAGTTAAAGTTTATGCATCTTTTTGAATTTCTTATATTTGTTGATTATAGCTCTAAAACTTGTTATACATGCTTATAATATGCTTAATAGATGCTATAGAGTTAACTTTTGATGCTTATTAACAATGTTTATGGTTTAAATTTGAGATTGAATAAAAGAGGTGATGAATAGGAGACATTTTTAGGTTTTTCAATAAAATTGCTAATTAGCTTGAATTGAGGCTTCAATTAGATGCTCTAGACCCTAGTGAACTTAGTTGAAAAGCCATGTGATGTTGAATCACTCAAAACCGAGCTTAATTGCATAAATAGCCAACTTTAAAAAGGGGACTTTTCTCGTTGAGCAATCCGGGCAAGTTTGGGCATTGATTCGGGTATCCTTGAGCTAAGGAAGCACATTTGGTGCTTTCGTTTCGCGAAAATGGGGTTCGGTTAGTATAGTTGTAGTTAAAATCCGCTCGGAGCCTTTTCGAGCTTTATCTTCTAAATTGAGTTTTTATGATCTTATTAGGTATCTTTTAGCTTAATTAGGACTATAGGATGATTAGAAGATAGTTTGGAAACCTTGAGATGAGCATAGGAGAAGGAAAGTTTGGTTAAAGAAAGGGGAAAAAGTAGTTTTGGCTATATTTGATGCTTTTGGAACTTGTAGTTGAGTTATCATGTCTTGTATTGAATATCTAAGATATAATTAAGCTATTTGAGTAGCTCGTGGGAAATATTTATGTTGATTGCTTCTTTTGGGATCTTTAAGCTATTTTCGTGCTTGTGTGAGCTTATATCGTGCTTATATGTGATGGCGGCCTACTTTGTCGACCCTCTTACGTGTTATGTGATATCTTGATTGCTTGTGGCTTGTCTTGGGGTTGCGCAACCTTTTCGGACATGGTAGCATCGAGAAACACGGGCGGCGTCGGGCTTGCCGTGCTCTCTCGACTACCATGGTGCCTATTCCCTTCTCGCTGAGGCATACTCCACTACCCCAGAGGTGTGGTTCACCTGCTAGGCATGGACTTACCTCGGGAGAAAGGGTCGTAGGATCGGGATACATCTGGAGTATCCCAATTGTTGGTGTTTGGGGTTTTTCGGCATGTTCGTGAAGTTCGTGGTTCGTGGCTCGTGATTGAAGACTTGGAAGTGGAACCGTATCCTTTTTAAAGTGATTAATTACTTGGCTTGTTATCTTGCTGGTTTACGTGGCATATATGTGTTTTCTTGTGTTGCATATCATTTTGCATGTTAGTATGTTGCATCACCTCCCTTGCTGGGCAATATTGTTGCTCACTCCTCATTTAATATGTTTCAGGAGAAGCTAAGGTGAATCCCCAGCTGTTAGAAGTAGAAGAAGAAGAAGAAGTTCACGTATATCAGAATCTGTGACTTTGTGTGTTAAGGTGGATCTTATGTGCAGTTTGCGTGGAGTTCATGTTAAAGTTGTATTTTGAGACCTTAGGGTCTTGTGTATATGTTTAGTAGTTGTAGTCTTGAATGTTAGAGAAAGATGTTGGATTGTAATAATGGATTCTAGACTTTATTTTCTCTTGCATGCTTGGAGTGTTTATTGTCCTACATATGGAACTTAAAATTTTAATTGTATCTAACTACTTATGACTAAAACCAACTTACCTCGCATGTTTGTGTGCTTAAGAAGATTGTTGTTGCTCCAAGGCTCGGATGGCCTTGTGATTTTGATTTGGCTTTGAAGATAAGTTGTATAAGTTGTTGTTTATAGTTCAAATGTTATAAGTGACTATTCGCAGGTAATAGTTTAGTCCTTGGTACAGAGGAGACTCTGTCCGAGTGACGGGTCCGAGCCTGACTTTAGCGTGGGGTTGGGTTCAGGACGTTACACTTTAGGTGGTATCAGAGCTACTTGAACTCTTGAAGCCGGGTTAACTTCCTTGGCATGTGGGTAGTGGTCTATATGTGAAAGTGAATTATGTGAATATGTGATTGTTTAATTGTTTAAGTACTTAGATAAAAGACATGCTAGCATGAAAAAGAATGATAAAGCATGACATGATAAGAATATGAAAAGTTAGACTTTAATGTTGTTAAGTGTTTTATATGTTTCTTATGTGGGTAAAATATTTGAAAACAATGTGTACATTATTTTTGCATAGTTTATTTACCTATTATAATATTATGTTCTTCTAGCATTGTAATGAGGAGACGGGGTAGACCACGGAGAGAGCCGGAGGAAGTTCCCAGACAGGATGTACCGGGGCAAGGTGCTGGGGCAGCCGGGGATGTACCGCAGGTTCAGGAACCGAGTAAAGCCCAGATTATGGCCACAATGGCCACCGCAATGGATACCATAGCTCAGTTTGTGGTTCAGCAAGGTACAATAAGTGTCAGCAGGGGTAATCAGGTTGCCAGACCAGAGGGCAGTGGTACTGCAGGAGGTAACTTGTTTGATAAATTCCTGCATCACGGAGCATATAGTTTTTATGGCGAGCCTGATGATATGAAAGCAGAGATGTGGTTGAGTAAGTTCGAGAAAGTTGCTGCGATACTTGAGTGCAACGATGAAAGAAAGATTACCTATGCTGCCTTTTTAATGGAGGGTGACGCCGAGGAGTGGTGGCGCACTATTAGAGAGAAATGGGATGCTGAGAGGGTCCAGCATGTATGGGCTGACTTTGTTCGTGAGTTTCGAGATAAATATGTATCGGTTGTAGCCCGTGAGAGACATCAGGATGAATTCATAGCTTTGAAACAGGGGAACATGACTGTAGACCAGTATGAGGCTACCTTTACTAGACTATCTCGATATGTGCCAGCTTTGGTTCAGCCGGAGGATGTGAAGATCCAGAGATTTATCACAGGGTTGAGGAGTGACATCATGCTTAATTTGTCTTCGCAAGATTATCCGAACTATGCTGCAGTAGTCAGGGCCGCATCGAGATATGAGAAACGTAAGGCAGATGTGTTAGCTCAGTCTAGTCAGTCAAGCAAACGTCAGTTTCAGTCTCAGAGTCAGGGTTATCAGAGGCAGTATCAGCAGCCTGTTCAGACTCAGCAGCCTAGGCAGACCCAGAGCTATCCAGGACCAGTTCAGATACAGTCACAGCCGAGACCAGCTCAGAGCCAGCCACAGGGACAGTCACAGACCCGACCAGTGACTGCTAGATCTCAGCAGGGTAGTTCTGCTACATCTACTTATAGGGCCCCTACAGGAGGAGCTGCTGCTAAGAAGAATCTACAGTGTACTCATTGCAACCGTAAGGGCCACACAGAGGCTGAGTATTGGAGGAAATTGGGCCGTTGCACAGGTTGTGGTAGTGATCAGCATAGAGTTAGAAATTGTCCCAAGTTTAAATATGGTCAGGGTCAAACTTCAGGCCAGGGTGCCCAGACTAGAGCTTCAGGAGCAGCTACTGTACCGCGAGGACAGGCACGGGTATTTGTACTCGATCAGGAGGAGCTTCTAGAGACGACGGTGGTGGTGGAAGGTACTTTTCTTATTAATAGCCAGCCGGTAGTAGTTTTGATTGACATCGGGGCTACACATTCATTCATTACTCCTGCATGTGCACAGTCTGCTACATTAAATGTTGATAAACTACCATATGTGATTGAAGTAGGTAATCCTATGGGTACTAAATTTGTTACAGAGTCTGTGTGTAAAGAATGTAATATTTGCATTGAGGGTCACATGTATCCTGTTGATTTGATTATCATGCCATTTCGGGACTTTTAAGTTATCTTGGGGATGGATTGATTGGGGCGATATTATACATGTTTGGACTATAGGAGGAAAGTTTTAACTTTAGAAGTACCTAACCAACCTGTTATTAAAGTAACTGGGAGTCGAAAGTCTACTGGGACTCATATCATATTTTCCATTAAAGCTACTAAAATGTTGAATAAAGGTTATGATGCATACTTAGCTTATTTAATTAATCATCCTGGAGATAAATTGAAATTGAATGATGTACCTATTATAAAAGAGTTTCCGGGGGTTTTCCCTGAGGAGTTGCCTAGATTACCACCTAATAGGGAAATTGAGTTTGTGATTGACTTGTTGCCAGGAACTAATCCTATTTCGAGAACCCCATATAGAATGGCTCCCCCTGAGTTGCAGGAATTGAAAATTCAGCTACAGGGCCTACTTGAGAAAGGTTTTATTCAGCCTAGTTCGTCACCGTGGGATGCTCCCGTGTTATTTGTGAAAAAGAAATATAGTACTCTGCGTTTGTGCATTGATTATTGAGGTCTTAATCAGGTGACGGTGAAAAATAAATATCATTTGCCCTTAATTGAGGAGTTGTTTGATCAGCTACAGGGTGCCGTTGTGTTTTCGAAATTTGACTTGAGGCAGGGTTATTACCAGTTGAGGATCCGAAAAGAGGATGTACCTAAGACTGCATTTAGAACCAGGTACGTCCACTATGAGTTTGTTGTTTTACCATTTGGTTTGACAAATGCTCCAGCTGCTTTTTATGGATTTGATGCAGAGAGTATTTCGACCCTATCTTGATCAGTTTGTTGTGATTTTTTTTGATGATATATTAGTGTATTCTAAATCTGAGTCAGAGCATGAAGAACATTTGAGAATTGTGCTTAGAACCTTGCAAGAACACAAATTGTTTGCCAAATTTAGTAAATGCAGATTTTGGTTGAAACAGGTTGCCTTTTTAGGTCATATCATTTCACAAGAGGGAATATCTGTTGATCCTGCTCAAATTGAGGTGGTTATGTCATGGAAAATACCTGAAACTGTCACGGAAGTCCGTAGTTTCTTGGGATTAGCGGGCTATTATAGGCGATTTGTTAAGGATTTTTCTAAGATTGTAGGGCCTTTGACTATATTAACCCAGAAGAAAACTGTGTTTAATTGGGATGATAAATGTGAAGCCAATTTCCAGGAGTTGAAAAGGAGACTTACCACTGCACCTATCCTTACTTTGCTTGAGGGGACTGAAAACTTGGTGATTTATAGTGATGTTTCGAAAGAAGGCTTAGGTTGTGTTCTTATGCAAAATGGTAAAGTGATAGCATATGCCTCTAGGAAATTGAAACCATATGAACTCAATTATCCTACACATGATCTTGAGCTTGCTGCTGTTGTATTTGCTTTGAAGAAATGGCGTCATTATTTGTGGGGTAATAAATTTGAAATATTTACTGACCATAAAAGTTTAAAATACCTGTTTCCTCAAAAAGATTTGAACATGAGGCAAATGCGTTGGCTAGAACTGTTAAATGATTATAATTGTACCATTAGCTATTTGTTGGGAACAGCTAATACTGTTGCAGATGCACTGAGCCGAAAAGCTTCTGTGGCTAGTTTGATAATCAAGGACTGGGAGATTGTGGAAGAGCTATGTTTGTGGAAACCAGAGGCTTCTAGATCAGGTATTCAATTTGCTAGCCTACAAATCCAATCTCTATTGCTATCTAGAATTAGGGAAGCGCAATAATTAGATTCTTAGTTATTGAAGCTTTTAAAGAAGTCAAAAGAGGGAGAGTCCGACTTCAAGTTGCATGATGATGGATTACTCAGGTACAGGAATAGAATTTGCATTCCTAGTGATTCGACTGTGAAAGATGAGATTCTTGCTGAGGCTCACGCTTCTAAATACACAATTCATCCTGGAAGCACTAAAATGTACAGAGATTTAAAGCAGAATTTCTGGTAGAACAACATGAAGAGAGAAATAACCAATTATGTAGCTAAGTGTTTGACTTGTCAGAAAGTTAAGGCAGAACATCAGAGGCCGGCAGGATTGTTGCAGCCATTGGAGATTCCGGTATGGAAATGAGACCAAGTTACTATGGACCTTGTGTCGGATTTGCCGAGATCACCACGAGGTAATGATTCGGTATGGGTTGTAGTAGACAGGTTGACGAAGAGTTCGCATTTTATTGCTATAAAAAAAAACAGATTCTCTTGATAAATTGGCCGAGCTATATGTTAAAAATATTGTGAGATTGCATGGAGTCCCATCTCAGATAGTGTCAGACAGGGATCCCAGATTTACATCACAGTTCTAGCATAAACTAAAAAAGGCTTTGGGGACTAATTTGAGTTTTAGTACTGCATATCACCCACAGACGGATGGCCAGTCAGAGAGGACTATCAGGATACTAGAAGACATGTTGAGAGCTTGTGTTCTGGATTTTGGCAAGAATTGGGAGAAGTACCTACCTTTAGCGGAGTTTGCTTATAATAACAGTTATCAAGCTACTATTGGCATGGCACCCTACGAAGTACTTTACGGGCGGAAATGTAGGTCTCCGTTGTATTGGGATGAGGTAGGTGAGATGAAAACAGTTGATCCAGCTATTCTACCTGAGATGATCAAAATGGTGGATAATGTGAAGCTTATAAAGAAAAGGATGCTTACAGCTCAGAGTCGGCAAAAGAATTATGCTGATAGACGTCGACGGGACTTGGTATTTTCAAAGAGTGATCGTGTATTCTTGAAAGTCTCTCCGCGCAAAGGTTTGATTCGACACGGAAAAAGAGGTAAACTTAGCCCTAGATACGTGGGACCATTTGAAATCACTGAGAAGGTTGGGGATTTAGCTTACAGATTGGCATTACCTCTGAGTTTGGGCCGGATTCATGATGTTTTTCATGTGTCACTGTTGACGAAATATAATCCTGATCCGTCATATATTATTGAGCCAAAACCATTAGAGATTGATGAGTCTTTAGCATATGTTGAGAAACCTCTTCGAGTGGTTGACCGAAAGATTCAGGAACTTCGAACTAAAAGTATTCCTATGGTAAAAGTTCTTTGGGATCATCATGGTGTTGAGGATGCCACTTGGGAGCGAGAAGATCAAATCAGAGAGAAGTATCCGGAGCTATTTGCCAAATCATGTAAGAATTGTGAAGACGCAATTAGTTTAAGGGGAGAGGGTGTGACGCCCGAGAATTCTACCATAAATCTATTTATAACTGTTGCATATCTATTTGCGCATTTCTACGTGCATTATCTTTCTTGCTTAATTGTTTTTATTAGAAGTTACTATTCATAAAAAATTTGACCGCCTCGAAAGTTAGATTTTATATTTTTCCTAGATCATAGGACATCTAGAAGGAATCAAGACATAGTCATTTTGGACTTTCGAGCTTAGGAGCGTGCGTTTAGAAAATAGATTTCATGTCCTTTGAATAGTGCTACGTTAGAATAGTGCTAGTTGCAACTAAAAACATTTGAGATCACATTTAGCCTTTGTTGATCAAGTTTTTGGGACTAATTAGCTTAAACTAATAGTCATGCACCTACATATAATAAAACCAACTCATGAAAATTAAAACAAAACACACATTTGTCATCAAAACAAAAGTAAAAATACCCATCTTGTCCCCCCCATACCCGACGGCAATAAGGAAGGAAAAGGAGAGGAAAACATTGTTCCACCATTGCATCTTGAGCTCATAGCAGGTCTTTGGAGTTTGGTTGATCATCCTAGGGTCTTCAACAAGCCTACTTGTCTTCTAAATTGTGAGGGAGTTCATTTTTCTTTTTTAAAGTTAAAGTTTATGCATATTGTTGAAATTCTTATATTTGTTGATCATGGCTCTAAAACTTGTTATACATGCTTATTATATGCTTAATAGATGCCACATAGTTAACTTTTGATGCTTATTAACAATGTTTATGGTTGGAATTTGAGATTGAATAAAAGAGGTGATGAATAGTGCACGTTTTTAGGGTTTTGAATAAAATTGCTAATTAGCTTGAATTGAGACTTTAATTAGATGCTCTAGACCCTAGTGAAGTTAGTTGAAAAGCCACGTGAGGTTGAATCACTCAAAACCGAGCTTAATTGCATAAAAAGCCGACTTTAAAAAGGGGACTTTTCTCGTTGAGCAATCCGGGCAAGTTTGGGCATTGATTCGGGTATCCTTGAGCTAAGGAAGCACATTTGGTGCTTTCATTTTGTAAAAATGGGGTTCGGTTAGTATAGTTGTAGTTAAAACCCGCTCGGAGCCTTTCCGAGCTTTATCTTCTAAATTGAGTTTTTATGATCTTATCAGGTATCTTTTAGCTTAATTAGGACTATAGGATGATTAGAAGATAGTTTGGAAACCTTGAGATGAGCATAGGAGAAGGAAAGTTTGGTTAAAGAAAGGAGAAAAAGTAGTTTTGGCTATATTTGATGCTTTTGGAACTTGTAGTTGAGTTATCATGTCTTGTATGGAATATCTAAGATATAATTAAGCTATTTGAGTAGCTCGTGGGAAAATATTTATGTTGATTGCTTCTTTTGGGATCTTTAAGCTATTTTCGTGCTTGTGTGAGCTTTTATCGTGCTTATATGTGAGGGCGGCCTACTTTGTCGACCCTCTTACGTGTTATGTGATATCTTGATTGCTTGTGGCTTGTCTCGAGGTTACGCAACCTTTTCGGACATGGTAGCATCGAGAAACACGGGCGGCGTCGGACTTGCCGTGCTCCCTCGACTACCATGGTGCCTATTCCCTTCTCGCTGAGGCATACTCCGCTACCCCACCATGGTGTTTGGGGTTTGCCGACATGTTCGTGAAGTTCGTGGTTCGTGGCTCATGATTGAAGACTTGGAAGTGGAACCGTATCCTTTTAAAAATGATTAATTACTTGGCTTGTTATCTTGCTGGTTTACGTGGCATATATGTGTTTTCTTGTGTTTGCATATCATTTTGCACGTTAGTATGTTGCATCACCTCCCTCGCTGGGCAACTTTGTTGCTCACTCCTCATTTGAAATGTTTCAGGAGAAGCTGAGGTGAATCCCCAGCTGTTAGAAGTAGAAGAAGAAGAAGAAGAAGTTCACGTAGATCAGAATCCATGACTTTGTGTGCTAAGGTGGATCTTATGTGCAGTTTGCGTGGAGTTCATGTTTAATATTGTATTTTGAGACATTGGGGTCTTGTGTATATGTTTAGTAGTTGTAGTCTTGTATGTTAGAGGAAGATGTTGGATTGTAATAATGGATTCTAGACTTTATTTTCTCTTGCATGCTTGGAGTGTTATTGTCCTACATATGGAACTTAAAATTTTAATAGTATCTAACTACTTATGACTAAAACCAACTTACCTCGGATGCTTGTGTGCTTAAGAAGATTGTTGTTGCTCCAAGGCTCGGATGGCCTTGTGATTTTGATTTGGCTTTGAAGATAAGTTGTATAAGTTGTTGTTTATAGTTCAAATGTCTTGAGTGACTATTCGCAGGTAACAGTTTTTTCCTTGGTACAGAGGAGACTCTATCCAAGTGACGGGTCCGAGCCTGATTTTAGCGTGGGGTTGGGTTCGGGCCGTTACATATGTGATTGGATAACTTGGTTCATTGCTAGATTGCTCCATCTTAAATTTCAAGTTAGGGTGAAATTGAGGATTTTGTGTAATCTCGCATTAATGCTTGATTGAATGCAAATTAGACTCAATTTAGGAGTAAATAAACCTAGAATAAGGCTTTGAATAGGATAGAAATGCTTGAACTGTAAGATCATTTAGTTAAAGTTAGTTAACATGCACTATTCACGCAGACCCAAGAAATAATATTCCAAACCTAAATCTAATGCTAAATACATGTTGTTGGGTGGATAAAACGACCCCACGTTAAAATGTATTGAATTCCGAAAACATTGATTTTTATGACCCCTCGTATGCGCACCTTAGAATTAATGCAATTAGAGCCTTTAGAACTTGTCTAATGCTTCGAATAGGTACCATAAATTGGCTAGAGAATGGCTAGTTTTGTTTAGTGGCTAGTCTAGGTGATATTCTTCTAAGATTTGAATTCTAATCAACGTTGTATGTTATTTAAGTAGAATGTAAAGTTAGTGAATTAGTTAGTTAGTAATGAATGTTATAGCTAAAAGGTATTTGAAGTTATATGCATGGTAATGATTCTTAAACCAAGTTTTATAGTGAAGTTGAGCTGTCTCATTGCCTAAGTTATTGGAATTCTTGTTTAGTTAATGCCATTTAGAAGCCAAGAAGTGACTTAGAACTACTTGTATGCTAGTGTTAGTTATTCAAAGATGACTTCAACTCATGTAAGGTAAATAATGTCTTCAAACATGTTAGTGAGATAATGTAAAGTAGTTAATTTTGATGTGTAAGTTTAACTACAATCAAGTCTAATTTACTCTTAATTATGAATCTTATGTGAATTGCTAGTTATGGTACAATTGGAGAAGGTTTGAAGGAGTCCTTGGCTTCTTGAGGTGAGGGAGTTTGCATTTAATTTAGTTTAAAGTTTATGTCAACTTTTATAATTTTATGATTTGTTGATATTTGCTATTGAATTGCTTAAATGTTGTGATATATATGTTTTACATGCTATGTAGATCATGTTTGAGTAGTATGATTGGTTTGTACAATTGAGGCCTTGAAATTTGTTTAGAAGAAGAATTGTCTAGCGCTTAAAGGGGAAAATGTGAGAATTGGATGCTTTTGTTTTTATATGAACTTGTAGATGCTTGTTAGGTGTTTATATGCATGGTAAAGATATATTTAAGCTATCTATAGAGTTTTGTGGAAAAATATGATATTTGCCTCTTTGGTGATTATATAGCTATTTTGTGTATATTGGCTTAAATTGTGATTAATTGAGAGGGCGGCTTACTTCGTCATCCCTCTTATGTGATACTTGATGATCTTGGTTCTCGTGGACTTGATTCGGGGTTGCGCAACTTTTCCGGGCATAGTAGTGTCGAGTAAAACGGGCGGCATCGGGCTTGCCGTGCCCCCTCAGCTACCATGGTTTCCCAGTCCCTATCTCGCTGAGGCATACTCCCCTACTCCAAAGGCGTGGTTCACCTCGTTGGGGCATATGGACCTACCTCAGGAGATATGGGTCGTAGGATCGGGTACATCCGGAGTACCCCATTTGGAGGAATAAGGGGTTTGTCGGCACTTGCTTGAAGATCTTGGCTCGTGGCTCGTGATTGAAGACAAGGAGTTGAACCGTATCCTTTTATAAATGTTTGATTACTTGTTTCATTAACTTGCTTACTTGTGATAATTATGAGTTATCTTTGTTGCATCTCACGAAAGTATTCTCCGGTATGCTGTATCATCTCCCTCGCTGGGCAACTTTGTTGCTCATTCCTTTTCTAACATGTTTCAGGAGAGGATGAGGTTGGGCCCCCACTAGTTGTTGAAGAAGAAGAAATACAACTTGAGTCTGTGCCTTGATTGCTTACTTGTGAGGTTGGCTGGTTTAAATGTGTATATGAAGAATATGATGCTTTTGTATAAATTCTATTTTGTGACCCTTCATGGTCTTGTATATAATTATGTGGTATGGAAGATTAAGATACTAAGTCTAGCCTTGTGTAGCTTGGCAGTTGTAGTTGGGATGTAATAACTTATAGTTTACTATGCTGCTCAAGTATTTTGCATGATTGTGTGTCTAATGAATGGAAAATGCATGGTTGTTAGCATAACTTATAAGAATGTTAATTAAACAATGTTAGAGTGGTATGATAGGTGTAATGCCCCGATCCCTCACGGAACCGGGACCTCTATTAAGTATACTATTTTCAACCCAAATCCAAACCCCATGCACGAAATTTAGGGGAAAACAGACGGAGTTTTTCCTATTTATAGGACTATCTGGAAACGTGCAACAATAACATACAACCACAAGACCATAATCCACAACCTCAATCCATTTCATCCTTCAACTTCACCACATCACATTCTACATTAAGATCATCCAAGCCACAACTTAGCAAAAGTTCATCACACAAGTATGACAGGCATAACTATTGATATTCTATAGTCTAAACCCACTTATCTTACTACTCTAATATTATTTATTTAATTTTCTTATATTTTAAGTCTTTCAATCGATTCTCATTTCATCCATACAAGCATGCTAGTCAACTAGACAATAAAGTAAAACAATAGAAGTTATTACAAACCACTAGCATCTAACCATCACCCAAGACTAAAACTTTAATATTACATTTCTTAATATAACACAAATACATACATGACCATAAGGTCTCAAATAGTATACAAGCATATCATGTACATATTATTCCTTGTTCTATACACTGATAGAGCAGGCAGACCACACTGGATGCAATCCAATCTCCAGCGTTTCCTGGGACATGTTGAAAAGATGAGTGAACAACAATATTGCCCAACGAGGGAGGTGATGCAGCATATCGGGGCGTACTATCATGAAATGCAACAAAGATAATAGCATATACAAACCAAAATAACCAAGTTAATTAGACAAGTAGTTAACAACGTATAAAAGGATATGGTTCCATTTTTGTATTCAATCACGAACCATGAGCCATGATCTTTATACAAGTGCCGGCAAAACCCTTACACCTCTAAATGGGGTACTCCGGATGTACCCTGATCCTATGACCCATATCTCCCGAGATAGGTCCGTATGCCCCAACGAGGTGAACCACGCCTCTAGGGTAGGGGAGTATGCCTCAGCGAGAATGGGAAACCATAGTAGTCGAGGGAGCACAGCAAGCCCGATGCCTCCCGTGTTACTCAACACTACCATGCCCGAATAGGTTGCGCAACCCAGAATCAAGTTCACGAGAACTAAGATCATCAAATATCACATAAGAAAGGCGACAAAGTAGGCCGCCCTCGCAATTAGCCACAATATGCACAAAGTAACGATATAAATATAAAAGAGACAAATGACATATTTTTCCACAAACTCTTCAATTAGCTCAATTATATCTTAAACAAGCATATAAACACATCACAACACATCTACAAGTTCTTATAAGCACAAAGGTAACCATTTATCTCTTTTCCCCTTTCTTTAACTATGCATTTCTTATTCTATATGAAATTCAAGACTCCAAAACTATAATCCAATCATTCTATATTCTTAAGGAAGTCAAAAGACACCTACCAAGGCTCTGAAAACTCGCTTTGGAGATAAAAGTTCGAGAAGGCCCCGAGTGGGTTTTAACTACACCTACCATATCCGAACCCCAATTTAACGTAATGAAAGCACCAAAAGTTCTTCCATGCCCCAACGATACCCAATCTAAAGTCCAAACATGCCCGAATTATGTTTCGTGAAAAACCTCCTTTTAAAAGTTAGCTAATTTTGCATTTTAACTCAATTCCGAGCAATCTAACTACATGTGAGCTTCTAACTAGTTTCAATAATGTCTAAAGCACCTAAAGGAAGCATCAATTCACTCTACATAGCAAGTTATAGCAAAACCCTAAAATTCATCACTATTCATCATCTTTTTTGTGCAATTCAAGCTTTTATCCATGAAACTTGCTATCAAACTACACAAACATGGTCTATAGATCATAATAAACATGTATATCACAATATATATATGCATATCAATAGCTATAAATAACAAATAATCAAATCTCAAAAAGTTGACAAAACCTTAACATGTATTTAAATGCAATCTCCCTCACCCAAAATAAGCCAATAGATGCTAGATGTAGACTTGTAAGAGCTTGAATCCACTTCAAGAGAGCTTAGAAGATCACACAAGCCGAAGATTGAAGAATTTCTTTTTTTTTTCTTTCTTTTTCTTTCTTCTTGGTCGTTGGCCTTTCTGTTTCCTTTTCTTTGTTTCTTTTGCTTTTTGCTTTATGTTACATATAATATATATGTATATAGGTCTATATATATGTATATAATATGTATAGTAGGCTTATATGGCTTAAGACATTAATTAAATCTAGTTAAATTGGCCCAAACAAAGCTAAATTATAAAAACCCAAATATGCAAACTAAATTTCTACTATTCATAAGGGCACTCATATTTTTATATCTCCCGCTCCCGACATACTATGGAAATAAAATTTATGAACGTAAGCCCAAAATTAAGTATATAATAAGGAAAAAATGTGAAATCTGTAAAATAAAATACTTTAATTTTTCCCTCGGGCTCAGGATTCATTTTTAAATGTTGAAAATAATTCATTAAATGTAAAAAATAATTTCATATAATGTAAATAATAAAATATTAAGTTAACCGTGTTATATAATTTAGTTGAACATAGTCTATACATTTTTCCTAAGAAAAATAAAATCATGCTAGAAAAAAAATATAAATCACTAAAATAATCACATATACACATACAAACTCTTAAAATGGCACATAATTATATGCAATTAAGTATGATGTGCTACATGCTGGGTCCGAGTTGTTACAAATTTAGGCAAATATGAAAGCAGATAAAATAAATAAAATAAAAGAAACTCAACTCCGAGCTCGGGATATATAAATCAATTAAATTTAAATAAATAATAAACATAAGATAATCTTTTTCAGTAACCCTTTTAACTCCAATTTAAATAAATATAATTAATATTGAAAGTAATCTAACTCGTTCGGGTCCGGGGCCTGGGCTTCCCATTCGAATAGTAAAATAAATTAATAAAAAGGCATGTAAAATAATTTAAATAAATAAAATAATAAGATAATGGTCCCGGCAAGTTATATAAATATAATTTAAATAAATAAAAATAATAAAAATCATAATTAATTAATTCTCGTAGATCAATTAAATACATTTTAAATTAAGGTAAATGGTGATAACATTAAAAATAATTATTCCCACGTCCGGGACTTCACATTCAAATAGAAAATTTAAATCAATTAAAATGTTATTAAGGTAAATTTTTGTAAATAAAATAATAGAATAATAAAATAGTTATTTTATGTGTTTATATGTAGATAGAAGATTAGGCTTTGGGCTTTAAAGAAATTAAGTTAAATAATTAAAGTTAGCCTAAAATAAAGATAAAATACCAAATGACCCAAAATGCATTCTAACTTATACAATTCACTCGGGGACACTAACCAATTTATATCCCACGTTCTAGATATGCTATGCCCATACTTTCAGTGAACGAATACTAGATAAATACCAAGCAACATGAGAAAAATGAAATTTTAGAAAAATAAAAGACTTGAAAATTTAACCCAAACTCGGGTGCTACTTATTCAATTAATTGAAAATAATGTAAACTAGCACCTAAATGCAATAAAAATAAATAAATAATTTCTAATGATTATTTTACCAAGATAATTGCCTCATTTAAATTTACTAAATATTATTTGCACGTATTTCAAGAAATGAGAAAATAGAGTAAATAAATGAATAAATTAACATAAACATGTAATTATAACCAAACATCTAAAGTAAACACATAAGTACATGCAAGTAGGTACTATTCGCTACATGCCGGGTCTGGGTGTCACAATAGGTCACTTTTAACTTAGAGTTTTGCTAGTTATAAAAAATGCATGTTTGTATGCGATATTATGTTGTTAACAAGGCTCGAATGACTTTGTAGCTGAAGAGTGGAATGAATGATGTATAGTATGTGATTGTGGCAAATTGAAGTTTGGGGGTCGAGGTGAGGGTTGGATGGTTTGTTTGTGACTTAGTCTTCTATTTACGGGTAACCAGTTAGTTTAGAAAACAGTGAAAACTCTGTCCGTTTCTCCTCATTTTTCATGACTTGGGTATTGGGTTTCGGGTTTCGGGTTTGGGGCTTCGGTTTCAGGAGGGATCGAGGTGTTACATATTACCTTTTTAAAAACATATACTATGTGTTAGTGGTTGATGATGCTACAGACGTGGTGCATTGATTTTGGCTAACTCAGATAAATTAAATATTTTATACAAATAAAGCCCGAAATCTGACTATTTTTAGCCAGCTTTGTCATGTAGTGATAGAGTTATAAATAACAACAATAAGTATCTATATTAAAAATATTACAAGAATGCCCAGAACAAAATTTTTAGCTCAACATAACAATTTGAACTTTAAAAAATATTAGAGTAAAGGCCACCAAAAGATTAACTACACAAAATGCAATAAAAGAAAAAAACTCCATATTTGTAATATGAATAAATGAAGCAAAAAAGAACTTCTCTATTATGGACCCTCTCCTCTGTTAAATACCATGTATACAAAATATTATCCAAGTATCTGTATACAACTTCTCTTGCATTCACTGAAGAGAAAAAATGAGATGTCAAACAAAATGTCACTTCCAACTGAAATATAATCTAAACATTTGGTTTTTTACAATAGTAACATTAAACTTAATTTCCTAATGTTAAAGACTTATAATGTGTCGAAAGTCATGTATCATGGTCAACACAGATTACAAAATAAAAGCATCCGAAGGATTGATCACAATCTACCATAGGCATCTAATAGAACCAAATATCAGAAAAATTCACCATAACATATATTTACAAGCAACTTAAAATCGAAAATGCTCAAATACACTACAAAAGCTTTCAATATAATACCAATCAATCAATCTCTCTCTCTCTCACACACACACACACACATACACACACTATATTAGAATATAAAATCACAATTAACAATTAAAAATCAAGAAACAAAAATCCTAAATATGAGATATGGTAGAAAAATTAATGAAAATGTCAAATAAAAGAGTTTCATAACCCTAAAGTCAAAAGATCAGCAGATAAAATTAAAGATTAAGAAAAAAAATAAAAATTGGAAGAGAGAGAGAAAGAGAAACATACCAGAAGGATTTGAACATCGCTTATAATAAGTTGTTGATTATTTGATTAATCGAACAAAAAATCAAAATATTTGTGTGTGTGTGTGTGTGTAAGATTAGGTTTTTATATGAAAATATGTCATGCAATTGGACTTTTTGGTGTTAGTAGTTGATGATGCCATATACATGGTGCATTGATTTTGGTTGACTTCTCAGAAAAAAGAAATATTTTATTCAAATAAAGCCCGATATCTGATTATATGTAGCCATCTTTGTCATGTGGTGAAAGATTTACAAATAACAATAATAAAAAAATATACTCATAGAGATTAACTGAATTTAAATTTTTAATTTAGATTTGATAGAGTCCTACGATAGATAAGAACTCTTATCTAAATATAATTTATAAATTTAAATAATATGATCAGGATAATTATCGGTAATATTAATCTGTAAAAATCATTTCCAAATTTCAAAATTAATTTTGTAGTATATCTGCATATAATAATATGATTATTTAACTTTTTGTAAAAATGTTTACAAATTCTCATAAAGTGACACATGACACTCTTGATTGTTCTCTTAGAATATATAACTAGTCTTGTACCCATGCGATGCACGGTTGTCGTACTGGTGTTATGTAAATATTCTAAAAATACAAAATAAAGAATCAATTTATTCAACTGTTTAATCACATTATTGAAAGATTATAATATATATAACTACTCTGTATACTATATCATTTCAAAAATAAACAAGTAAAAAAAATATATAAGCACCTATTTTCTACAAAATGTGGCATCAAGCACTATTTTACATATATCTGGCATTTCAAAAGATACATACATATATCTCATTTTCTCAAGTTGTTGTCTCTACAAAGTTCACGTCATCTTCTCATATTTTGACATCATTTAGACTCTTTGCCCATACTTTTGTGAGATAACACTGAAAACATATGATCTGATTGAAATTAAAATAATAAACAAATCATCTCAGAAACAATATAGTATAAGAATTTATTTTTATTGTTACCATTATAATATAATGTAAACAGTGATGAAACCGAATATAAATATATTAAATAGAATCAAAAGTATGATGTAAATAATAAGAAAGACATACTTGCCCAATATATTCTTTGGAATACTTCTTTTTTGCTAAAAGTAAGCGTGTTTTAATTGATTCACAAAAAAAAATTACAAAGTAAAATACCCCAGGGGGTTTATAGTAGTTTCCTAATATCAATATTCCAAGTAATACAAATAGCTTGGTTCAAAAGAGAGAATTTAAATTTCATAAACATGTATAATTTATTCCTAATATCAAACACAATATTTCCTAAACATGTATAATTTGGAATACTTCTTTGTAAACCACATTGATGGTAGTTTTTGATACTTTATCATTACCATTTTTTATCAAAATCTTCAATCCTTATTTACTTGTCACTCTTAAAAGTGCAACATATAGTTGCCCATGACTAAAGACATGTCTTAAAAGATATAAACCAACATAAAAATAGTTTGACATTGACTTTTGTTTATAGTCATGGCAAAACTTATAGTCAAATGAATTGTCTTCACTGGAATTTAATAGGGAAACTGTGATTAGATGAGATTATACTCATATATATCTGGGGTTTTAACACAAGATTTCCTATGTTTCTCTTAGAAATAATTTTAGCTTCAATAACAAATTTACCTAGCATAGTAATTTGCAGCCTCGTTCTATTGCATATTTTATTAGATTGATCAATATTTCTTAACAACATCACATGGACTTCAACCTTGAGGTTCAGCTTGTGGTTTGGGAGTCCTGAACATGAAAATATATTCAAAATATCAGGAGAAAATGTATCCAACTCATTATCAACAGTTGCATCTTCTTTGCAAACATTATTTGAGCTTATGTATGTTTTCTCGTTTCCATGTACTAAAGACAGTAAATAATCAGTTATTATTCCAACAAGTTCTAATGTTGAAGCAAGAACGACTCTTCCTCTGAAAAAAAATAATGATCACACATATTACTCAACAAAGCAGGGTAAGCAGAATTGCAAGTTCAACAAAACCTATCCTCTGAGTTTTTCATGAGCATTTCATCAGGGATTTCAACAACATGGCATACAAGCATTGCTAAAGTTACAATTAATATTAAGAACAACATTTGTTGAATATAAAAGGAACAATAATTTATTATTGGATGTTTAAAATTATCCATTGTTAATATTCATGATTGTATATTCATCATTTCCCATGGAGCCACTCACTAAGGAATTCCTCTTTATGCACTCCTTACTAACATGATATTCTAGGACTTAGATAATCTCATCTCTAATCTTAATTGGTCAAATCCATTCATATCGTTGCAATGAAACCTATTATAAGAATAACAATAATAAGGATATACTAAATCAAAATTCATTAAAGGAAAACAAAAGTTTTACTAAATGAACTAACTGAAATGCAGTGATAATTTTACAATGAAATTTATGAATATTTGAAAATAAAATATTGTTTGAAGAGATATTCAAAGTTGAAGTTAGCACCTTTATACTAAAGATTTCTTATTCTATCATTCTTTTATAACTTTAATCATGTAATGTATTTATTAGATTTGTTAAGTAATAGTTAACAATATACGATATGCTTGTTTGAAATAAAGAGTCCGCTTTAGAAAGTATTAATCCAAATGTTACACCAAAGTAGTCTAACAAATCTATAGCAAATTGATGAAGAGTAGAACATTTAATCCATCATTTAGTGAATCTCCATCTAGGATGATTAGCTATATAAAAGGTAATCCTATTTTTTTTTTCTCGGGAAGTTTACTTAAAAAACGTCCTTCAATAAACATCGACAGAGAATGTGACTTTATCATTTAAAAAAAATGAAGGTAGAATTTTCTTTCACTTATTTATGATTTTTTAATTTTATTTTTAATATATGAATCAAATATTTAGTTTTTTTGGATAGAAGTAAGATTTTTTTTTTTTTTTTTTTTTTTGTAGGAAGCGATGCACGGGTGTCTACAACTATGTAACATAAAACCAGTTTATTTAACCTTTTAATCATACTATGGAAAGATTATGTTGCTACCCTCAATATTTATGCTATTACATAAAGTAACCAAATAAAATAAACACTTATTTTCTTGTGATATTAAGCACCAATTACTCAATACTTTCAAAAAATACATCTATCTCCTCTTTTCAAATTGTTATCTGCAAAACTCACACCATCATTATCCTAGTTTGATTTCATTTTTACTCTTTGCACATGTAGTCTGCTTGCAATCCATTATCTACCATCAGATTTTTGGGGGATCTAATGATCAATCCTGCCATATATATGTATCTCAACAAAAGATGTTGAAATACTTTGTGTTACATACAAAACTATTGTTTGACCATGAATAATGTGAATATGTACTCTAAATTGTATGTTCTGTGTACAAACTTATCATTGGTCACTTTTTAAGGAGTCAAAGTTGACATAAATTTGTCTATCATTTCTAATTCTCTCATTAGACCATATAATGTCTACAAGTATATGTGGTATCCCTAATGTCCCAATAAAGTATAAAATTTTGAATAGAAATCTTGATTTTGTTCTTTGCAATGATGAATACATAAAAAAAAAAGTCAATAACAACATAAAAAAAACAACAAAAGAAAATATAATGATAAAAATGACAAATTTTGTTAATACGATCTCCTATCATACAGTTAGGAAGCTTTCATCATACACAATAATTGACAATTTTTTTTAGTAGACGAAGGTGATAGGGAGATTATCTTAAAAGGTTCAACTAAAATATATGGTAGAGATTTTTTTTAAAAAATATTACCATATAACATCATAAATATGTTGATTTTTGTATTAGATAAAAGACAGGACAATGTTCATAAAGAGTTTCATACACTTACTATTTGAAATTTCTCCCAATGAAATTCTACCATTTGAAATGTTATTATTTGGAAAGACTAACAAAGAAGATGGTGCATCAAGACATTAGAAAGATATTAATTGTCACTCATTCACACAATTTTTCTTTCTGCAACTCTTAGTAACATGATATCCTAATTGGTCAATAATGCATCCATATTGTTGCAGTGATACCTGTTAAAATAATAGAAGTAATAGTGAGATTGAATTAGCATACATTAAAGAAAAGTAAATATTTTCATAAACGAACCAGTTGAAATGCAATGGGTATTGGCGACGGTTGGCGATGGCGTTGAGATAAAAATTGAATGTCGCCAAAAGTAGTATCGCCAAGTTGTCGCCCCGTCGCCATATCATCACTTTTGGCGACAGCGTTTTAGTCGTCTCCAAATTCATCTCCGAATCGTGTCCTAAAAATATCATCTCCACACCGTCGCCCAAAACATGGTATCTCCATTTTATCTCCAAATCGTCCCCAAAAAATAGTATCTCCAAAAACATAGTGTCTCCATTCTGTCTCCACATTGTCGCCAAAAATATAGTGTCTCCAAGCTGTCTCTAAGCCTTCTCCAAAACATAATGTCTTCATTCCGTCTCCATGTGGTCTCCAAAACATAGTGTCTCCATTCCGTCTCCAAAAATATAGTGTCTCCAATCCGTCTCCAAGTCGTCTCTAACATACTACGTCTCTATCTCGTCTCCCAAAAAACCATCTCCACCCTGTTTTCAAACCGTCTCCAAAATAAATCGTAAGATACCGTCACCATGCCGTCTCCATGCCGTCGCCAATCTCGAAATTATTATTATTTTTTTCATATAAAACCTTGAAATTTTATTGAAATTATTAATTATTTATTTATTAAATGAAGATATAATGTGCATTCATATAATATAAATTATATTTAATACATATTGAAAAGTATATTGTACCAGACCATTAATAAAATAAACAAATCTTAAACATAATTAAACACACTCTTTGCACATATTAACATAACATAAAAACAGGAAAAATATTCTTCATTTTCATAACCGGGTTGAGGCAGATCTTGATGAGCAGGTGGCTTCATCATTATCTTTGTCAGCAGTGCGATCTGTGCACGTAGTTCTCGAAGTTCAGCATTGTTTTCTTCTTGAAGTCGTTCAATTCACTCAGTGTGTTCTTGTTGTGCTTTACGCAATTCCTCATTCTCCAAGATGTGTAGATCAAGCTTCTCATTCAGCATTGTCGTCGCCCGAGAAACAGCCTGCTGTATCTCTATCTCCGTGATCTGGTGTCTACCTAGTGGGTTGTGGTGTGCAAACGACACTGAACCAGAAAACCCAACCCCATATATTCGCCCTCTGTTGGGTTTGCCCACAGCCTGCAAAAAGAGTGCATCATAGTTTATCGGTGTCGCTGCTGAATCGGCCTCGGAAGAAACAGTTGCCTACTGCACCAGTTCATCATACTCAGTCTGTGACACCCCGACCCCAAGCATATAGTTAGTTTATTTACTTGCATATATTAATATGATTATTTTAATCATTGACATACAGTTACTTATTACTTTAATTGTTTGCATATATTTATTATCATTATTTTTCATATCTCTTGCAAAACTTGCATTTGTCTCGTTTAGCGTGCATTCACGTACATTTACGTGTTTAAGTGTTGTAGATGTTAATTATATGATAATGGGTACCAAATGAAACTAAATTGGTTAGATTAGAATCAAATGGCAAACTAGTTAATATTATATAGTTAGAAGGGCAATTTGGACCTCGGGCTTTAATTAATATTCTACCTAAATAAAAAGAAAACAAAATAAGACACACAAAACACACACACACATATCAGACACACACACTGTGACACCCGAGAATTTCACCATAAATTTATTTATAATCCTTGCATACCTATGTGCGCATTTCTACGTACATCATTTTTCTTGCTTAATTATTTTTATTAGGGGTTACTATTCATAATATTTTTGACTGTTTCAAAAGCTTGATTTTAAATTTTTCCTAGGTCACCTGACATTTAAAAGGAACCAAGAAATTTTCGTTTTGAACTTTCGAGCTTAGAAGTGTGCGTTTGAAAAATATTTTCCGTGAACTTTGAATAGTGTTACGTAAGAATAGTACTAGTTGCAACTAAAAATAATTGAAATTGCATTTTGGCCTAGTTTGACTAAGTTTTTAATGAAATTTGACCCATTTAATAACATATAAACTTACCTAATATAAGCAAAAACATCACATAACATTTTAGCTCATAAAAACATTTCCAAAAATTCCAACTTTGTCCCCATTTTGGCCGTCCACTTCAAGAGAGGAAAAGGGAGATTCTTGCTTCAACATCCATGCATTTTGAGCTTCTAGATTGATCTTGGGAGGGTTTTGAGCAACCTAGGGTCTTCAACAAGCTTCTTCATCTTCAAAAATTGTGAGGGAGATGCATTTATTTATTTTTAAAGTTTATGTGCATATATTGAATTTTATTGATTTGTTGATATTAGCTATAAAACTTGTTATGAATGCTTTCTATGAGTTATTTGATGCCTATAGAGTTAACTTTTGAGGTTTGATAACAAAGTTAATGGTTGAAACTTGAGATTGCTCAAAGAGATGATGAATAGTGCCTAGAATTAGGGTTTTGAGAGAAATTGCTAATTGGCTTAAATTGATGCTTCAAGTAGGTGCTCTAGACCCTAGGGAAGTTAGTTGAAAAGCCACGTGAGGTTGAATCACTTGAATCCGAACTTAATTGCATAAATAGCCTACTTTAAGAAAGGGGTTTTTCACGTTAAGCAATCCGGGCAAGTTTGGGCATTGATTCGGGTATCCTTGAGCTAAGGAAGCACCTTTGGTGTTTTCGTTTCGCGAAAATGGGATTTGGTTAGTGTAGTTGTAGTTCAAACCCGTTCGGGGCCTTCCCGAACTTTTGTTTCAAAAATGAGTTTTGATGACTTTAAAAGGTACCTTTGAGCCTAATTAAGAACATAGAAAGACAAGGGTATGATTGAGAATCTCGAACCATGCTTAGGAGAAAGAAAACTCGGTTAAAGAAAGGGAAAATGTAGTTTTAGCCATTTGAGTTGCATTTAGATCTTGTTGAAGGATCGTAGTGCCTTGCATGGAATATTTAGGATATATATAAGCTATTTGAGTAGATTGTGGGATTTAATTGTGTTGATTTCTTCTTTTGGCATCTTTTAGCTAATATCGTGCTTATATGAACTCTTATCGTGCATATATGTGAGGGCGGCCTACTTTGTCGTCCCTCTTATGTGTTATGTAATATATGGATTGCTTGTGACTTGTCTCGGATTGCGCAACCTTATTGGACATGGTAGCATCGAGAAACACGGGCGGCGGCGGGCTTGCCGTGCTCCCTCGACTACCATGGTGCCTATTCCCTTTCTCGCTGAGGCATACTCCACCACCCCAGAGGCGTGGTTCACCTGCTGGGCATGGACCTACCTCGGGAGAAAGGGTCGTAGCATCGGGATACATCCGGAGTATCTCACTTGTTGGTGTTTGGGGTTTGCCGGCATGTTCGTGATGCTCGTGGTTCGTGGCTCGTGAATGAAGACTTGGAAGTAGAACCGTATCCTTTTTAAAGTGATTAATTGCTTGGCTTATTGTCTTGTTGGTTTATGTGATATATATATAAGTTTTCTTGTGTTGCATATCATATTGCACGTTGGCATGCTGCATCACCTCCCTCGCTGGGCAACTTTGTTGCTCACTCCTCATTTGAAATGTTTCAGGAGAAGTTGAGGTAGACCTTCAGCTAGTAGCGGTAGTAGAAGAGGAAGAAGTGCTAGTTAAGCAATTTCGGTGACTTTTTGTGTGATAAGGTTGTTTAAAATGAGAAGCTTGTGTGGAGTTGTTGTTGATTGCCTTTTTGTGACCTTGGGGTCTTGAGTATAATTGGTGAATGTAATAATTTGTAATCTTGTATGTTGGATATAAAGTGGAATGACATGTAATAATCCATAGTAAACTTATTCTTTTGCATGCTTGTGTGATTAACAAACTTGGAAGTAGAACTTGGTTATTGTTGTATCTAACTACCTATAGTTAAAATTAGAAATGCTTTGCTTGCTTGTGTGTTATATGTAATTGTTGTTCCAAGGCTCAGATGGCCTTGTGATCACGGGTGGCCCGAATCTTGGAGGATTGGTTGTAAGAGTTGCTGTTTGTGGATCTAGCATCATGGGTGTCTTTGTGCAGGTACTAGTTTAGTCCTATAAACAGGGGAGACTCCGTCCGTTTTCCCCTAAATTTTGTGCCCGGAGTTTGGAATTGGGTGAGAATAGCATGATAAATAGAAGTCCCGATCTCGTGAGGGATCGGGGCGTTACACACACAGAGTTTAACACACACACAAAATTCTGCACACACACAACACACAACACACAACAAGGAGAAGAAAAGGAAAAAAAACCAAGCCTATCAAGCCAATTTCTTGCATCTCTTAGCTTAATCAAGGTGGGGAATTGTATCTATCTTGCATTTTATGGTAGTATTATGCTAATATAATATTGTTTATGAAGTAGATAGTTGAGATATTGAGTTATAAATTGCAAGTGAAGTTAATTTCTAGCTTGTATGGTGTTAGATGAGTTCTCTTTTGCGTGTTTTGTGAAGTGTTGCAAGTATTTTTTTTATGGTGTTGTTGTTGCTAGTTGGTGCCTTTGTATGAAGGCTAGATGTTTGATAGAAGTTCACAATGAAGTGTGTAAGTGTCCATATGGTCAATACATGACTTAGCAATTGTTTAACTAGCTAAAATGCAAGAAGACAACAAAGTGCAAATTCGGACTGTCCATTGCCCCCATCTTTCGAAGCTCTTTTGACCTAGTAAACGTGCTCTAAACTTAACAAAATTTATACAGAAGCTAGATTAGGCAGTTTAGAGCAAATATTAATTTAGAGCTAAGAAAAATTCTAATGTTTTAGGCCTCTGATTTAGCCATTTCCGAAATGTGTCTGGAAAAATCGCTGGTGCAGGGCAGTTATGTGCAGTCATATAGAAATGGTTGTATCTTGTGGAATTTGGATCGGAATGGAGTTCCGTTTGGTTCTAAAGTTATCTACACTCGAAGAGCTATGCTTATATTTAAAAACCAGAGAATTTGGTGGTCAATAGCATAGGTAAAAGAATTGATTAAGTTAAGCTTATGTTGGAGGAATTGAAAAATATCTTAGTTGAATTATTATTTGATATTGTTAATTGGGATTATTAAGTGGTTATGAATGATATTGAGTTGTTTTGAATATCTATCTTGTTCGTTGGTGTTCATAGGTTCCAAGAACATTCTTTTACAAGTTTACAAGTCTTTATGATTAATTTCATGTTAGATCAAAGTTGTTAGCATTAGTTGAAATTGAATACTAAGTGTTTGTTTAATTGTTTGAATGATGTGTAGAATGGTAGATTTAGGCTATATATGACTTATGAACAAGGGAACAATCAAGAAATTCAAGAATCTTGCTTAGTTGAAGATCGACCTCGTTATGCCTCTTTGGAACACTTGAGATTTTAATGGATAGTTAGGCTTAAAAATTGTTGTTGGTAGTCTTTTAGGGAGTTTTGATCTCTAGAATGTAATGTGCAATAATTGGGCAAGTTAAGTTAATTACCTGGTTGATTTAGTTAAGGGTTTTTGTGAATCCAAGGTATTTTGAAACCAAGGTGTTTAATGGCTGTTGAATTTAGTTTAATTGCATGTTGTAGAGATAAAGAATGTCTAAGGGTGCATATTGTGATTTATGTTAGTATAATTAATATCATTTAAAAGTCATGGAATGTTCTAGAGTCATAAGAATGTTATTGCTGATTATCTAAGATAAATTTGAACCATGTAAGTAATAAATGTCTTCAAGCATGTTAATTAGTTCACATATAATGTTTGAGTATAAAGTGTTGAATGCCTTGTGAATATATTTCGAACTTGCAAGTTGCTAACTATGCCATAATTAATATAGCTTGTATGTACCTTGGATCTTTCGTGGAACTTGGGCTCAGTTATGAGGTTGGCTATATTCTTGCATATTTGGCGTCTAGAGGTGAGGGTGTCTTCATCTCTTCTGTGCATCTTAACTTAATTTATTGTTTCAAGATTATATTCATTAGTAGTTGATAAAGTTTATATGTGTTATTTACTTGCTATCTTGTGTCTTTTCATGTTATCTGTGATTAACTACGAGGACGGCCTACTTGCCGTTCCTCTTAAATGATATTTGATATACTTGACTCTTGTGATCATGACTCGGGATTGCGCAACCTTTTCGGACATGGTAGCGTCGAGAAACACGGGTGGCATCGGGCTTGCCATGCTCCCTCGATTGCCATGGTGCCTATTCCCTTTCTCTTCCTGAGTATACTTCACAACCCCAGAGGCGTGGTTCACCTGCTGGGCAGATGGACTTACCTCAGGAGAAAGGGTCGTAGGATCGGGGTACATCCGGAGTACCTCATTTTGGAGGAATAAGGGTTTTGCCGGCACTTACTTGAAGATCTTGGCTCGTGGCTCGTGATGGAAGACAAGGGGAACCGTATCCTTTTTATACGTAGTTAAATACTTGTTTATTTGTGTTATTAATGTTATTATCTTGTTTCATCTCATGAAAGCATACCCTAGTTTACTGCATCACATCTCTCATTGAGTAACTCTGGTTACTCATTCCTTGTTTTAACATGTTTCAAGAAAAGTTGAGGTTAGATGCTATGTGCTGGTCTATGTTCTGGAAGTGCAAGTTACTGGTTATATGTGTTTTGCTCTGAGGTTAAGAAACCTTGGGTATATTTCTATTGTCTTAAAGGATGTAATATAAAGTAAAACTTGTAATCTTGTATAAGTTAATAACTATAGATGGACTGTAATAACTTCAATTATTTACTTGACTGTCTAATTAGTTTGCATGTTTGTGTGAGTGGAATGGTGAATATGATGGAAAGATTTAATCTTTAGATAGATTGAGTAAAGAATATTAGAGTGGTATGATAACTGAATTTGTAACATAGTGTTTCTACAGCTTATGAGAATGCATGCTTGTTTGCATACTTTTGTTAAGTTCCAAGGCTCGGATGGCCTTGAGGAGTTGTTGTTTGTAGTGATAAGAGGAAGTTAGGAGTTACGAAGGAGGTTGAACTTTGGTTTTGAGGTTATAGTTGCTTGTACAGGATTGTCCTATAAATAAGGAAGACTCCGTCCGTCTTCCCTTATTTTTCGTGACCTCGGGTATTGGATCGGGTGCCGATCTCGTGAGAGATCAGGGTATTACACAGCCTGTACGACAAATTTAAGACTTAATCATTTTAGACAATGAAATTGGTATATATATATATATATATATATATATATATATATATATATATATATACTTGCACATACCATGGTCTGTTCTGCCCTAGGGTTTGTGAATGGCCCGTCTGGGCCCTTGCGATGAGCCCTTGCGAAAACATCGGCCCTAATCACTGGTGTCCCCCATTCGTCTGCCTACAAATTTTGAAAATACCAAAACATAACTACAAAAACATTTATGATAGGTTATATAATTGAATTTAATTACAACATTTAGATTAGACTAAATTTTCCTACTTATATACCAATCTCCTTGCAGCCTCTTCATAGGGGATAGATCCCAAATAATGCGTAGATGGCCGATGCAGTCGGCTATTCGAATTTCGCTATGAAATTGCCTGCCATTGTAGGCTTTCCCACTTTTCTTTCAACTGATCCCACGCGGCATCGCCCACCTACCTCGGCTTCTTATCATGCGTCCGTCCTTTATTAAAGAGGTCACGTATACGAGATCCAGCTTTCGAATCAAACATTCGGCGAAGCGCTGCTTCCTCGCTGGGGTACCACTTGTAGACCCTCTGCAGCAATAAATTAATGCATATAACATATTATTTCAACAGTAGTCAACACATTGATTATAACAAATAGCATTACATAAAATATATAAACACTTATTTATCATACCTAGAAATTAGCGAACCACCTATCCCTAACATCATCGGGGACCTCACTCCAACTCGCCCAAGGCTGAGAATACCCGGCGTTCATTTCTCTAGTGACTTCTTTAGTTGCTGCATACAATGTCCAACTAAACATGAACAAAACACAAAATAGGATATTAAACAGCCATAACATAGGGGGACCATTGGGATAGAGTTAGCCATGGAAAAAAATACAAAATCAAATAATTACCCACCATCGTCGATAGTCAAATGTGTCTGTCTGTCAACCTGCCGCGCGACGTAGGCATCGTACGATGGGAACCCATAATATTGCCATGGCTCTATCCCTGCAGGCCGTTCTTGAGCTGCGGTAGATGGCTCAGGTTGTTCAGGAATCGGTGTAGATTGAGGCATAGGGTCGAGCTCAGTCGCGCCATCGACATTTGCGTGTAAATCCTTTATACCTTGTCTCAAGCTGGACGATGATGTGGAAGGGGTAGACCTCTCATGTGGTGGTAATGGAATATGCAAAGGCACCTGGCCTGATGCAGCGTCAATGGGCCCTCCCAATGTGCTATATGAGTATGTATCCTTTGTTGTGAGAGATACGAATTGGGTGGAATCACGTGTTCCAAACCTACTGATGATGACGATGAGCCATGACCCGTCGACGGCTGACCGACAAAAGGCCTATGACCAACTGACTGCGGTGCTCCTGTGGACCCATGACCAACAGAATGCGATGCTCTTGTGGACCTACAACCTACTGAGTTCGGTGCTCCTATCAACCCACGACCAGTCGAATGATATCCACCAGTAGACGTACTAGATGTACGTCCACGACCTATACTTTCACGACCTAACCCTATCCCAAGGAATCGTTTAATTCATCCTGAAGAGTTGTTTTTACCTGTAGCCATGTCTGTTCCCCAACAAATACAAATCATAAATTAAATGTTAGTGCTACACACATTAATACATACATACACATGTTCCGCTAATTTACTTATAAATTGTTTTCATCCTTCCGTAAATAAGTCGCATACATCAACATGATTGTTACATAATAAACAAACTAACTAAATATCATCTTCCTCGTCATCATCAGTATCATCATCATCACCGTCATCATCATCATCTTTATCATCTTCGTGTTATGAATCATCCTCATCATCAGCATAATCTTCTTCTTAATCTCCTTGTCCTCTTGTTGAGCATCATGTTGAGCATGTAAATCATTAATATCTTCGTATGATATTTCTATGTTATCACCCGATGCATGACAAAGTGGAGGTAAGTCTGCATCAATCGGCTATACTTCAGCCACATTCATGTCATCTGACTGAAAAGCTATTTCTTCTTCTCCTACACTCTGTTGTCTTGATAGGTCATATAAATTTTTTGGATGGATCTTAACCACAACCCACCAATCCATTCGATCCCTTTTCGCTCCTGGGTATTTACAGTAGTACACTTGTTGTGCTTGTTTAGCCAAAACAAACGGTTCATATTTTTTATACTTTCTCTTAACGTTCACTTCAACCTATTCGGTCTTCAGATGATACTTCACCTCTCTGTCCTTTGTGGAATCATACCAGTCACACTTGTAAAGAACGACCTTTGTATCTTGCAATGTTGGATTATGATATTCAAGTTCAATAATGTCGTTCAACACTCCATAGTATCTAACATCCTCAGTATTACTATAATTTTTCCCTTTAACACACACTCTACTATTGTATGTTGATTTTAATTTCCCAAAATTTAATGTATGAAACCGGTAACCGTTGACCAAGTATCTTGACCAACTGCGAACCCGTCTACTAGGCCACATTGAAAGACATTTTACACGATCATCAATGCCATTAGTGCTTATCAACTACAAATTGCATAATAAGGTTACTATACAAAGTGAAATCAGAACATTAATTTAACACCAATTACACTTCTTAATATATACTTACATGGTGATATAACCACATCGGAAAATTGTTGTAAACTTCATATTGAATTTCTGTCGAACACAATTCGGGATAGTTTTGGCGAAGATATTCCTCGAACATGCTGTGGAAAAAAAATTAAAATATGTCGACTAAATCCTGTAGTTAGGTGTATGAGGAACTGTGCGTTCCAATTTTCAAATAATATACTTATTCATACCAGATATAAGGGAAAACTTCTCGGTAATTGGTTAAAACATATATGTGTGCCGCATGCAGTTCTTGATCATTTAAGTTTCATTCTATTTCCTTCTCAATTGGATATCCCGGGTAAGTAAATATAGATAAACAACCATCAGGGTATATCACCTCGCTATATTGGTTATTCCGCGGAATACTTCTTGTTCTAGTACCCACGTGTGGTTCAAAATAATAAGAACAAAAAGTTGATGTTTCGAGAATGTGATAAGCTTCACAAATTGATCCTTCAACGTGTACTTTATTCTTTACCTTCCGCTTCAATCTTTGCAAAAACCTCTCGAACGGATACATCCAGCGATATTGTACCGGACCACCACAAATGGCTTCATATACCAAGTGAATTGTCAAATGCTCCATCGAATCGAAGAAACTAAGGGGTAACATCTTCTCCAAATTGCAAAGTGTGACGACAATATTTTCCTGCATCCTTTCCAAATCAGTCATTTGAAGAGTTGTGCAACATAAGTTGGAAAAGAATAAACTTAGTTGGGCAAAAACTTGCCAAACATGTTTCGGTAGTAACTCATGTAAAGCAATCAAAAGCAATCTCTCCATAAATACATGACAATCGTGACTCTTCATGTGTGATATCTTCAATTCTTTCATTTCCACACATCGGGATAAATTGGAAGCATATCCATCAGGGAGTTGTATGTTTCTAACCCATTCAAGAAATGCTTTCCTTTTCTTCACAGGAAGTGTGTAAACACCCATCTTCAAATCGTGCTCACCGCATAATTCCGGATGGCCACAAAAGGTTGATACATCAACTCTAGCTTTGAGGTTGTCTTTTGTCTTACCCTTGACCGCCATCACCATGCTGAAAATATTATCAAACACATTTTTTTCAATATGCATCATGTCCAAGTTGTGTTGGACAAGATGTGTCTTCCAGTAAGGCAAGTCCCAGAAAATACTTCTCTTTGTCCAATTGTGCTAATCCCCAAAACCTGGTAGTTTGTTTTCTCTCATGTCGTTTATTTTTGGGTAATCTTTCACTAGTTCCCACAACTGCATAGCATCTAATCTTGGCGGTGCTGAATCAGTTTCAACTCTACCTTTGATAAAATTATTTTTGTCACACCTAATGCACTATTCAATGGTAAGAACTGACGATGACAATCAAAGAAAGAATTTTTCCTACCTGCTGGTAATCGAAATGTTTTAGACTTATCCATACAATACGGGCATGACAGTTTTCCATGTGTGCTCCATCTAGACAACATACCATATGGTGGGAAATTATTTATTGTAAAATTTATCTGTGTGGCAACATCATAACAAGGTTTTTCTGTATAAAAGTTTTCATCACCATACCATTCCAGACCAACAGCGTCAAATACTATTGTCCTATAGTTATTTCTTTCTGAAATCATCTCGTTGTAATCATTATTTTGAAAATTTGATGTACGTAAATTAAAATTATTTGACATAGATTCCCAGTGTTCAATCCATTTATAGTAGTTTACCATGAAACCCTTCCTATAAAGATGAACCATGACCTCGTCTGGTTTTTCAAAATTGTGATTTTTGTATTTGGCACATGGGCATCTTATTTTTTCACCATCCATGGAATATCTTTGCCCACATGCGAAATCTACGAATTTGGGTATGCCACTAATAAATGGCTCGTTAAGATGTCCGTTAGGATCGCGGCGATGATTCATCCATTCACGACTTGGGTCCATATCGAACAAAAATATCCTATGTATTAATTAACATATTCAATAAATGACTTATTGAATTCGTTACATTTAGAGCATAATATTGGGACCACAACAGTTAAACAGATAAATATATGTAACATAGTTTATTTCACCAAGATCCATGTAGCTAAAGATCTTAATTGCAACAAATTAACTACTTACTTCTTAAGTTAACTTCCTAACTTATCTTGTAATACCCGAGCCCCACCTTGCATTTACAAGTATTTATTTATATTTATTTCTTTCGTTATTTTTGGAAAATATGCTTTTGTGATTATTTGCCTGCATTTAATCTATAGTTAATTGTCTTACTATTTAAAAATCAATTGGTATTACGATTAATAGTAACCTATTATTAGGTGTTCTTATAACATGAATTAACATTAAGCTTAGGATCGTTACAGAGATGTAAACCTTCATATCATGACCAAGTAAAATTTTTTAGCTGCTTATAAGAGTATGGGTGATTTCCTTTAAAGTTTCGGGCCATTTCGGCTATTTTTCTGATTTTAGGGGTTTTCGGTCCGGAAAAGAGGTTTCAATTCGGGGTCAATTATAGGAAAATCGGAATCCCGCCTCGAAAAATGAGCATACGCCATTGAGTTTCCTTTAACTTGTACTATTTAATGGTGAAGTTTGGCAAAATTGTATCCCGGCCTGAAAATACGAAAATCGGGACACCTGCACACGAATTGAGCAAAAAATGGAACGTTGGTGTCACTCTCGGGAAGGGACACGTGTCCCTGCTGTGTTGGCCTAGAGGGCCTATATAAACGGGTCACTTAACCCTCTAAAATCAAACAGACAAACACTTTTCTCTGGCCCGATTACACTAAATTATATCGATTCAGTTAGTTAACGTTCCGAAAGTTCTAAAATTGGTTCGAATCTTCTCCAATTTTCAGCATTTTGTGGTGAGGAAACTTTTGAAAAACTCATGCTTATTTGAGTTAATTCATTTATTGTACAAGTTAGTTATTAATTTATAAATTGTAAATATAGACATGCTTGACTATGAGGGTTTTATTGTTTTACTTATTTATGGTATCTACATGTTAGTGTATCCATATTATGCTTAAATTTGTCCAGTTAATCGCTAATATATACTGCCCAATTTATCTGATAGTTTAGCATAAGGTAAGCAGAAATGCTGCCCAAATATTTCCAGAAATGTTATACATGTTATTTGCATGCCATCATAATGTCCAATTTATACTTGAAAATTGCTTTATTAAGCCGTTACTCGACTTGAATTATCTGAGTTGCTTGAACTCCTAGTATTGTTAAATGTACTTGACCAAGGACAATCTCTTCTGTTGTTCCCCATCTACATGTTTGACAAGTTACATAAATTATTATCTATTGTATGTTATATGATTACATGTGCATGCTTGTGTGTTATTGGGATTTGCAACCTCATGCACGATATCATTCTGACACCGGGCGGCATAGGGCTTGCCGGCGTTCCCGTGACTATCGTGGTCCTATTCCATCTTCTCACTTGGGACCCCTACTGCCCTTGGAGAGTTTCTCTCGCTTGGGACCAGGTCCGCCCTCGGAGATGATGGGTCATAGATTTTGGATACAATCTGGAGTATCCTCCTAGGAGAGATATAAGTTGTGATCTTGATTTGGGGCTAGCCACCTCTGGTGATATCAAAACATATCTTTTTACTATGCATTTAGGTATTCTCGCTTGGGACTACTACCGCCCTTGGAGATCTTGTTCTTGCTTGGGACCAGTATCGCCCTCGAAGAGGAAATACTATTTATCTTTATCACACTACTATTATTAATACATGTATCAAATGTGATTGAAATCTCAACTGGTTACCACATGTCAAAGTATTTTAGCATTTACCATATGTGAATCATTTACCGTACGTGAATGGCATCATGATTTGCAAAAGAGACCAACTAGAAATGTTTTCAAAACTCTTCTGTTTCATTCTCACTGAGCTTTCCCAGAGCTCACCCTCTTTTCTCCCCCTAGTGCAGGTGCAGCCTAGCTTGAGATGGAAATTGACTTTATATAATGAAGTTGAATGTTTACATGCTCGAAGCCTCTTGCTGTCGTATTTTGATCCAAGTTGTAAAAGTTAGAGTTTGTTTGTTTAATCTCGGGTAGAAGGGTAGCTATGCTGAAACCCTAGTTTGTAAATAGTCGGGTAGTTCTCAGGTCTCAGATGTTGTAACACCATTTTTTACTTAAATTATTATATAAAGTTTATTATTGAATAGTTTTCTGTATTTTCTTTCTCGTAAGGTTACCATTAATTATTTACTTGAGACCACAGCAACAGTGAACATAGACTTTGACCTAGTCTTGAGAAAGGCCGGGTTGGGGTCGTTACAGGTGGTATCAGAGCTTAGATAGCTCATAAGCTAGGATAGGATCTTCGGACAGTGGGTAGTTGTCTTTTAAGGATATGTGTTTGACATAATCATATGTGCTCAATGTGCTTATTTGTTAAGTGTGAATCTAGTTTCTATAAGTTGCATGTTTAATTGTACTGAAGTTATTAATTATATACATGCATTACCCGTAAAATGGTAAGTAATCCCCTTCTCTGAAAGAATCAACTAGTAGTGGATCTCCTCGACTGTGAATCAACTAAAGAAGGAACAATTGATCGGTGGTTCATAATAGTTTGGAAATAGTGTTCAATACTCGGCGCTTGATCGGCCGTTGGTATCCTCTTTTATATCTTCACTCGGAATTCTTGCTCGAAGTTCCTCATCGGTATTTTCTCTGGACTTCTTACTCGGTGATCTTATTTGGCATTCTGAGTTGGATTTCTTAAGTGGAGTCTTTATTTGGCACTTATATTGTCTTTATTTGACATTCATATTCGAGAATTCTCATATTATATCACTTGGTATTCTTACCGGGATTTCTTGTTTATATTCTCACATGGTATTCTTATATGGTGTTCTTTGGTATTCCCATCCGGGTATTTCTATTCGAAGCTCATATTTGGAATTCTTACTCGGCACTCGATATTCAATCTCGTGCAGTGGATCAGAGGTACTGGAGAAGTACATTGCGAGGATGCAATTTTATAAAGGGAAGAGGATGTAATACCCGAGCTCGACAATGCATTTACAAGTTTTTATTTATATTTATTTCTTTCGTTATTTTTGGAAAATGCGCCTTTGTGATTATTTGCCTGCATTTAATCTATAGTTAATTGTCTTACTATTTAAAAATCAATTGGTATTACAGTAACACCCCGATCCCTCTCGAGACCGGGAGTTCTATCAATCAATCTAATCACAACCCAAATCTAAACCCGGGCATAAATTTTCAGGGAAAACGGACGGAGTCTCCACTGTTTCTAGGCAAAATGTAAAACCTGCGACAGCATATAAGTGGACCAACACCGAGTCCAACCATACAAACACCTCAAGGACATCCGAGCCTTGGTTCTCAACAATTAAACTCAGCAAGTATACATACATTTCCAATTTACAACCTAACCTATCTCTTTTCATTTTTGACAAGTACATTCAAACTAGACAGTTAAACCATACTAAGCTACTGCATACAATAAACTATCATGCCATTCTAACTCTTTTCCTTTTGACATTACAAACATGCATTGAAGTTAAGCTAAGTTAACTAATTACATAAACTAGCTTATCCATTCACCTCAACTACTTAGCTAGATTTAAATTACATTTCTTTTAACAATAAATACATACAACATATGAAAGCATATATCTTTACAACTTCGACACTCAAGCCATATAGGCACGGAAGACAACTCTTCAGGCATGAACTTTCACGAAATCACGAACTTTCCAGCTAACATGACATTTCCTGAAATGTGGTGGTGAGGAGTGAGTATACACAACACGTATACTCAGTGAGGGCGAGATAGTTATCGAGGTAGAGAGAAAGAAGATCGTGCAATGCAAATAAGGCAGTTAAACAATATATCTGACAAGTAAGCATTCAATATAAACAATCAATACAATAAGCAATCAATAAAAGCATTAACACAACCATTCAAAGCTATACCACACTCTGAAGGCTATGGTTCACTCATACGAGCAATGTACCATTTCACGAGCGATACATCAATCTCGAGCTTGATGTTGACAACGATGACAATAAGCGCGCAACCACCTTATAACACCAGTTTGGAATACCCCGGGAGTAACCATCAATTCTACGACCCAAATCTCCTTGGGAGGCAACCCAAGCGAGAAAAGGGAATAGCTACGGAGCTAGAGCAACCAACACTGGCAACCCGAGGCTACCCAGAGAGGCCCATCACTCACGTGCGGGACACTATGCAATGCAAGACTCGATACAAGGCAATAAACGAGCGATAGCACAACAATACAAACTAGTGACAACAAACGAGATAACAAGCAATCACAATCAATACTAGCATTCAACTAACTTTTCAAGCATAACAAGCAATAATAAGCAACAATAACACCAATTAAACAAGTAATAGCAGTTCAAACATGAAAACAACAAATATCACTATTCAATCCCCAACTTCCAAAGACAATTACGAGCAAACGAGCTATGGGATCAGGAAACCGATTTCACTACATTCACTCAGGCACTACCAGGCACGTTCCTATGTTACTAAACTTCACTTTCTCACTCGAGACCTGAAAGTCCACCTACTGCGTTTGAACTACAGCTATGCTAGCCAGTCATTCAATCAACGCCACAACAGCGTCAAAAGTGCTTCCATACCCTCAATTGCGAAACCCCCAACTCCATTCGAGCACGGTCAACTTTTGGTCAAACGGCCCCTTTACGTTTCTTTGTCTAATTTCCAATTTTGACAAAGGCCGATCCGTTTTTATTTCACATTTTAGCTTTCTATCATTAATGACACATATCCAAATCAAGCAATCGCAATTCAGATCGAAATCCGATATTCTAGGGTTTACTATTCATAATTCCCTATTCATGTTCTTCCCTAATTTTAAATACGCATTTTCAACCGTTAAAATTGCTAAATAACTAACAAGCAATGCTCTACGAACCCTAAGCAAGCTATTTCAAGCAATAACAGGCATTATAATGCGATAAATATCGAATCTAAAAAATTGACTCAAAAATCAAATTCATATTAAAATGCACAAAAGCATGAAAACCTCACATAGATTGAAGACCAAGACCCGCAAGGACCCGAGCCACGACCCCCGAGCAGTTCCACGCACGATTGTAGAAGAAATTGAAAGCAAAATCATTTTTTTCTCTTGAAAACCATTCGGCCAAGGGGGGGAAACAAGGGTCATTTTTGGTTTTTTTTTTAGTCATTTTTGCCTTGTTTTTTAATTTAAAAGATGACAAGGGCATTTTGGTCATTTGCAAAATCAAACTTTAATTAAAAATAGTTAAATAAGCTTATTTTGATGCCATTAAATCTAATTCAAGTTAAAACAATGCAATTAAATGAAAAACAACTAAAACTAGTTAAATTAAACTAAAAACATTTTTCACTAAGTCCGAAGAATATTTCTCTAACTCTTATTTTCGAAATTCTACGATCGAACGGTCAATAATCGATCGCTAATAAAGTGATGAGCAATAATATAAAACTTTAATTATTTGAAAAGTAGAATAGTAGAATAGTTTAAAATTTACTCTGGCTTGGAGTTACTTTTCTCATTTATTTGAAAACCGAGTGATTTTAATGCAAGACAACCAAAACCGATTATTAAAATAATCAAAACAATCAAGGTAATCAATATTCATTTAAAATAATTAATTTAACTATTTCTAGAATATTTAAAAGAATTATGAAGTTAATATTAAGCTACAAATGAGAATTAATATAAACACGTAGTCAAATACAATTAAACACTAACATTTAAGATGACATTTAATTAATCACAAGAAAATAAATTCAATTACTATAATTATTAGAAATAGATAATAATCTTTTAATTATTCAATATACAACTACTAAATACTTCCAAGAGAAATATTAAAATAGTGCAAATTGGTTGATTTAACTAATTAAGCATTTAATCAAATGCAGTCAAGTGCTATTATATGCATGCCGGGTTCGGGTTATCACATCCTTCCCCCCTTAAAACAATTGCGTCCTTGCAATTCTTCTTCCAATAGGACTCTGCATCATCTAAAATCCAACTATGACTAATCTTCATCGGTTGCTGAGCAAGATAGCATATAAGAATGCTCGTAGGAAATCCCGAATAGAAATCCCAATCAAGAATGCCAAGGAAATACCAACTAAAGACTGAAGCAAAGATACTGTAGATATTATCAATACCACATACTAAAGGCAGGAAGAGTACCGAAGGAATACCCTATTTAAGAATCTTCAATAGAAGTCTAACAAGTACCCAATAAGAAAGTTAAGAGATAGCCAGAGTAGATGCACCTCATGCAGTGCTGATTACCGTAAATAGACCCAGCTGAAAGTTCTGTAAAGGAATATAGAGAAGAATACCAAAGGCCAACCTCTAAATGAAATCTTCCAATCACTGAGTTCCTACCGCAACATCTTAGTCAAACAGCAAGTATAGAGTTTCCCCTGAGTGGAAAGGCCGAAGGAGAATCCGTAAACACTACAAGATAATAAATCCAAGCAGAATTCCAAGTGTAGGATCTTCCAATAAATGCCAATAAGGAAAATACTAGTAGAATGCCCAATAAGAATTCCAAAGAATACCGTAAGTAATATGAGATAATGAGTCTGATAGGAATTCCAGTTACCAAACCAACTGAGGGATGCCAAAGAAAATACCCGAACAATGCTCCAATAAGAAAGTACTAAGAATTGCCCAATAAGTAACACTAAATAAATGACCACTAAGAATCCTAGAGAATGCCATTGAAGAATTTCTAATCAGGGATGCCAATGTCACACCAATAAAGACCAAGACACATATACCATAGATAATACTGTGCAGTAAGGCCGATTGAAATCCCATTAACCAAGTCCACCGAGAAGTGCCAACAAAAGTCTCCAAAGAACACCCGTTATGAAAACCAAAGAATGCTCCAAAGAATAACCAAATAAAACCCCAAGAGAAAGCTACTCTTTCACAACTGTTAAGCACAGATGTGGACCATAGAGATTTGCTAATAACCGAGCTCCAAAAGCAAACACCAATTCCCAAATAAAGGCTAGTCAAATGCCATTCATTTCCTGCCAATCCATACACCTTGAGAGGCTAGCTGTGAACCACTTTCTTCAGGGGAGAAAGAGGACTTACTTACCATTTCCACGGAACATGTATGAATGCCAAGATATCACATTTATACACATGCCTTAAACTATTATGCATGCAAGTTTGTAAAACAGTTTATAAAACAATTTATTCAACAAGTCACTCAAGCACGACAATCAAGTCAAGCACAACATAATCAATTCAAATCACGGCATGACCAATTCAAGACATTCCAATACACACATTACAAGCAATACTTCAAGCAATTAACAATTCACGAAGTCAATTTGATTCACGATGCCAATTTAATAGGTCAATTCAATGCACAACTAGGCACTTCACTTCACTTAGCACGCAATTAACACATAACACATAACTATATCACATAGGAGCACACATTCAGGTCAAGACACACAATCTCACATACAAGCATACACTTTCAAGACACACTTAACAAGCACACATTCAAGGGTCACTACCCATCAGACCGAGGACCCTGTCCCGGCTTATAAGCTAGACAAGCTCTGATACCACCTGTAACACCCCGATCCCTCTCGAGACTGGGAATTCTATCAACCAATCTAATCACAACCCAAATCCAAACCTAGGCATAATTTTCAGGGAAAATGGATGGAGTCTCCCCTGTTTCTAGGCGAAATGTAAAACCTGGGACAACATATAAGTGGACCAACACAGAGTCCAATCATACAAACTCCTCAAGGCCACTCGAGCCTTGGTTCTCAACAATTAAACTCAGCAAGTATACATACATTTCCAATTTAAAAGCTAACCTATCACTTTTCATTTTTGACAAGTACATTCAAACTAGACAGTTAAACCATACTAAGCTACTGCATATAATAAACTATCATGCCATTCTAACTCTTTTCCTTTGGACATTACAAACATGCATTGATTTAAGCTAAGTTAACTGATTACATAAACTAGCTTATCCATTCACCTCAACTACTTAGCTAGATTTAAATTACATTTCTTTTAACAATAAATACATACAACATATGAAAGCATATATCTTTACAACTTCGACACTCAAGCCACATAGGCACGCAAGACAACTCTTCAGGCACGAACTTTCACGAAATCACGAACTTTCCAGCTAACATGACATTTCCTGAAATGTGGTGATGAGGAGTGAGTATACACAACACGTATACTCAGTGAGGGCGAGACAGTTATCGAGGTGGAGAGAAAGAAGATCGTGCAATGCAAATAAGGCAATTAAACAATATATCTGACAAGTAAGCATTCAATATAAACAATCAATACAATAAGCAATCAATAAAAGCATTAACACAACCATTCAAAGCTATACCATACTCTGAAGGCTATGGTTCACTCATACGAGCAATATACCATTTCACGAGCAATACATCAATCTCGAGCTTGATGTTGACAACGATGACAATAAGCGCGCAACCACCTTATAACACCAGTTTGGAATACCCTGGGAGTAACCATCTATTCTACGACCCAAATCTCCCTGGGAGGCAACCCAAACGAGAAGAGGGAATAGCTACGGAGCTAGAGAAACCAACACTGGCAACCCGAGGCTACCTAGAGAGGCCCATCACTCATGTGCGGGACACTATGCAATGCAAGACTCGATACAAGGCATTAAACGAGCGATAGCACAACAATAAAAAACTAGTGACAACAAACGAGATAACAAGCAATCACAATCAATACTAGCATTCAACTAACTTTTCAAGCATAACAAGCAATAATAAGCAACAATAACATCAATTAAACAAGTAACAGCAGTTCAAACACGAAAACAACAAATATCACTATCCAATCCCCAACTTCCAAAGACAATTACGAGCAAACGAGCTACGGGATCAGGAAACCGATTTCACTACATTCACTCAGGCACTACAAGGCACGTTCCTATGTCACTAAACTTCACTTTCTCACCCGAGACCCGAAAGTCCACCTACTACGTTTGAACTACAGCTATGCTAACCGGTCATTCAATCAACGCCACAACAGCGCCAAAAATGCTTCCATACCCTCAATTGCAAAACCCCCAACTCAATTCGAGCACGGTCAACTTTTGGTCAAATGGCCCCTTTACGTTTCTTTGTCTAATTTCCAATTTTAACAAAGGCCGATCCGTTTTTATTTCACATTTTAGCTTTCTATCATTAATGACACTTATCCAAATCAAGCAATCGCAATTCGGATCGAAATCTGAAATTCTAGGGTTTACTATTCATAATTCACTATTCATGTTCTTCCTCAATTTCAAATACGCTGTTTCGACTATAAAAATTGTTAAATAACTAACAAGCAATGCTCTACGAACCCTAAGCAAGCTATTTCAAGCAATAACAGACATTATAACGCGATAAATATCAAATCTGAAAAATTGACTCAAAAATCAAATTCATACTAAAATGCACAAAAGCGTGAAAACCCTCACAAAGATTGAAGACCAAGACCCGCAAGGACCCGAGCCACGACCCTGAGCAATTCCACGCACGATTGTAGAAGAAATTGAAAGCAAAATCATTTTTTTTTCTCTTGAAAACCATTCGGCCAAGGGAGGGGACACAAGGGTCATTTTTGGTTTTGTTTTGAGTCATTTTTGCCTTGTTTTTTAATTTAAATGGTGACAAGGGCATTTTGGTCATTTACAAAATCAAACTTTAATTAAAAATAGTCAAATAAGCTTATTTTGATGTCTTTAAATCTAATTCAAGTTAAAACAATGCAATTAAATGAAAAACAATTAAAACTAGTTAAATTAATCTAAAAACATTTTTCACTAAGTCCGAAGAATATTTCTCTAACTCTTATTTTCGAAATTCTACGATCGAACGGTCAATAATCGATCGCTAATAAAGTGATGAGCAATAATATAAAACTTTAATTATTTGAAAAGTAGAATAGTAGAATAGTTTAAAATTTACTCTGGCTTGGAGTTACTTTTCTCATTTATTTGAAAACCGAGTGATTTTAATGCAAGACAACCAAAACCGATTATTAAAATAATCAAAACAATCAAGGTAATCAATATTCATTTAAAATAATTAATTTAACTATTTTTAGAATATTTAAAAGAATTATGAAGTTAATATTAAGCTACAAATGAGAATTAATATAAACACGTAGTCAAATACAATTAAACACTAACATTTAAGATCACATTTAATTAATCACAAGAAAAAAAATTCAATTCCTATAAATATTAGAAATAGATAATATTCTTTTAATTACTCAATACACAACTACTAAATGCTTCCAAGAGAAATATTAAAATAGTGCAAATTGGTTGATTTAACTAATTAAACATTTAATCAAATGCAGTCAAGTGCTAATATATGCATGCCGGGTTCGGGTTATCACAATTACGATTAATAGTAACCTATTATTAGGTGTTCTTATAGCATGAATTAACATTAAGTTTAGGGTCATTACAGGGATGTAAAGCCTATATCATGATCAAGTAAAACTTTTCAGCTGCTCACAAGAGTATGGGTGATTTCCATTAACTTTTTGGGTCATTTCGACTGTTTTCCCAATTTTAGGGGTTTTTGGTCTAGAAAAGAGGTTTCACTTCGGGGCCAATTAGTGGAAAATCGGGGTCCCATCACAAAAAAGGGGCATACGCAATTGGGTTTCCTTTAACTTGTACTACTTAATGCCGAAGTTTGGCAAATTTGCATTCCGGCATGAAAATATGAAAATCGGGATACTTGCGCACGAAACGGGCAAAAAATAGAATGTTGGTGTCACTCTCGGGGAGTGACACATGTCTTGGGACACATGTCACAAATGCATGGACGTGCCACGCATCGTGACACGTGGGCCTGAAGAGCCTATATAAAGGGGTCACTTGACCCCCTGAAATCAAACAGGCATACAATTTTTTCTGACTCGATTCTATTAAATTATATCGATTCAGTTAGTTAACGTTTCAAAATTTCTAAAATCGGTCCGAATCTTCTCCAATTTTGGGCATTTTGAGGTTAGGAAACTTTTGAAAAACTCATATTTATTTGAGTTAATTCATTTATTGTACAAGTTAGTTATTAATTTATAAGTTGTAAATATAGACATGCTTGACTGTGAGGGTTTTATTGCTTTACTTATTTATGGCATCGACATGTTAGTGTATCCCTGTTATGCTTAAATTTGTCCAATTAATCTGTGACACCCCGACCCGTGCATATAATTATTTTATTAATGTGCATATATTTATATGACTACTTTAATTATTCACATATATTTATTTGCATAAAATATCATATTTTTGGTTTACGTGCATCTATTTCGTTTAACATGTATTTATGTGCATTCACGAACATTTAAGTAAATTAGAAATTGTAGTAAATAAATAATTGTATTGATAAACAATAGAGTAATTAAATAGATGAAGATTAACTAAAATGGAAAACTAGTAGAATAGCATTTAGTTGAATGGCATGTTGGTCATTTGGGTCTTTTGTCTTCCATTATATACATACATACACATACAAACACCACATACACACACAAAAATCAGACACACACTCACACACACTAAAAAATGCCTAACACACACAAACACACATTCAAGCTTCAAGAAGAAAAATCAAGAGGAGAAATTGAAGATCCAAGTTGTTTTCTTCAAGATCTTGCATCTATCTACCTTGCTCAAGCTTTTTCTTGCATCTTCCTTGTATTTTGAAGTGATGATTTTTCTAACTCAACTATTTTTCCATTCAAGCATGTTATAATCTTGCTATTATGTGTTAGCTATATTTTTTTTTGATGAACTTATGCTGGTGAAGTGTATTAGTTGAGTTTATGCAATATTTGTTCTTAGTTAATTGTGGTAGCTTCTTGTGAATTTAGGTTGATGAATTAGAGTTAAGATGATGCGTTGAAGTCTAGAAGAGTGAAAATGGATAGATTAGAGGCTATACAATTAACAAAGTTGCACAAAGAAGATTTATGTAGAAGTTCTAAAACTGGACAGAAATGAGTTATTGTATTTCGGAGCCTTTTTGTCATAGCAAACGAACATGAAACTTAACAAAATTTACACAGCAGCTAGATTAGGAAGTTTAGAACAAATGTTGATTTCTAGGGTTGAGGCTAGTTCTAACGTTTTAGGCCTCTGATTTAGCTATTTCTGAAATGTGTCTGGGAATATCGCTGGTGCAGGGCAGTTAAGCGCAGTCGTACGGAAATAGTTGTATCTTGAGGAATTTAGATCAGAATTGAGTTTCGTTTGGTTCTAAGATTATCTACACTCGAAGGGATACGATTATATGTGAAAATCAGAAATTGTAGAGGTCAATAGAATGGGTAATGAATTTGATAAAGTTAGGGTTCTGTTTGAAGATTTGGAAATGGGCATGTTTTCGTGGGGTTCTACTTGCTAGGTGTTGTATTGCATATCTATCTTGTATATTAAAGTTCATAAGTGAGTAAGAGCATTTCTTGATGGTTTTAGAAGTTTTATATTTATTTTCATGTTAGACCAAAGATTAGTTAGTAATGTATATATTGAAGACCAAGTGTTTGATTATTTGCTTGAATGAAGTGAATGAGGATGAAATCAAGCTTAGTATGAGTTATGAACTAAGAATTGGATAAGAAATTCAAGTAAGTTATGCATATGTTTTCGGACCCTTTATGATACTTTGGAATTCTTGAGTCATTGATGACTAGTTAGGTTTAGAACTTCTTGTTCAATAATCTTTTAGAAGTTTTGATCTCTAGTATGTGATATGCAATAACTGGATAAGTTATAGTTAAATACCTAGTTAGTTAGTTAAGATTTTGGTGATTTAAAGGTATTTTGAAACTATTGTATTTAATGAGCATTTGATTAAGCCTAATTGCAAGTTTTGGAGTTAGAGAATATATAAGTATGTAGAATGTTACTCTTGTTAATAGAATGCAATGTATGGTAATGTGTTTTAGAGCGCATTTTAGTAGTTGAGTTGGGGATTGTTTAAATTAAGTTGTTAAAAGTCCAACTTAGTTGCTACTATATATGAAGGTAATGATAGCCGAGAGAACCAAAGAATGATGGAACCATAAATAATGCTAGCTAGAAAGAGTTATGAGCATTAGTGAACTAAATACATACTAGCTTAATTTTCATGAAAATAAAGTGATTCTTAAGTATTGGTTGCTAGCTAGATTTTCCTTGTTTATATGTTGTAGTGTCTTGTTAATATGTTGTATATGATATATATAATGATTCATGTGTAGTAGAGCTTTGAAATTAGTTTTATAGTGAAACAATTGGAAAAAAACATGAGTTACAAAATTTGGAAAAATTGGACAGATTTGCATGCCTGCGTTGTAGGACCAATTTGACCTACCAAGGATATGTTGTAGTAGATTCATAGTAGAACAAAAGTGTATTTCTAAATCTTGGCCAAATTCTAGCTCTAAGTACTCGTTTTTCGATGGTTTCCGAGGGGCATGTGATTAGGCGTGAGCTGGACAGTTTTCTCTTGTTGCAGTCAATGTGACATTTCCCCCTTCCCCTTTGCCTTGTGCTTATAGTTTATAATTTATAGTTAAGATCAGTAATTTTATTGAGGAGTGTTATAGTTGTAGCCTTGGTTGTGTTGTTAATTAGTGGAATGAAGAGAACGTATGGTTAGAAGACTTTTAAGGTAGTAAATGTTTGGAAGATGTTGCCAATTATAGATTAAATAATTGTTGAACTTGTATTAAATTAATATATGATTAGCACTAGTTGTTTCTATTGTATTTCTTCCACTGATTACTACTTCATGTGAGATAACTTTATATGTGAACTAGAAGCTCTATTGATTGGATAATTAGCTATGTTTAGAGTGTTCAACTTGGATTCATGGATGTATAACGAAATGTAAGAATTAGTTGTTAATATCTAAAGTTAACTTTTGTCAATAGTTACTAGCCTTACTCATTTCATATGTGCCACTGTTCACCTACCAATGTTAGTTATTTGTATGACTACCTGAACTATGTAATAATGTGGAATAAACAAGTGATTGTATAGCTTCTATTGTTGTGGGTTGAGATTGCATATTAGTTAAAGCTAGAATTGCTATAATCTTGTTAAAAGTGTTACACTTATATGAATAACTAGGGGTTTGCACATTTGAGCGGATTCAAAAAGGTTTAGAGTAAGCCTAAGCTATACCCTTACAAGTTTGGCAAAGGTGAGGGAGTTTTCACCTTTTCTGTGCATCTTAACTTGATTTATTGTTTCTAAATTGAATTATTTAGTAATTGATAAGGTTTATATGTATTTTTTACTTGCAATCTTGAGTCTTTTCATGTTGTTTGTGATTAACTATGAGGGTAGCCTACTTTGTCGTTCCTCTTATGTGGTATTTGATATACTTGGCTCTCGTGATCTTGTCTCAGGGTTGCGCAACCTTTTCGCACATGGTAGCGTTGAGAAACACGGGCGGCATCGGGTTTGCCGTGCTCCTCCGACTACCATGGTGGCTATTCCCTTTCTCTCACTGAGTATACTCCACTATCCTAAAGGCGTGGTTCACCTGCTGGGCATATGGACCTACCTCACGAGAAAGGGTCGTAGGATCGGGGTACATTCGGAGTACCCCATTTTGGAGGAGTAAGGGTTTGCCGGCACTTGGTTGAAGATCTTGGCTTGTGGCTCGTGATCGAAGACAAACGTAGAATCGTATCCTTTTTATACATGGTTAAATACTTGTCTAATTAACTTTGTTATTTTGTGTTGTATATGTTATTATTCTTGTTGTATTTCATGAAAGCATTCCTTAGTATGTTGCATCACCTCTCTCACTGAGTATACATGTTGTACACTCACCCTTGTTTCTAACACCTTTCAGGATCAGTGCTATCTAAGGTAGAAAAGAACGCTCGAGAGTTTTGTGTTGACTATGCTGGCTTACGTGGATTGTCATTGAATTCAGTTTTGTAATTGTAAAGTTAAGTTTAGAATGTATTGATAGTTATGAATGGCTTGTAAAGTTTTATTAACTTGTAATCTTTATGTTGTTGTCTAGTTGACTTGCATGCTTGCAGGATGAAATGGATTTTGAGGTTGTGGATTACGGTCTTGTGGTTGTATGTTGATGTTTATAGGTTTCTAGATAGTGCTATATATAGGGAAAACTCCGTCCGTTTTCTCCTAAATTTTGTGCCCGGGGTTTGGAATTGGGTTGAGAATAGTATGTTTAATAGAAGTCTGGTAGTTTAGCATAAGGTAAGCAGAAATGCTGCCCAAATATTTGCATAAATGTTATACATGTTATTTGTATGTCGTCATAATGCCCAATTTATATTTGGAAATTGTTTTATTGAGCCGTTACTCTACTTGAATTATCTGAGTTGCTTGAACTCCCAGTATTGTTAAATGTACTTGACCGAGGACAACCTCTTCTGTTGTTCCCCATCTATATGTTCGGCAAGTTACATAAATTATTATCTATTGTATGTTATATGATTACCTGTGCATGCTTGTGTGTTAAGTGGTACTGCAACCTCAGGCACGATAGCATTCGGATGCCGGGCGGCATAGGGCTTGTTGGCGTTCCTGTGACTATCGTGGTCCTATTCCCTCTTCTCGCTTGGGACCCCTACCGCCTTTGGAGAGTTTCTGTCGCTTGGGACCAGGTCCGCCCTCGGAGATGCTGGGTCGTAGATTTTGGATACAATCCAGAGTATCCTCCTGGGAGAGATAAGAAGTTGTGATTTTGATTCGGGGTTGGCCACCTCTAGTGATATCAAAACATATTCTTTTACTATGTGTTTAGGTACTCTCGCTTGGGACCACTACCGCCCTTGGAGATCTTGTTCTCGCTTGGGACCAGTACCGCCCTCGAAGAGGAAAGACTGTTTATCTTTATGACACTACTGTTATTAATACATGAATCAAATGTGATTGAAATCTCAACTGGTTACCACATGTCAAAGTATTTTAGCATTTACCATATGTGAATCATTTACCGTACGTGAATGGCATCATGATTTGCAAAAGAGACCGACCAGAAATGTTTTCAAAACTCTTCTGTTTCATCCTCACTGAGCTTTCCCAAGAGCTCACCCTCTTTTCTCCCCCCAGTGCAGGTACATCCTAGCTTGAGATGAAAATTGACTTTATATGCTGAAGTTGAATGTTTACATGCTCGAAGCTCCTTGTCTGTCGTATTTCGATTCAAGTTGTAAAAGTTAGAGTTTGTTTGTATTAATCTTGGATAGAAGGGTAGCTATGCTAAAACCCTAGTTTGTAGATAGTCGAGTAGTTCTCGAGTCTCGAATGTTGTAACACCCATTTGTACTTAATTTATTGTATAAAAGATTATTATTGGATAGGTTTCTGTATTTTCTATCTTGTAAGGTTACCATTAATTATTTACTTGAGACTGTAGCAACAGTGAACATAGACTTTGACTTAGTCTTGAGAAGGGCCGGGTTGGGGTCGTTACATATCTTAAATTAAACTATTAACGTAATCTTAAATGAACTTCTTCTAAATGCAAATAGTAGTACTTATCAGGGAAAATTCTACATTTAGTCCCTATTGTTTGTAAAGTATCTCAGTTTAGTCCTTATTGTTTAAAATGTCTCAATTTAGTACCTATTGTTTAACCAGAAGTTTTAATTTCGTCCCTATTGTTTAAAATGTCTTAATTTTCTCTTAACATGTTTTTCAAAAAGTTTTAATTTCGTCTTTATTGCTTTAAAAAGTTTCAATTTCGTCCCTATTGTTTTCTTAAATTTTTAAATTGAGATATTTTAAACAATAAGGAATAAACTAAAATTATTTGCAAACAATAGGGAATAAATGTGAGATTTTCCTTTTTTATCTTACCACTCTAATCTTATCTATTTTACTTTCTTATATTTAAAGTCCACCATCCAACATTTATTAACATAACCAAGCATGGAAGATAATTAAAAACATAGTATATCATTAGAGTAATTATAACACATACTACGACCTAACAAGCCATACAATCTATAACTTCAAAATACAATTGTTCAAGCAACACATATACATGCAAGACCTATACTTCTTAAGTGAAAGAACATCTTAATGAACTACTTCACCTATACTTCTTACATACTAAACTACTTATCTTACTTATCTGACTTTGTTAACTTAACATATTTATTTATCTTGCTAAACTTATGAAATTAAATTATCTATATTTCTTACTTATTAATTAACTTAATTTATTAAACTAACTTATTTAATTATTTATTCCATTATCTTAACTTTAATTACTTTTTGGAAAGTTAACATATCATACTATCATGGCAACTATCTAACCTAATTTAACTTACTTAATTTTCAAGACACACACGGAATATCATATCGGTATTCTTACTTGTTAATCACATTTAATTTATCACTTGAGTTAACTTAACTTTACTTAAACAGATGACTACAACTACAAAAAAAAACAATTCTCCACCAACAACAAAACACCCCTTTATCCATTTACACAAACATCATCTTCACAATATACTTTCAACTCAATTCTCATAATATACAAAATCAAATACATAACAAATAATCACAATAACTTTAATTTAATTAAATGGATTTACTATTACAAAAAAAAAATTATTGTAAAACTTCTAACTCATACAGTCATCAAACTCACCTGAGCCGATGGAAACTAGATAAGTCAAAACCAAATATCTGAAGCCCCAAACCTTCCAAAGAAAAGGCAAACACATTGTATTAAACAAAAAAATGCAATGTATAATAAAAAATATTCATTAAATTTATCCAATGTATTTTTGGAAAAAGAAAAACCAAAAAAAAATTAAAACCAAAAAAAGAAAAAAATCAGAAATAAAAAAACAAAAAATATTCACACAATCAAAATATTGGTAAATTAAAACACATTTTTGTTATATAAAATAAATAAAATACCAAAAATTGAAAAAAAAAAAGCTATAAAAAAAATAGAAAATTTAACCTAAAAACTAATATCAAAATAAGACCAAAAAATTAATTGTATTAACTTCACTAAAAAGTACAAAACAAAAAAAATATATACATAAATTAAATGTTATATATAGATGTATATAATAAAAAAAATATTTATTAAATTAACACATTGTATTTTCGAACAAAAAAAAAAAATAAAACCGAAAAAGGAAAAAAAATTCAGAAATAAAAAAAAATTCAAACTACCAAAATATTGTTAAATTAAAACACATTTTTGTTATATAAAATAAATAAAATACCAAAAAATTGAAAAAAAAATTAAACTATAAAAACAATTACAGAAAATTAAACTAAAAAACTAATCTAAATATCAACACAAAAATTAAATATATTAACTTCACTAGAAAGTACAAAACAAAAAAAAATGACATAAATAAAATTTTATATATACATATATATAACAAAAAACACAAACACATTATATACATGTGTATATACACATATATATATAGACATATACGTATAGTATACACACACACACACATATATATATATATACGTATAGTACACACACACACACACACACACACACACACACATATATATATATATATATATATATATATATATGTATATATACATACATTGCAAAAGAAAAAAATAATGGTAAATTTTCGGATTTTACCTAATATTCAAGGCAAGAGGGGGGTGTTGAGGGATGATAATGCAATGGGAAGGGCAAGTGGTATGAGGTAGGGGACACATGGGTGGTGGAGGGGGGGTATGGGGGGGGAGGGGGGCTATTCTGTGTTTTTTTCAATGGGTGGGGGGCACTTTGTTTTTTTTTTTGAATTAGCTGCCCTCCTCGTTTTTCGTTTAATGGGAACCAACTAAGCTGGTTCCCCATGGTGACGGCCCAGTCAGGCCGTCTCCAAATTCGAGACTGGACCATCCAGGTCTAGTCTCCATTTAGGAGATGACCCAGGCCTTCTCCAAAATGGAGACTGGGCTCTTTATTTTGGAGACGGCCTAATTCGAGACTGGACCATCCAGGTCCAGTCTCCATTTAGGAAACAACCCAGGTGGTCTCCAAAATGGAGACTCGGCTTTTTATTTTGGAGACGGCCTAGGCCGTCTCCAAATGGAGACTAAACGGTCTAGTCCAGTCTCCATTTTGGAGACGGCCCAGGCCCTCTCCAAAATGGAGACGGACAGGTCGTCTCCAGTCCAGTCTTCATTTTAGGAGATGGCCCAAGCCGTCTCCATTTGGAGACTGGGCTCTACATTTTGGAGACGGACAGGATGGAGACGGACAGACCATCTCCAAATGGAGACTGGGCTCTCATTTTGGAGACGGCTCAGTCCGTCTCTATTTGTTAAAGATGGCTCAGTCCGTCTGTAACACCCCAAACCCAACCCCATGCTGTAGGTCCAGTCCGAACCCGTTACTCGGACGGAGTTTCCTCTGTACCGTGGACTAAACTGTTACTTGTAAATAGCCACATACAATTTTTAACTCACATCCAACAACATATAAAATCTATTCTTCAAGATTTTCATAGCCAACCCAAGGTCACAAGGCCATCTGAGCCTTGGAGCAACAAAATCTACTTAAAGCAGACAAGCATGCAAGACAATGTTAACTTTATCTATAAGTAGTTGGATACGTCTAAAACCAAGTTCTTTTATCAAGTTAATAAACACCCAAGCATGCAATAAGAGAAGAAATCCAAGAACAAATATTACAGACCATCTAACTTTAGCCAACATACAAGATTACAACTTCCAAGTATATCTACAAGACCTCAAGGTCTCAAAACACAACAACTAATATCAACTCCAAGCAAATTGCACATATGATCAACCTTATCACATAGGAATCAAGAAATCTGATCTACATGCACTTCTTCTTCTTGCTCTACTGCTATCAGCTGGGGATTTACCTCAGCTTCTCCTGAAACATGTTAAATGAGGAGTGAGCAACAATGTTGCCCAGCAAGGGTCGTAATGCAACATACCGGGACGTGTAATATGAAATGTAATCACAAGAAGTCATATATATAAATAACATAAACAACAAGATCAAATAATCAAATAGTCAAGTAATTAACCACATTAAAAAGGATACGGTTCCACTTCAAGTCTTCAATCTCGAACCACGAGCCACGAACTTCACGCAAGTGCCGGCAAACCCTTACTCTAATAAGTTGGGATACTCCGGATGTATCCCGATCCTATGACCCTTTCTCCTGAGATAAGTCCATATGCCCAGCAGGTGAACCACGCCTCTGGGGTATTGGAGTATACTCAGCGAGAAAGGGAATAGGTACCATGGTAGTCGAGGGAGCACGACAAGCCCGACGCCACCCATGTTTCTCGAAGTTACCATGTCTGAAAAGGTTGCGCAACCCCGAAGCCAAACCACAAGATTCAAAAACAACGAATAACAAGTAAGAGGGTCGACAAAGTAGGCCGCTCTCACATTAAATTGCAATATGAATCAACATATACACGAAATAGCTTTATAGTCTCAAAAGAAGCAATCAACATAACTTTTCCCTCACAATCTACTCACATAGCTCAATTATACTTTAGATAATCAATATAATACATGATAACACAACAACAAGCTCCAGATGCATCAAAAATAGCCAAATATTATTTTTTCCCTTTCTTTAACCAAGTTTTTCTTCTCCTATGTGCATTTCAAGGTTACCAAACCAAATTCTAATCATATTACATTTCTAAGTAAGCCAAAAGACACCTATTAAGATCATAAAAACCCAATTTAGAAGCAAAAGCTCGGGAAGGCCTCGAGCGGGTTTTAACTACAATTACCATATTCAAACCCCAATTTCAAGCAACGAAACCACCAAAAGTTCTTCCATGCCCCAAGGATCCCTAATCCAAAGTCCAAACGTGTCCGGATTGTACAACGAGAAAAGTCCCCTTTTTAAAGTCAACTAATTTTTGCAATTTAGCTCGGTTTTGGATGATTCAACTTCACGTAGCCTCCTAACTAGCTTCACGAGAGTTTAGAGAACCTAATTGAAGTCTCAATTCATTCCAATTAGCAAGTTTATTCAAAACCCTAAATACAAGCACTATTCATCATCTCTTTCATTCAATCTATACATTCAACCATAGAATTTGATAACAAGCTACATAAGTTAGTTCTATTCTAAAGAACTCACAACAAGCATTCATAACAAGTATTATAGCTATATTTGACAATTCAAGAATTTTAACATATGTGCACAAACTTTAAATGCAATAAAAATACAACTCCCTCACAATTTTGAAGATGCAAGCAAGTAGTAGGAGCTCCTAGTTGCCTCAAACCCTTCATAGACCAAGCCAAGAGTCCAATTCATGCACCAAAGTTGAAGAAAAAGTCTCCTCTTTTGCTATAGGGTTGTCGGGTTTCCTTGGGGGGCTTTGGGTAGTTTTTAGCTTTTTATTTTTATGAGTAAATGTGTATATATGTATTATAATATATGTATACATGAGTAAGTTAAATAATATTATGTCAAAGATTATAAAAACTTAGTCAAACCAATTGAAACTCAAGCTAAATGTTAACTAGTTGAATTTAATGTTACTATATACGTAACACTATTCAAATGATATGGAAAATATTTTCCAAATATATGCACCCGAACTCGAAAGTCCAAAATGACAAGTTCCTGATTCCTATTATGTGTCCTATGACTTAGGAAAAATATAAAATCAATCATTTGAGACGGTCGAAAATCTTATGAATAGTGCTTAATAGTAACACAATTAAAGAAAACCAGAAATACACATAAAATGCACAAGTAATTATGCAACAGTTATTTCAAAATATGTGATGAAATCCCGGGCGTCGCACCCTTTCCCTCTTAAACTAATTGCGTCCTTGCAATTCTTACATGATTAGACAAATAGCTCCGGGTGTTTTTCTCTGATCTGATCTTCTCGCTCCCAAGTGGCATTCTCAACTCCGTGATGGTCCCAAAGAACTTTTACCATATGAATACTCTTGGTTCGAAGTTCTTGAATCTTTTTGTCAACCACTCGAAGAGGTTTCTCAACATATGCCAAAGACTCATCAATCTCCAACGGTTCTGGCTCAATAATGTGTGACGAATCAGGATTATACTTCCTCAACAATGACATGTGGAATACATCATGAATCCTACCCAAACTCGGAGGTAATGCCAATCTATAAGCCAAATCACCAACATTCTCAATAATATGTCCCCACGTATCTAGGACTGAGTTTACCTCTCTTTACGTATCGAATCAAACCCTTACGCGGAGAGACTTTCAAGAATACATGATTAGCCACTGAAAATACCAAGTCTCGTTGACGTCTATCAGCATAATTCTTCTGTCGACTCTGTGCCATAAGCATTCTCTTCTTTATAAGTTTCACATTATCCGCCATCTTGATCATCTTAGGTAAAATAGTTGGATCAATAGTTTTCATTTCACCTACCTCGTCCCAATACAATGGAGACCTACATTTATGCCCATAAAGTGCCTCGTAGGGTGCCATACCAATAGTAGCCTGGTAACTATTATTATAAGTAAATTCCGCTAGAGGTAGATACTTTTCCCAACTCTTGCCGAAATCCAGAGCGCAAGCTCGCAACATGTCTTCCAGTATCCTAATAGTCCTCTCTGACTAACCATCTGTCTGCGGGTGATATGCAGTACTAAAACTCAGATTAATCCCCAGAGCCTTTTGTAGTTTCTGCCAGAATTGTGATGTAAACCTGGGATCCCTATCCGATACTATCTGAGATGGAACTCCATGCAATCTCACAATATTTTCAACATAAAGATCAACTAATTTATCAAGGGAATATGTTTTCTTTGCAGCAATAAAATGAGAAGTCTTTGTCAACTTGTCTACCACAACCTATACAGAATCATTACCTCACGGTGACCTAGGTAAATCCGATACAAGGTCCATAGAAATCTGGTCCCATTTCTATACCGGAATCTCTAATGGTTGTAACAATCCTGTCGGTCTGTGATGCTCCGCTTTAACATTCTGACAAGTCAAACATTTAGCCACATACTCGGCTATCTCACTTTTTCATGTTGTTCCACCAGAAACTCTACTTTAAATCCCTGTACATCTTAGTGCTACTGGGATGAATCGTGTAATTAGAACCATGAGCCTCAGCAAGAATCTCATCTTTCACAGTTGAATCACTAGGAATGCATATTTTATTTCTATACCTGAGTAGTCCATCATCATGCAACTTGAAGTCGGACTCTCCCCCTTTAGACTTCTCTAGAAGCTTCAATAACTGAGGATCTGACTGTTGCGCTTCTCTGATTCTAGATAGCAATAAAGACTAGATTTATAAGCTAGCAAATTGGATACCTGATCTAGAAGCCTTTGGTTTCCACAAACACATCTCTTCCACAGACTCCCAGTCGTTGATTATCAAACTAGTTACAACAGCTTTTCGGCTCAATGCATCTCCAACGCCTTTGCCTCATATTCAAATCATTTTGAGAAAAGAGATACTTTAAACTCTTATGATCAGTAAATATCTCAAATTGATTACCCCACAAGTAATGTCGCCATTTCTTTAAAGCAAAGACAACAACAGCAAGCTCAAGATCGTGCGTAGGATAATTAATTTCATATGGTTTCAATTTCCTAGAAGCATAAGCTATCACCTTACCATTTTGCATAAGAACGCAGCCCAAACCTTCTTTCGAAGCATCACTGTATATCACCAAATTATCAGTTCCCTCAGGCAATGCAAGAATAGGAGCAGTGGTAAGTCTCTTCTTCAATTCCTGAAAACTGGCTTCACACTTATCATCCCAGTTAAATACAGTTTTATTTTGGGTTAAGGAAGTCAATAGTCCTGCAATTTTTGAGAAGTCTTTAACAAACCGCCTATAATAGCCCGCCAAACCCAAGAAACTACGAACTTCCGTGACAGTTTAGGTCTTTTCCAAGTCATCACCACATCAATTTTTTGCAGGATCTATAGATATTCTCTCCTGTGAAATAATATGGCCTAAAAAGGCAACCTGTTTCAACCAGAATTCGCATTTGCTAAATTTGGCAAACAATTTATGTTCTTGCATGGTTCGAAGCACAATTCTCAAGTGTTCTTCATGCTCTGCCTCAGATTTAGAATAGACCAGTATATCAGCAATAAAGATTACAACAAACTGATCCAGGTATGGTCTAAACACTCTCTGCATCAAATCCATAAAGGCAGCTAGAGCATTAGTCAACCCAAATGATAATACAACAAACTCATAGTGGTCATACCTAGTTCTAAATGCAGTCTTGGGTACATCTTCTCTACAGATTTGCAACTGATAATAACCCTGCCTCAAATCAAATTTAGAAAATATAACAGCACCCTGCAGCTGATCAAACAACTCCTCAATTAAGGGCAAATGATATTTATTTTTCACCGTCACCTGATCAAGACCTCGATAATCAATACACAATCGCAGAGTCCCATTTTTCTTCTTTACAAATAACACATGAGCACCCCAAAGTGATGAATTAGGCTGAATAAAACCCTTTTCAAGTAGGCCCTGTAGCTGAATTTTTAATTCTTGCAACTCAGGGGGAGCCATTCTGTATAGGGTTCTAGAAATAGGATTAGTCCCTAGCAATACATCAATCACAAACTCTATGTCTCTGTCAGGTGGTAAGCTCGGAAACTCCTCAGGAAATACCCCCAGAAAATCTTTTATAACAGGTACCTCGTTCATTTTCAATTTATCTCTAGGTTGATTAATTAGATAAGCCAAATATGCATCACAACCTTTACTCAACATTTTAGTAGCTTTAATATAAGATATGATACGAGTCCCAGTAGATTTTCGATTCTTAGTGACTTTAATAATAGGTTGATCAGGTACTTCTAAAGTTAAAACTTTTCTTCTACAATCCAAACATGCATAATATCGCCCCAACCGTCCCCAAGATAACTTCAAAGTCCCAAAATGGCATAATAATCAAGTCAATAGGATACATGCGACCCTCAATACAAATATCATAATTTCTACACACAGACTCCGTAACACATTTAATACCCACATGACTACCTACTTCAATCACATATGACAGTTTATCAACTTTTAAAGTAGCAGATTGTGCACATGCAGGAGTAATGAATTAATGTGTAGCCCGACTGACTATTAATAAGAAAAGTACCTTCCACCATCACCATCGTGTTTGGAAGCTCCTCCTGATCGAGTGCAAATACCCGTGTCTGGCCTTGCGGTACAATAGCTGCTCCTGAAGGTCTAGTCTGAGCACCCTGGCTTAAAATTTATCCATGACTCTGTTTAAACCTGGGGCAATCTCTAGCTCTATGCTGATCACTGCCACAACCCACGCATCGACCCAATTTCCTCCAACACTCTGTCTCTGTGTGGCCCTTGCGATTGCAATGATTGCACTATAGGTTCTTCTTGGGAGCAGTACCTCCTATAGGAGTTCTATAAGTAGATGTAGTAGAACTACCCTGCTGAGATCTAGCGGTTACTGGACGGGTCTGTGACTGTCCCTGTGGTTGGCTCTGAGCTGGTCTCGGCTATGACTGTGCCTGTAACACCCCGGCCCCTCACAAAACCAGAAGTTCTATTAAACAATCTATACTCATCCTAATACCAAACCCTGTCACAAAATTTAAGAAAACCGGACGGAGTTTTCCCTATTTATAGGACTAATTGGATACCTGTAAACAGTAAATAAAGCCACAAATATAACCCACATCATTCTCATACAACTCCAACTCCAACCATGCCCCGTCTCAAAGCCATCCGAGCCTTAGACTAACTTAAACATCAAACATACAAGCATGCATTCATTAACTGTTAAAGGTTCATGATTATAATCTCACTTATCATACCACTCTAACATTAACTAGTTTTCTTTCTTATAATTTAAGTTCGTCAACCAGTCAAAACATGCAAGCATGCAGCTACTAGACAATAAAGTAAAGATTACAAGTTATTACAACATTACAAGCCATTCGCAACTATCAATACATTCTAATTTTAACTTTACAATTACAAAACTGTATTCAATGACAATCCACGTAAGCCAGCATAATCAATCACGAAACTCTCGAGCCTTCTTTTCTACCTCTGATAGCACTAAACCTGAAAGGTGTTAGAAACGAGGGTGAGTATACAACATGTATACTCAGCGAGGAAGGGGAAACGGGAACAATATACCGGGGGTTCGTGCAATGCAGCAACTTAACACATTTAATACAATAAATAAACAATGGATAACAATTCTAAGTCCACACTTTAAAAAGGATACGATCGATAACCCTTATCATTCCAAGTATTCAATTCTCGATCCACGAACCATGACTCGATCACGATATGCCGACATCCCAAACACCAAAGGGTACTCCGGATGTACCCAATCCTACGACCCAACACCCCTTGGCAATCTCCAGACCAGGCGAGTGAGGGAATAGGGTACGGAGCTAGAGCAACCAACCCTGGCAAGCCCGCTGCCACCCAGAGAGGCCCATCGCATCCGCCCCGACGATAAGGTTGCGCAACCATTGACTCGATAACACAGGAAGCAATAATAATAACAATATAATAAAATAAGCCGATATACAAACAAGGAGGACAACAAAAGAGGTTGTCCTCGAGCACACACATCATCAATCACGCCATACGATGAAATATGATACATTCATTAGTCTATAATTGCTAAACTAATCCAACTAAAACACTTAAATAACTTAGTATCGAATATTTAGCATATAACAAGATAAGACACTTAGAATGCACATAGAAATGATCCCTCACCTTTTAGGAAGCCAAACATGCGCGAATTAAGCCAAGATTCCCTCAATATTCTCTAAAAGCATCAATTCCCTTCAATTATCACTACCTAATACAATCAACTATATGCATAAGAAGTGATTTCTTATTCTCAACTAAAGCTAGTTTATAAAGCCATTAATTTATCCAACTCTATTTGATTCCCTTTAATTCACATAACTAACAATATATTTCATGGTTTAACAAGCATTCTAATCAATATTTGAACAATACATAAACTCAAGTGATCACATATGCAACATTATTTAATTTTCCACGTATCAGACAAAGACAATAGCATAATAAATAACATATACATAGCCATGATAATTCATATAAGTAGAAACACTATATAACATCTAACCAATAAGTTATATAAGCGTATCTTTACACATATAATGCAATTAATAAGCAATATAAACATGTTTAATAAATCTTTAACTAAAATCGAAATAAATTAACTCACAACTTCTCCGAATAGATGAACTTGTTATATAAGTACATTTAAACATTTATCCAATCAATCAAGAATCAACTAACAACAATTATTACTATGGTTCATTACTAGTTCCTTTAGTGCATTCTAAATTCATACTCACCCAAAGCCATGTAAACCAAGCAACTTAGTTCACGAGACTTCACTTTTATAATACGTACACTACACAAAGGTATATAAACATTTAATTACTCAATTATAAAGCAATTATCATGAAATTAACTATGCGAACACAAATGGATCAATATTATACTTTTCACAAAACTTAACCAAAAGCTCACACATACCTTAGAATAGCATTTAGACACGCTAGGAGCAACTACAAAGCAATACAAGTACTAAAACAATTAATTCATTCATTTCCCCTTTGTTCAACTAGGCTATTTAGCTTCATACCGGAATTCAATGATCAAGTTAAGCTAGCTAACCATCCTACCAATCTAAGGATACCTAAATACCTCATTTAGAACCTCCAAATCATAACCTAGAGCACAAGTACACGAAAACACCAAAAATGACTCTTTGTGGGTTTACACTACAAGTACCAATTTCAGAACCCAAACAAGCGAAAGGAAAACACTTCTAAGGTTTCAATACTTAATAAAGACTAGTCATAAACTCGAAATGTGCTCGGATTCGAGTTAACCCGGAAACCCCTTATTAAAGTAGCCTATTTTGATCAAATTTCTCAAATTTTGAACATAGCAAGTGCAATTAACATTTTTTCCACACTTATGGACCTAATTAGCAACTACTGGAAGCCTCAAATCGAATTAAATTGTAATTTTTTTCAAAAACCCTAGTTTGACACTATTCATCATCTTTCCTAAGTGCCATTTTCATTTTCAAACATTCAACAAGCATTTTAAACCATCAAATATATTCTATGAAGTCATTAGAGCATATAAGAAGCAACGGAACAAGCAATAAACCACTACAATATTATATCACAAAAATAATAGCATAAACTTTAATTGAATTTAATACAAGAATATAATGCACCCTCACCTCTTTTGAAGATCAAAGAATGGTCTTAAGGTCCTAAGGATGAAGCACAACCAATTTGGGAAGCAATGGAAGCAAGAATGAAGCAATGAACAATTTTTTTTTGTAGAAGTTACTATTCCCCTAACTCTTTTTTGGCCATTTTTTGACCCCTTTTTTTTTGTTTCTTGGCTTATAATGTTTTCATGAAATGGTCAAAGGGTGGGTCAAGCAATTAGGGTATTTTAGTAAGGGTAAATGGGTCACTTGGGTTATTAAATTTCAGCAAAACAAAATGCCAAAAATCTAGAAAAAATTATGCTGGTACTATTTATCAGACATTTCGTGAATTTTTTTTCGTTGATCCCGATATGCAATGCACGCATGGTCAGGGGCTATAGTCCCCTAACAATATGTAGTATTTTATAAAAATATAAAATGCATGAAAAGAAATAGTTGAGTTTATGGAAATATGAAAAACAAAATGAAGTAATTAGTTAAGTTACATCTAAGTTAACCATTTAATGAAATGCTAGGTTCGGGGTGTCACAGTGCCTGAACTGGTCCTAGGCAGCTCTGGGTCTGCCTCGGCTATTGAGTCTGAACAGACTACTGATACCGTCTCTGGTAGCCCTGACTCTGGGACTGATACTGACGTTTACTTGACTAACTAGACTGAGCTAACACATCTGTCTTACGTTTCTCATACCTCGATGCGGCCCTGACTACTGCAGCATAACTCGAATAATCCTGCGAAGATAGATTAATCATAATATCACTCCTCAACCCTGTGATAAATCTCTGAATCTTTATGTCCTCTGGATGTACTAAAGCTGGCACGTATCGAGAAAGTCTAGTGAAAGTAACCTCATACTGATCTACAATTATGTTTCCCTGCCTCAAAGCTATAAATTCATCTTGATGTCTCTCGTGAGCTACTACAGACACATACTTATCCCTGAACTCACGAACAAAGTCAGCCTACACATGTTGGACCCTCTTAGTATCCTATTTCTCTCTAATAGTACACCATCACTCCTCAGCATCACCCTCCATTAAGAATACAGCATAAGTAATCTTTCTCTTATCATTGCACTCGAGTATCGCAGAGACTTTCTCAAACGTGTTCAACCACATCTCAGCTTTCATGTCATCTGGCTCACCATAGAAACTGTACGCCCCGTGGTGCAAGAATTTGTCATACAAGTTACGCCCAGCAGTACCACTACCCTCTACTCTAGCAGCCTGGTTACCTCTGCCAACACCTGTCGTACGCTGCTAAACCACAAACTGAGCTATATTATTCATGGCGGTGGCCATTATGGCCAAAATCTGTGCATTGCTTGGTTCCTGACCTTACGGTACATTTCCTGCTGCCCCTGCACCTTGCCCAGGTACAACTGCCTAGGAGCTTCCTCCGGCTCTCTCCTTGGTCTTCCCCTTCTCCTCATCTCGATGCTAGAAGAGTAAAATATTATAATAGGCAAATAGATAATGCAAAGATAATATGCACATTGTTTTCAAAACATCTTACTCACATAAGATAACATATAAAACACTTAACAGCATTAAACACTAAACTTTTCATATTCATATCATATCATGCTTTACCAATCCTGTTACATGCTAGCATGACTTTTGCCCAAGCACTTAGGCAATTAAACAATCACATAGTCACATAATTCAACTTTCACATATAGACCTCTACCCACAAGCTGAGAAAGTTAACCCAACTTCATGCATTCAAGTCGCGCTGGTACTACCTAAATGCAACGCCCCGAACCCAACCCCACGCTATAGGTCAAGTCCGGACCCCTCACTTGGACAGTCTCCTTTGTACCGTGGACTAAACGGATACTTGCAAATAGTCATATACAATCTTTAACTCACATTCAACAACATATAAAATCTATTCTTCAAGATTTTCATAGCCAACCCAAGGTGACAAGGCCATCCGAGCCTTGGAGCAACAAACTCTACTTAAAGCACACAAGCATGCAAGACAATGTTAACTTTATCTATAAGTAGTTGGATACATCTAAAACCAAGTTATTCTATCAAGTTAATAAATACCCAAGCATGCAATAAGAGAAGAAATCCAGAATCCATTATTACAGACCATCTAACTTTAGCTAACATACAAGATTACAACTTCCAAACATATCTACAAGACCTCAAGGTCTCAAAACACAACAACTAACAGCAACTCCTAGCAAACTGCACATATGATCAACCTTATCACACAGGAATCAAGGAATCTGATTTACAGGCACCTCTTCTTCTTCCTCTACTGCTATCAGCTGGGGATTCACCTCAGCTTCTCCTGAAACATGTTAAATGAGGAGTGAGCAACAATGTTGCCCAGCGAGGGAGATGATGCAGTATACTGGGGCGTGCAATATGATATGCAATCACAAGAAGTCATATATATAAACAAAATAAAGCAACAAGATTAAATAGCCAAATAATTAACCACATTAAAAAGGATACGGTTCCACTTCAAGTCTTCAATCTCGAACCACGAGCCACGAACTTCACGCAAGTGCCAGCAAACCCTTACTCCAACAAGTTGGGATACTCCAGATGTATCCTGATCCTACAACCCTTTTTCCTGAGGTAAGTCCATATGCCCAGTAGGTGAACCACACCTCTAGGGTAGTGGAGTATACTTAGCGAGAAAGTGAATAGGCACCATGGTAGTCGAGGGAACATGGTAAGCCTAACGCCGCCCGTGTTTCTCGACGCTACCATGTCCGAAAAAGTTGCGCAACCCCGAAGCCAAACCACAAGATTCAAAAACAACGAATAACAAGTAAGAGGGTCGACAAAGTAGGCCGCCCTCGCATTTAATTGCGATATGAATCAACATATACACGAAATAGCTTTATAGTCTCAAAAGAAGCAATCAACATAACTTTTCCCTCAAAATCTACTCACATAGCTCAATTATACTTTAGATAATTAATATAATACATGATAACACAACAACAAGCTCCAAATGCATCAAAAATAGCGAAATACTACTTTTTCCCTTTCTTTAACCAAGCTTTTCTTCACCTATGTGCATTTCAGGTTACCAAACCAAATTCTAATCATACTACATTCCTAAGTAAGCCAAAAGACACCTATTAAGATCATAAAAACCTGATTTATATGCAAAAGCTCGGGAAGGCCCCGAGCGGGGTTTAACTACAACTACCCTATTCGAACTCCAATTTCACGCAACGAAACCACCAAAAATGCTTCCATGCCCCAAGAATTCCTAATCCAAAGTCCAAACGTGCTCATATTGCACAACAAGAAAAGTCCCCTTTTCAAAGTCAACTAATTTTGTAATTTAGCTCAGTTTTGGGTGATTCAACTTCACGTAGCCTTGCAACTAGCTTCATTAGAGTCTAGAGCACCTAATTGAAGTCTCAATTCATTCCAATTAGCAAGATTATTCAAAACTCTAAATACAATCACTATTCATCATCTCTTTCATTCAATCTATGCATTCAACCATAGAATTTGATAACAAACTACATATGTTAGTTCTATAGGCTCTAAAGAACTCACAAGCATTCATAACAAGTATTATAGCTATAATTGACAATTCAAGAATTTTAACATATGTGCACAAACTTTAAATGCAATAAAAATACAACTCCCTCACAATTTTGAATATGCAAGCAAGTGGTGGGAGCTCCTAGTTGCCTCAAACCCTTCCTAGACCAAGCCAATAGTCCAATTCATGCACCAAAGTTGAAGAAAAAGTCTCCTCTTTTGCTATAGGGTTGTCGGGTTTCCTTGGGGGGCTTTGGGTAGTTTTTAGCTTTTTATTTTTATGAGTAAATGTGTATATATGTACTATAATATATGTATACATGAGTAAGTTAAATAATATTATGTCAAAGATTATAAAAACTTAGTCAAACCAATTGAAACACAAGCTAAATGTTAACTAGTTGAATTTAATGTTACTACATACGTAATACTATTCAAATGATGTGAAAAATATTTTCCAAATGCATGCTCCCGAACTAGAATGTCCAAAATGACAAGTTCCCGTTTCCTATTATGTGTCATATGACCTAGGAAAAATATAAAATCAATCATTTGAGACGATCGAAAATCTTATGAATAGTGTTTAATAGTAACATAATTAAAGAAGACAAGAAATGCACAAGTAATTATGCAACAATTATTTCAAAATATGTGAAGAAATCCCCGGTGTCACACCGTCTCTATTTGTTGGAGACGGACTGGGTCGTCTCCAATATTCTATTTTTTCTTTTTTGTTTCCTTTTTTGGTTATAATTATTTAATATTTGATATATTATAATATATTGGTATAAATTATAAAAAAAGCATGTTAATATACAACCTTTGTTTCGATTGTGTATGACATTTTATCAAACTAATACGTAGTTGAATTAGTAATTTAAATTTTTTGAAAACGAACTAAAATATTTATAAAAATATAATGTAAATGAAGTTAATTCATTAATAATTCCGTGAAATTGATTATATTCCAAAAATATAGTACTAAGCGTCAATTTTTAAAGTTAGACAAGTTATAAATATTTAATTATATTTTTACCAACTGCACAATGTTCATAGGATATTAATAAACCGCTTATGATATTGAATTAGTTCTCAAAAGTGTATCATATGTATAATGTCAAAATTATAGAATTTCAAAATATTTGCATAATCCATAAATATTTTATAATTAAATATATAAAAACAATATAGATAAATTGTCATTAAATTAAACAAATAGTTAACTAATGTAGTTGTAAATAAATAAAATATGTTATAACAGTTCAGCATGTTTTATAATTAAAATAGTTAAGACATAAAATTTCCTAAACAACGGGGCACTTTAATTATGTTGAACTTAAAATATTTGAAATTATACGACAATTACGTAAATATTATATAACTATTTCTTTCAATAGTAGACTTAAAATAAGTTGTATGATAATCGTCTTATCATGTTTTATAATTAACGTTTTAACATAACATAATTTATAATACTTTTATCAATGTCGTCAAGGCACGCTACTATTATTCTTCGTCACGGGCTGTGATATGAACCATTGATCAATCTTGTCAAGGATACTTTAAAAACATGGTGTACGCTACCACGGGGCATAAAGAAATTGAATTGGTAGGGGCCCGTTTCACAATAGAGATGGATTCAGCAGCTTTTAAATCTCGAAAGTAGCGTGCATGTCATGTCCTCAATTATTTGACCCATGGAAGACGAATGGTACGCAGCCACGTGACCGAGAATCATGCGTACGATAAGAACATAGTGTATTCTACCACGGGGCAGGAGGAAATTGAATTGGCAGGGCCCCGGTTCGCAAGGTAGATGGATTCAGCAACTTTTCAATATCGAAAATAGCGTGCACGCCATGTCCCCAATTATTTGACCCATGGAAGACGAATGGTACGCAGCCACACGACCATGAATCATGCCTACGATAAGAACATGGTGTACGCTACCACGGGGCAGAAGGAAATTGAATTGGCAAGGCCTCGATTTGCAAGGTAGATGGATTCAGCAACTTTTCAATATCGAAAATAGTGTGCACACTATGTCCCCAATTATTTGACCCATGGAAGACGAATGGTACACGGCCACGTGATTGCGAATCATTCGTGCATACCATAACATATTATAAAATGAAGAGTTGTCTCGCTACCGTCACCAAGCTATCGAAATAGCATTCAATGACTTGTTTCCTATATATTACACTCAGAAGTGTGCTTTCTGTAACACCCCGATCCCTCTCGAGATTGGAGTTCCCGAACCCAATACCTAAGTCACGAAAAATGAGGGAAAACGGATGGAGTCGCCCCTGTTTATAGGGCTATCAGTTCACCTGTAAGCCGTAACTTATCCTCAAAAACCACAATCCAATTCCAAGGTACAATCCCATTCATACAAGCATGCAAACTAACTAGACAATCAAGTAAATTATTGAAGTTATTACAACCCACCTACAATTATTAACTTATACAAGAATACAAGCTTTACTTTATATTACAACCTTTTAGACAATAGAAACATACACAAGGTTTCATAATCTCAAAACAAAACACATACAACCACCAACTTGCATTTCCTGCACATACACCAGTACATAACATCCAACCACAGCTTTTCCTGTTAAAACGAGGAATGAGTAACCAAAGTTACTTAGTGAGGGAGGTGATGCAGTAAACCGGGAAGTGCTACATGATATGCAACCAGATAACAACATATTCAATACCAACTAAAAAAGCTAAATGGACAAGTATTTAACCATGTATAAAAAGGATACAGTTACATTTGTCTTCCATCACGAGCCACGAGCCAAGATCTTCAAGCAAGTGCCTGCAAAACCCTTATTCCTCCAAAATGGGGTACTTCGGATGTACCCCGATCCTACAACCATTTCTCTTGAGGTAGGTCTATATGCCCCAACGAGGTAAACCACGCCTCTGGGGTAGTGGAGTATACTCAGTGAGAGAAAGGGAATAAGCACCATGGTAGTCGAGGGAGCATGGCAAACCCGATGTCGCCCGTGTTTCTAGACATTACCATGTTCGAAAAGGTTGTGCAACCCGACACGAATTCAAGAATTCACGAGATAATATCAAACAAACACGAAGAACTACGAGATAACAAGTAAATGGTACATGTAAACTTTATCAATTAGCCAAATCATATAATCTGAAAACAATGAAATAAACTAAGATGCACAAAAGGGTTGAAGACTCCCTACCTTTACCAAGCCTCAAGATGTAAAAATGGGTTAGTTACTCTGACTTTCCTTGGATTAGCTTGAATATGAATGCCCTAATTTTCATATAAGTATAACACTTTAGCAATTGACTATAGAAGGTTTAACAACTATCTTCCACATCCAAGAATCTATATTACATACTTTATTTCATTGTAACTTAATTAAACACCATAGTTTTGTAACAACATAGAAGCATTTACTAATATATATAGTTAAGATAACTATAATTAACCAAAATTGTAGTTAACATATAAACTAAATGCCAACTGTACAAGTGGACTCAACTAACATGCATTGGTTAACATCTTTACATTTAACTTACATTCTAATTAATTCTTCAAACATTCAATTCAAGTTCCCAAGTGCAAAGTTAATACCGCAAGCTCAACTAAGACATTTTCCAATTCTTCTAACAGAAGCTTAACTTAACCAATTCGGTTACCTAGGCTATTGACCTCCAAAATATTTTATTTTTACATATAATCGTAGCTCTTCAAGTGTAGTTAATTTTAGGTTCAAACGGTACTAAATTCTGAATTAAATTCCAAAAGTTATAACCCTTACCGCGCAACTACGCATAGCTGGGCAGAACCAGCGATTTTTTAGCTATATTTCGGAAATGATATGTTCAGAGGGCTAAAACGTTAGAATTAGCCTTAGTCCTAGAAATCAAAATTTGTTCTAAACTGCCTAATCTAGCTTTTGTGTAAATTTCAATAATTTTCGAGCACTTTTTCTAGGTCAAAGAAGCTTCAAAAAATAGGGGCAGTAGACTGGCCCAAAACAAAACACACTCACACAAGCACCTAGTTGAGTTCTACCTTGGTTTCATGCTTTGCTTGCTAGCTTTAGGCTTTACTTTGGCACATACAACACTTATTTAAGCAATTAATGAGTCAATTAATAACAATTATCAATATAGTTCATAACTAGTTCCTTTAGTCCTCTTTCAAGTTCATACTAAACTAAAGTCATACAAACCAAATAACTTAATTCATAAAACTTCACTACTATGATACGTACGCTTCACAAGGCATATAAATATTTAATTACTCAATTATAAAGCAATTATCATAAAATTAACTATGCAGACACAAGGGGTCAATATTATACCTTTCCCAACACCTTACCACAAGTTAATACATGCCTCAAAAATGCATTTAAACACTCTGGAAGCAACTATAAGGCAATACGAGTACTAAAGCAATTAATTCATTCATTTCCCCTTTGTTCAACTAGGCTATTTAGCTTCCTACCGGAATTCAAGAATCAAGTTAATCTAGCTAACCATTCTACCAATCCAAGGATACATAAATACCTCATTTAGAACCTCCAAATCATAACCTAGAGCATAAGTATACAAAAACACCAAAAATGCCTCTTTGTGGGTTTACACTACAAGTACCAATTCCGGAACCCAAAGAAGCAAAACGAAGGCACTTATAAGGCTTAAATACTTAATAAAGACTAGCCATGACGTCGAAACGTGCCCGGATTCGAGTTAACCCTGAAACCCCTTTCTAAAATGGCCTATTTTGATCAAATTACCCAAATTTCGAGCCTAACAAGCGAAATTAACATTTTTCCCACACTCAAGGACCTAATTAACAACTACTAGAAGCCTCGAATCGAATTAAATTATAACTTTTTTTGAAAATCCTAGTTTGATACTATTCATCATCTTCCTCATATAGATTCTTACTAAAAATTTAGTTCCAAGCTATACCAATGCATAAATATGTTCTCTAGCATATAATAATACCATATCTAGCAAGAATCAAGCAATTTATAGCAAAAAAATAGTAAATCTGAAAATTATAAAAACTCGGCATAAACTTTAAACTAGCTAAAATGATGCACTCTCTCACTTGTACAAGGTTGTAGGCAAGTAGTGATGCTCCTAGGCGCTCCAAAGACAAGCTAGAAGACCAAGATGCAAGGATTGAGCAAAGTTTTGTTCTCTTTTTTTTTTTCCTCTTGTGGCCGATGGGTAGGGGGGACATAAAGGGAATTATTGGATTTGTTTTGTGTGTTGTTTTGATGCTTGTGTGATGTAGTATATGTATATGATATGTATATGGTTTAACTTGAGGTCAAATACTACTAATAACTTAGTCAAAATATGCTACAAACTTATGTAAAGACTAACTAATTAAATTCTCACACTATTCCAACGTTTCACTATTCCTACGAACCAAGTTTTATTTTTCCTAACACGTGTTCCCGACCTCCGAAGCTCAGAACTCCAAGTTTCCGATTCTTTTTATAAGTTATACTATCTAGGAAAAATATTAAATCGAGCAATTTAGACAATAAATTTTCTTATGAATTAAACTAGAAATAAAACACATTAAAATGCACAAAAGATATGCTACAGTTATTTATGACTATGATACAAATTCTCGGGCGTCACACTTTCTCATAGCGTCTCAAATTTTCAAAAGATAGATTTCAATTAATTTGTTTCCAGGATGAGTAAGGATCAACAACATCACTCAGATTTTCTTCCAAGACCAACAAAAGATGAAGAGGTGGATACAATGAAACCGTATCCAAATTACAGCGAATACGTTAAACCCCAACTTGATCTAAAAGCTCTGCCAAATTATGACGGATACATTTCTAATGCCCAAGTACGCCAAAAAGTTCAAGACGACATGCTACGGATCTATTGCCCAAACGTTTTCCCCTAATATTTCTATCTTTTTATCATATTGGAAGCATCAGCATTAGTAGTATTTGTTACAATCTGTAACAATGTTATTACGTTCTTCTGCCTGATTTGTAGTGTCCGCTTGTTATGTTTTAGTGATCATGATGTACTATGTTAGGTATTAAGTTGGTGTGTTTTTGTATTTGTCGCAAATAATTTGTAATCTTTTAATTATGTTTGTTTCCTATTAAGTCGTTTTGTTACTGTATTAATAAAGGATGATATGTAATCCTTTATTAATTATGAATGTAAAACTAAGTTTATGTTTCTAATGATTTAACTATTATAATAAAATATCTTAATTTTAATTCCGTTTTGTTGATTTCGAAGAACTAATTGTTTATAGCGGTGCATTACGTTAAATATTAACCATCTATATAAGTTGCTCTTCACAGAGATAATAATTTGTCCCATAAATTCTTCAAAGGCTATAAATATGTTTTTATTTATAGTAAAAGTCATATTTTGTTTTGTAAGTAATGATGAATAAATTATTATTACAATCAAAGCCCCAAATGTGGACGACTTATTTATGTAGACGCCAATTCATGACATTATAAGAAGGAAAAATAGTAGTCACTAGCTGTATGTATAATTATTACATTAAAATAATTCATCTTATTAATTGTAAATTTAATGCTTTTAAAGCACATTTTGAAATTGTTATATGAAATAATCGTAATTGTTAAACGTAAACTTAGAACTAATTGTTTGTATTATAAATTACGACAATTTTCATGTCCCGTCAATAATGTTGACTTTCATATTCACTTTACTCCTAATAGTTACAAAAGTTAGAGTATTTACATCAAATTGATAACAATGGAGACTGAACGGAAACATATTATTTTTGTCGATTGCAGGGTGACTAAATTGCGACGCGTTTTACAGACCGTCTCCAATTGGCGATGGCATGGGGACAACATGTCATTATCTGTCATCAAGTAGTACCATATGGTCACTTTTGGAGACAACATATGATGTCGTCACCATATTGTTGCCAATTGGCGACGACTTGGTGATGGCGTATGTAGGTAGTCTCCAAAACGTAACAAAATTGTCACCAGATTGTCACCAAAGTGGCGACATCGAATTCCGTCTCCAAACCGTTGCCAATTTGGTGACAAAATGGCGACAACCTGTAACGCCCCGATCCCTCACGAGACCAGGAGTCCTATTTATCACGTTATTCTCAACCCAATTCTAAACCCTGGGCACGAAATTTAGGAAAAAACGGACGAAGTTTCCCCTATATATAGGTCTATCTAGAAACCTTCCAACAGTCACATACTAGTCCTGAATCACAATCAACCATTCATACAACCTAGCTTTCAAGATTCATAAAGCCAACCAGCTCCTCAAGGCCATCCGAGCCTTGGAACCCAACAATATATCACACAAGCATGCAAACTAAATCCACTGAAGTTCTATCTTTTTAATCCACTTATCATACCACTCTATATTATCAATCAAGCTTTCTTATAATTTGTATCCAACCAACTAACTAGTTTTCATCGTCTGCACAAGCATGCACTACTAAGTAATAAAGTAAAACAAATAAAAGATATTATAAGCCCACTAGTACCTAATCATCAAACAAAACAAAAATTTTAATATTACATTCCTTGATATAACATAAATGCATACATGGGCATAAAGTCTCAAATACAATACAAGCATATCATGATCACATTCTTCCATGTTTTACACACTGATAGAGCAAGTAGGTCACACAGGAGGCAATCCAATCTTCAGCTTTTCCTGAAATATGTTGAAAAGAGGAATGAGTAACCAAGTTACTCAATAAGGGAGGTGATGCAACATACCGGACGTGCATTATGATATACAGATACAAGAAATCATATATATAACATAAACAACAAGATTAAATAGTAAGTAGTTAACCACATTAAAATGGATACGGTTCCACTTCAAGTCTTCAAACTCGAACCACGAGCCACGAACTTCATTCAAGTGTTGGCAAACCCTTACTCCACCAAGTTGGGATATTCCGGATGTATCCCGATCCTACGACCCTTTCTCCTGAGGTAGCACCATATGCCCAGCAGGCGAACCACGCCTCTGGGGTAGTGGAGTATACTCAGCGAGAAAGGGAATAGGCACCATGGTAGTCGATGGAGCACGGCAAGCCCGACGCCGCCCGTGTTTCTCAACGCTACCATGTTCGAAAAGGTTGCGCAACCCGACACGAATTCAAGAATTCACGAGATAATATCAAACAACCACGAGTAACCACGAGGTAACAAATAAATGATACATGTAAACTTTATCAATTAGCTAACTTATATAATCTAAAAACAATGAAATAAACTAAGATGTACAAAAGGGTTAAAGACTCCCTCACCTTGGATCTGACTAATTATGCAAGAAAATAGCTTCGACTACCCCAACCTCCTCAGACTAGCTTGGACATGGACCCTAGCGTGTTCATATAAGTTTAGCACTTTAGCAATTATCTATATTAATTTCTAACTTAACTTAACTTTTGATTAACTCAATCCACAACAATAGAAGTTATATATAATCACCTTTATATCAAATTGCCACATAGCCCAAGAAATCACACAAATGACTCTAAAGCATTTCCTTAGTCTTGCAATGGCATTAGCTACATTACCATATAACATGTTAAACTCCCTAACTAACTTAACTTTGTTTATACCACAAGGAATATCAAGTTAAACTTCCAATTAAGACAACTACTTTAACACTTAAACATAATTCAACTATAACATGTTCTAAGAGTCATTATCATGCTTATTTACTCAATACAACATATACAACTCAATTAAAAATCAAATATAGCAATTAAGTAGTCCAAATAACTAACTAAGCAACAAGTTCAACCAATTCATATAAATTCTAACAAAACCCTTTTCTAATTGCTTACGAATTAGGTCCTAAACTTCACATACGATATGGAATTTCAAATCTAACTTTACCAATCCTATTTAGCCATATTATGACACACCTAAATCCCATGAAACCACATTTCTAAACATGATTACACAAAAATACCAAAAATCTCTTTAAGTGATTTGAACTACAGTTACCTAGTTCGATTAACCAAACCACATCATAAATACATTTTAGAGGCAAAAATCTAACTTCCTAACACGTCTAAGGTTATCTAGCTATTCAAACATGACAAATTCAAACTTTCATTCCAAAGTCCCCTTTTTAAGCTAGGCAATTCTACTTCCATACGAAATTCAAAACTCCAATTCTATAGACCAACCATAGTACATCCCTAAGGATATCAAATGACACCTATTAAAGCCATGAAAACCCACTTTGGAGGCAAAAGCTCAGAAATGTCTCGAGTGGGTTTTAACTACGACTACCCTATCTGGACCCCAATTTCACGCAACGAAAGCACCATAAGTGCTTCCATGCCCCAATGATACCTAATCTAAAACTCAAACGTGCTCGAATTGCATTACGTGAAAAATCGCCTTTATAAAGTTAACAAATTTTACATTTTAACTTATTTTCGGGCAATTCAACCTCACGTGAGCCTTTGTCTAGTTTCACTAATATCTAAAGTACCTAAAGGAAGCCCCAATTCAATCTAATTATCAAATTATATCAAAATCCCAAATTTTCGGATTTTACTATTCACTACACTATTCATCATCTTTCTCAAGTGAAATCTTGTCAAAAACTAAGTTTCAAGCTATACCAATGCATATACAAGGTCTCTAGCATGTAATAATACTATATAGAACAAGAATCAAGCATGTTATGGCACATTAATGGCAAAATCCGAAAATTGCAAAATTAAACTTAAACTTTAAAATTCCATGAAAATGCAAAAATTCCTCACAATGATGTTGTAGATGCAAGGAACAAGGTTGAGCTAGGTTGAAATCCCTTGTTGAAGCTTAGTTGACATAATCCAAGATCAAGATTTGAAGATGAAGAAATCCCTCTTTGTTTGCATAGGGTTGTCGGTTTTAAGTGGGGCATTTGGGAAATTTTTGTTTTAGTTTTATGAGTATTTTGCTTATATGAGTAGTGTATTGTATATATGTATGAGTAGGTTATGATTTATTAAGTCAAATGCCACAATTACTTGACCAAATGAGCTTAAAACTCTAATTAAATGCTAACTAATTCAAACTAAGGTTGTTACGTACGTAACACTATTCAAATGATGCAGAAAACATTTTCTAATTGTATACTCCCGAGCTCAAAAGTCCAAAATGAAAATTTTCCGATTCCTATTATGTATCATATGACCTAGGAAAAATATTAAATTGCATATCCGAGACAATAAATTTTCTTATAAATAGTGCCTCAGAAATAAACAATTAAAGAAGACAAGAAATGCACAAGTATTTTATGCAACAATTATTTAAAATATGTGTGATAAAATTTTCGGGTGTCACATTCTTTCCCCCTTAAACAAATTGCGTCCTCGCAATTTCTTCTTTTCAAGAGAAATCCACATATGCATCGTGAATACCTTGAACAAGTAGTTCGAATGCGAAATCACAAAGAATTTCAAGTAGAAGTACCAAGGGAATACACCAATAAGAGCCTTCATATGAAACTCCCTAGAACCCCATCACTCATGAATGCCAATAAGAATTCTAACAAAATCTTCATATTAAAACTGGAAGAATACCAGATGAGAAATCCAAAGTGAGAAATCAAAAGAAATCCCAACTATGAATGCCAAATAAAGGCTTCAATTAAGAAATCCAATTTAGAACTCCGAATAAGATTACCGAAGAAGAAATCCAAGGGAAAATGCCAACAAGAGCTCCAACAAGAATTCCAGAGGAAAATACCGAGAAAGATAACAGTGGCCGATTATTAAATATCAAGTTCTAAGTAATGAATATTATCCACTGATCATCATAAACTACTGATCAACTGCTCTTTTTCTGTCGGTCCACCTCTTAGTAGGTCCGCTACTAGCCGACTCTTTCAGGGGGGGGGGGAGGAAATTACTTACCATTTTGAAGGGTAATGCATGTATGCAGTTGATTCTATTTAAAAATAAATTCTTAAAGCACATTATTACAAATAACTAAAGTAAGTAAATACTTAATGAATCAATTAAATACACAATTAATCATATCAAATACTCATGTCACGTAACCCTCACATATTGCATCTATATACCACATAAATGCACTCATGATCACATAATGCACATATCACATATTTCTCATTACTACACAAATAAGTCACATAGGTCTACACAAAATCACACATTTGCACGTATTGCAAATTTATCAGGTTAACACAATAAGGCACATAAGTACCCATTTTCGTACAAGCACACACAAGGTTTACATACAAGCACGTTCCTATTCAAAACACACTTCGCATGCACGCACTCGAGGGTCGCATCCCGCCAGGCTGAGGACCCTGTCCTGGTTGTGAGCTAAGCTCTGATACCACTTCTGTAACGCCCCGATCCTTCACGAGACCAGGACTGCTATTTATCACGCTATTCTCAACCCAATTCCGAACCCCAGGCACGAAATTTAAGGAAAAACAGACGGAGTTTTCCCTATATATAAGTCTATCTAAAAACCTGCCAACAGTCACATACAAGACCTGAATCACAATCAACCATTCATACAACCTAGCTTTCAAGATTCATAAAGCCAACCAACTCCTCAAGCCATCCGAGCCTTGGAACCCAACAACATATCACACAAGCATGCAAAATTAAATCTATTGAAGTTCTATCTTTTTAATCCACTTATCATACCACTCTATATTATCAATCAAGCTTTCTTATAATTTTTGTCCAACCAACTAACTAATTTTCATCGTCCACACAAGCATGCACTACTAAGTAATAAACTAAAGCAAATAGAAGATATTACAAGCCCACTAGTACCTAATCATCAAACAAAACTAAAACTTTAATATTATATTCCTTGATATAACATAAATACATACATGGGCACAAAGTCTAAAATACAATACAAGCATATAATGATCACATTCTTCCATGTTTTCCACACTGATAGAGCAAGTAGGTCATACAGGAGGCAATCCAATCTTCAGCTTTTTCTGAAATATGTTGAAAAGAGGAATGAGTAACCAAGTTACTCAATGAGGGAGGTGATGCAACATACCGGGACGTGCAATATGATATATAGATACAAGCAGTCATATATATAACATAAACAACAAGATTAAATAGGAAGTAGTTGACCACATTAAAAAGGATACGGTTCTACTTCAAGTCTTCAAACTCGAGCCACGAGCCACGAACTTCACCCAAGTACCGACAAATCTTTACTCCAACAAGTTGGGATACTCCGGATGTATCCCAATCCTACGACCCTTTCTCCTGAGATAGCACCATATGCCCAGCAGGTGAATCACGCCTCTGGGGTAGTGGAGTATACTCAGCGAGAAAGGGAATAGGCACCATGGTAGTCGAGGGAGCACGGCAAGCCCGACGCCGCCCTTGTTTCTCGATACTAGCATATCCGAAAAGGTTGCGCAACCCGACACGAATTCAAGAATTCACGAGATAATATCAAACAACCACGAGTAACCACGAGGTAACAAATAAATGATACATGTAAACTTTATCAATTAGCTAACTCATATAATCTAAAAACAATTAAATAAACTAAGATGTACAAAAGGGTTAAAGACTCCCTCACCTTTGATCTGACTAATTATGCAAGAAAATAGCTTCGATTACCCCAACCTCCTCGGACTAGCTTGGACATGTACCCTGGCGTGTTTATATAAGTTTAGCACTTTAGCAATTATCTATATTAATTTCTAACTTAACTTAACTCAATCCACAATAATAGACGTTATATATAATCACCTTTATATCAAATTGCCACATAGCCCAAGAAATTACACAAATGACTCTAAAGCATTTCCTTAGTCTTGCAAGGGCATTAGCTACGTTACCATCTAACAAGTTAAACTCCCTAACTAACTTAACTTTGTTTATACCACAAGGAATATCAAGTTAAACTTTCAATCAAGACAACTACTTTAACACTTAAACATAATTCAACTATAACATGTTCTAAGAGTCATTATCATGCTTATTTACTCAATACAACATATACAACTCAATTAAAAATCAAATATAGCAATTAAGTAGTCCAAATAACTAACTAAGCAACAAGTTCAACCAATTCATATAAATTCTAACAAAACACTTTTCCAATTGCTTACGAATTAGGTCCTAAACTTCACATACGATATGGAACTTCAAATCTAACTTTACCAATCTCATTTAGCCACATTATGATACACCTAAATACCATTAAACCACATTTCCAAGCATGATTACACAAAAATACCAAAAAGCTCCTTAGGTGATTTGAACTACAGTTACCTAATTCGATTAACCAAACCACGTCATAAATACATTTTAGAGGATTCCTAACATGTCTAAGGTTATCTAGCTATTCAAACATGACAAATTCAAACCTTCATTGCAAAGTCCCCTTTTTCAACTAGGCAATTCTACTTCCATACGAAATTCAAAACTCCAATTCTATAAACCAACCTTATTACATCCCTAAATGACACATATTAAAGTCATGAAAACCCACTATGGAGGCAAAAGCTCGGAAAGGCCTTGAATGGGTTTTAACTACGACTACCCTATCTGGACCCCAATTTCATGCAACGAAAGTACCATAAGTGCTTCCATGTCCCAAGAATATCTAATCTAAAGCTCAAATGTGTCCGGATTGCATTACATGAAAAATCCCCTTTTTAAAGTTAACAAATTTTGCATTTTAACTCATTTTCGGGCAATTCAACCTCACGTGAGCCTTTGTCTAGTTTCACTAATATCTAAAGCACCTAAAGGAAGCCCCAATTCAATCTAATTAGCAAATTATATCAGAACTCTAAATTTTTGGATTTCACTATTCACTATACTATTCATCATCTTCCTCAAGTGAAATCTTGTCGAAAACTTAGTTTCAAGCTATACCAATGCATATACAAGGTCTCTAGCATGTAATAATACTATATAGAACAAGAATCAAGCATGTTATGGCACATTAATGGCAAAATTCGAAAATTGCAAAATTGAACATAAACTTTAGAACTCTATGAAAATGCAAAAATTCCTCACAATGATGTTGTAGATGCAAGGAACAAGCTTGAGCTAGGTTGAAATCCCTTGTAGAAGCTTAGTTGACATCCAAGATCAAGATTTGAAGATGAAGAAATCCCTCTTTTGTTTGCATAGGGCTGTCGGTTTTAAGGGGGGGCATTTGGGAAATTTTTGTTTTAGTTTTATGAGTATTTTGCTTATATGATTAGTGTATTGTATATATGTATGAGTAGGTTATGATTTATTAAGTCAAATGCCACAATTACTTGATCAAATGAGCTTAAAACTCTAATTAAATTCTAACTAATTCAAACTAAGGTTGTTACGTACGTAACACTATTCAAATGATGCGGAAAACATTTTCTATTTATATGCTCCCGAGCTCAAAAGTCCAAAATGAAAATTTCCCGATTCCTATTATGTATCATATGACCTAGGAAAAATATTAAATCGCATATCCGAGACAGTAAATTTTTTTTATAAATAGTGCCTCAGAAATAAACAATTAAAGAAGACAAGAAATGCACGTAAAATGCACAAGTAGTTTATGCAACAGTTATTTAAAATATGTGATAAAATTCTCGGGCGTCACACAACCCGTCACAGAAAGCATTTTTTTTGTAGTGTCATCATCAACACAGATTACAAAATAAAAGAATTCGAATGATTGATCACAATCTACCATAGGCATCCAATAGAACCAAACATCAGAAAAATTCACCATTACATATATTCACAAGAAACTTAAAACCGAAAATACTCAAATACACTACAAAAGCTTTCAATATAATACCAATCAATCAATCTCTCTTTCTCTCACACACACACATACAAACACTATATCAGAATATAAAATCACAATTAACAATTAAAAATCAAGAAACAAAAACCCTAAATATGAGATATGGTAGAAAATTTAATGAAATAATCAAATAACAGAGTTTCATAATCCTAAAATCAAAAGATCAGCAGATAAAATTAAAGATTAAGAAAAAAAATGAAAATTGGATGAGGGAGAAAGAGAGAAATATACCAGAAGGATTTGAATATTGCTTATAATAGGTTGTTGATTATTTGATTAATCGAACAAAAAATAAATATATCTCTGTGTGTGTGTGTGTATGTGTGTGTGTAAGATTAGGTTTTTATATGAAAATATGTCATGTAATTGGACTTTTTGGTGTTAGTAGTTGATGATGCCGTATACGTGGTGCATTGATTTTGGTTGACTACTTAGAAAGAAAAAATATTTTATTCAAATAAAGCTCGAGATCTGACTATATATAGCCATCTTTGTCATGTGGTGGAAGATTTACAAATAACAATAATAAAAAAATCTACTCATAGAGATTAACTCAATTTAAATTTTAAATTAAGATTTGATAGAGTCCTACGATAGATAAAAAATCTTATCTAAATATAATTTATAAATTTAAATAATATTATCAAGATAATTATCGGTAATATTAATCTATAAAAATCCTTTCCAAATTTCAAAATTAATTTTGTAGTATATATGTATATAATAATATGATTATTTAACTTTTTGTAAAAATGTTTACAAATGCTCATAAAGTGACACATGACACTCTTGATTGTTTTCTTAGAATATATAACTAGTCTTATACCTATGCGATGCACGGTTGTCGTACTGGTGTTATGTAAATATTCTAAAACTACAAAATATAGAATCAATTTATTTAACTGTTTAATCACATTATTGAAAGATTATAAAATATATAACTACTCTGTATACTATATCATTTCAAAAATAAACAAGTAAAAAAAAACAAATATAAGCACCTATTTTCTAAAAAATGTGGCATCAAACACTATTTTACATATATCTGGCGTTTCAAAAAATACATGCATATATCTCCTTTTCTCAAGTTGTTGTCTCTATAAAGTTCACATCATCTTCTCATATTTTGACATCATTTAGACTCTTTGCCCATACTTTTGTGAGATAACACTGAAAACATATGATCTGATTGAAATTAAAATAATAAACAAATCATCTCAGAAATAATATAGTATAAGAATTTATTTTTATTGCTACCATTATAATATAATGTAAACAATGATGAAACTGAATATAAATATATTAAATAGAATCAAACGTATGATGTAAATAATAAGAAAGACATACTTGTCCAATTTTTTCTTTGGAATACTTCTTTTTTACTAAAAGCAAGCGTGTTTTCATTGATTCACAAAAAAAAAAAATTACAAAGTAAAATACCCCAGGGGGTTTATAGAAGTTTTCTAATATGAATATTCCAAGCAATACAAATAGCTTGGTTCAAAAGAGAGAATTTAAATTTCATAAACATGTATAATTTGGTCTTAATATCAAACACAATATTTCTTAAACATGTATAATTTGGAATACTTCTTTGTAAATCACATTTATGGTAGTTTTTGATACTTTATCATTACCATCTTTTATCAAAATCTTAAATCTTTATTTACTTGTCACTCTTAAAAGTGCAACATATAGTTGCCCATGACTAAAGACATGTCTTAAAAGATATAAACCAACATAAAAATAGTTTGACATTGACTTTTGTTTATAGTCATGGCAAAACTTATAGTCAAATGAATTGTCTTCACTGGAATTTAATAGGGAAACTGTGATTAGATGAGATTATACTCATATATATCTGGGGTTTTAACACAAGATTTCCTATGTTTCTCTTAGAAATAATTTTAGCTTCAATAACAAATTTACCTAGCATAGTAATTTGCAGCCTCGTTCTATTGCATATTTTATTAGATTGATCAATATTTCTTAACAACATCACATGGACTTCAACCTTGAGGCTCAGTTTGTGATTTGGGAGTCCTGAACAGGAACATATATTCAAAATCTCTAGAGAAAATGCATCCAACTCACTATCAACATTTGTATCTTCTTTGCAAACATTATTTGAGCTTACGTATGTTTTCTCATTTCCATGTACTAAAGACATTAAGTAATCAGTTATCATCCCAACATGTTCTAATGTTGAAGCAAGAACGACTCTTTCTCTACAAAAAAAATAATGATCACACATATTACTCAACAAAGCAGGGTAAGCAGAATTACAAGTTTAGCAAAACCTATCCTTGTAGTTTTTCATGAGCATTTCATCAGGGATTTCAACAACATGGCATACAAGCATTGCTAAAGTTACACTTAATATTAAGAACAACATTTGTTGAATATAAAAGGAACAATAATTTTATTATTGGATGTTTAAAATTATCCATTATTAATATTCATGATTGTATATTTATCATTTCCCATGGAGCCACTCATTAAAGAAATCCTCTTTATGCACCCCTTAGTAACATGATATTCTAGGACTTGGATAATCTCATCTCTAATCTTAATTGGTCAAATCCATCTATATCGTTGCAATGAAACCTATTATAAGAATAATAATAATAAGGATATACTAAATCAAAATTCATTAAAGGAAAACAAAAGTTTTACTAAATGAACTAACTGAAATGCAGTGATAATTTTACAATGAAATTTATGAATATTTGAAAATAAAATATTGTTTGAAGAGATATTCAAAGTTGAAGTTAGCACCTTTATACTAAAGATTTCTTATTCTATCATTCTTTTATAACTTTAATCATGTAATGTATTTATTAGATTTGTTAAGTAATAGTTAACAATATACGATATGCTTGTTTGAAATAAGGGGTCTGCTTTAAAAAGTATTAATTCAAATGTTACAGCAAAGTAGTCTAACAAATCTATAAGAAACTGATGAAGATTAGAACATTTAATCCATCATTTAGTGAATCTCCATCTAGGATGATTAGCTATATAAAAGGTAATCCTATTTTTTTTTTCTCGGGAAGTTTACTTAAAAAACGTCCTTCAATAAACATCGACAGAGAATGTGACTTTATCATTTAAAAAAAATGAAGGTAGAATTTTCTTTCACTTATTTATGATTTTTTAATTTTAATTTTAATATATGAATCAAATATTTAGTTTTTTGGATAGAAGTAATGTAACGCCCCGAACCCAAACGCACGCTATAGGTTAAGTCCGGACCCATCACTTAGACAGAGTCTCCTCTGTACTGAGGACTAAACTGATACCTGCAAATGACCACATATGATATTTGATCCACAACCAACAACACATACAACCTATTTTCCAAGATTTCATAGTCAACCCAAGATCACAAGGCTATCTGAGCCTTGGAACAACCAAAACTACCCATAGCACACAAGCATGCAATGTAATGCTAACTTTAATTAAAAGTAGTTGGATACCACAATAATCAAGTCCTACTACTAAGTTATTAAACACACAAGCATACAATAAGAGAAGTAAACTAAAATCCATTATTACATGCCATCTAACTTTGATTTTCGTCATACAAGATTACAAGTTGATTCATCTACCAAATATACACAAGACTTCAAGGCCACAAAAGACAACAACCAACAACTCCACGCAAGCCTCACATAATAGACAACCTTATCACACAAGAAAGTCACGGAAGCGGATCTACTTGTACTTCCTCTTCTTCCCCTACTGCTACTAGCTAGGGATTCACCTCAGCTTTTCCTGAAACATGTTAAATGAGGAGTGAGCAACAATATTGCCCAGTGAGGGATGTGATGCAGCATACCGGGGCGTGCAATATGATATGCAATCATAGGAAGCCATAAACTTAACATAAAGCAACAAGATCAAATAGTCAAGTAAATAACCACATTTTAAAAGGATACGGTTCCACTTCAAGTCTTCAATTTCGAACCACGAGCCACGATCTTCAAGCAAGTGCCAGCAAACCCTTATTCCTCCAAAGTAGGGTACTCCGGATGTACCACAATCCTAAGACCCTTTCTCCTGAGGTAGGTCCATATGCCCAGCAAGTGAACCACACCTCTGGGTTAGTGGATTATACTCAGCGAGAGAAAGACAATAGGCACCATGGTAGTCGAGGGAGCACGGCAAGCCCGATGCCGCCCGTGTTTCTCGATGTTACCATGTCTGAAAAGGTTGCGCAACTCCGAAAACCAAACCACAAGATTTAAGAGCAACAATAACACGTAAGAGGGTCGACAAAGTAGGTCGCCCTCGCATTTAAACACAATATAAGTCAACATATACATGAGATAGTTATATAGTCATGAAAGAGACAAATATCATATTCTTCCACAAAACTCCATGTATAGCTTGAATAACCCTTATCATGCACATAAAACACCTATCAAGTATTTACAAATTCATATAAACAAAAAGGTATCCAAAAACACCTTTGTCCCCTTTGTTAACTTTTCGATTTCTTCTCCCACACAAGGTTTAAGATTCCAAATTAACAAGCCAACCATCATACGTTCCTAGGTAGGTCAAAAGGCACCTATCTAGGCCCTGAAAACCCGATTTGGAAACAAAAGTTTGAGAAGGCCCCCGAGCGGGTTTTAACTACAACTACCCTATCCGAACTCCAAATTCACGCAACGAAAACACCAAAAGTGCTTCCATGCCCCAAGGATACCTAATCCAAAGCCTAAAAGTGCCCGGATTGCATTACGTGAAAAATTCCCTTTTTAAAGTTAACTAATTTTTTCATTTAACCCATTTTCGAGCAATCTAACTACGTGTAGGTGTCTAACTAGTTCCAACAAAGTCTAAAGCACCTAATTGAAGCCTCAATTCAATTTAATTAGCAAATTTTAACAAAACCCTAACTTGTGGCACTATTCATCATCTCTTTCGTAACAATCAAGCTTTTAACCATGGATTATGCTAACAAGCTATAAAAGATAGTTCTATAGGCTCCAAATAACATATATCAAGCATCCATAACAAGCAATATGGCTATATTCAACAATACAAGAAATTCAACATATCTGCAACAACTTTAAACTCAAGAAAAATACAACTCTCTCACAATTTTGAAGATGGAGGCGCATTGTAGAAGTCCTAGAGGCCTCAAAAACTCCCCAAGATCAATCCAAGAAGTCAAGCTTGCAAGATTTGTTGAAGAATTTTCTCCTTTTCCTCTCCTAGGGTTCACGAGTTTGGGGGGGTATTTTTGCAATTTTGGCTATTATTTGTTGAGTAAAATATGCATATGTGTATTATAATGTATATATATATGAGTAGGTTTTAATTCATTAGGTCAAATGTTAGCAAATTCATGGTCAAACAAGCTTAAGTCTTCAATTAATTGATATCTAATGCAAAATCACAGTTACACTTACGTACCACTATTCAAACGAGACAAAAACTATTTTTCAAATGCATACTCCCGACCCCCGAAGCTCATAACTACTATATCCCGACTCCTTTTAAATGTCATGTGACCTAGGAAAAATATTAAATCAAATATTTGAGACGGTCAAAAATCTTATAAATAGTGCCTAATAGCAAAACAATTAAAGAAGATAAGAAATGCACGTAAAATGCGCAAGTAGTTTATGCAATAGTTATTTCAAAATATGTGATGAAATCCTAGGCGTCACAAGTAAGATTCTTTTTTTTTTTTTTTACTGGAAGCGATGCACGGGTGTCTACAACTATGTAACATAAAACCAATTTATTTAACCTTTTAATCATACTATGGAAAGATTATGTTGCTACCCTCAATATCTATACCATTACATATAGTAACCAAATAAAATAAACACATATTTTCTTGTGATATTAAGCACCATTTACTCAGTACTTTCAAAAAATACATCTATCTTCTCTTTTCAAATTGTTATCTGCAAAATTCACACCATCATTATCCTAGTTTGATTTCATTTTTACTCCTTGCACATGTAGTCTGCTTGCAATCCATTATCTACTATCAGATTTTTGGAGGATCTAATGATTAATCATGCCATATATATGCATATCAACAAAAGATGTTGAAATACTTTGCGTTACATAAAAAATTATTGTTTGACCATGAATAATGTGAATATGTACTCTAAATTGTATGTTCTGTGTACAAACTTATCATTGGTCACTTTTTAAGGAGTCAAAGTTGACATAAATTTGTCTATCATTTCTAATTCTCTCATTAGACCATATAATGTCTACAAGTATATGTGGTATCCCTAATGTCCCAATAAAGTATAAAATTTTGAATAGAAATCTTGATTTTGTTCTTTGCAATGATGAATACATAAAAAAAAAAGTCAATAACAACATAAAAAAAACAACAAAAGAAAATATAATGATAAAAATGACAAATTTTGTTAATACGATCTCCTATCATACAGTTAGGAAGCTTTCATCATACACAATAATTGACAATTTTTTTTAGTAGACGAAGGTGATAGGGAGATTATCTTAAAAGGTTCAACTAAAATACCGTATATGGTAGACATTTTAAAAAAAAAATATTACTACATAATATCATAAATATGTTGATTTTTGTATTAGATAAAAGACAGGACAATGTTCATAAAGAGTTTCATACACTTACTATTTGAAATTTCTCTCAATGAAATTCTACCATTTGAAATGTTATTATTTGGAAAGACTAACAAAGAAGATGGTGCATCAAGACATTAGAAAGATATTAATTGTCACTCATTCACACAATTTTTCTTTCTGCAACTCTTAGTAACATGATATCCTAATTGGTCAATAATGCATCCATATTGTTGCAGTGATACCTGTTAAAATAATAGAAGTAATAGTGAGATTGAATTAGCATACATTAAAGGAAAGTAAATATTTTCATAAACGAACCAGTTAAAATGCAATGATAATTTTACCATGAAACTTATGAATGTTTGAAAATTGAAGATTATTTAAAGAGATGTTCAAAATTGAAATTAGAGCCTTTATAATGAAAATTTTCATATTCCATAATTCTTTTAGAACTTTACTCATGTAATGTACTTATTAGTTTTGTTGAGCAATAGCCAACAATGATGAAGATTTACATTACTGTTATTATTAAATTTATTTTAGATAAAGATGATTGCTTCATAAAAAACAAAAAAAAAATCTAATTGCTACACCAAAGTAACCAAACATATCCATTATTAATCACAAATTGTTAAAATGAAGCATGATCTAAAGACGAACCACCTTAACATTAATTGTTTATGCTTCAAAAAGTAGACAGATAAATTATAGCATTCAGATTTTCTATATTAATTTCCCGAAAATTGACTTTTTCAAGAGTCTCAAGGAAACTTAAGGGTAGAGCCATATATTATCACAAATTGTTTTTTTGGGTTTTCTAAAAATAAATATTATTTCAAGAGTTATATGCATGTGATCCACGTGTAGTCAACCTGAAGTCAACTTCGTTTCTTATACCATGAAATGCAAGATATTCAAATTACCAATCACAACATTCATTTTCAGATTCCCACAGTGTTAATTTATTAGACAAGGCATCAAAAATGAAAATAAAATAACAACAATTTTTTTCCCAACAAAGAATAGCAAAAAGTAATACAAATTCTATCATGTGAGTGATTTAAATCTATGCAACAGGTACAAAATTATTCCCGTAGAAATAAAAATATCAAAAATATCATTATGCAAAAAATGCCAAAGTAAGCAATGGTAGAAAAGAACTCCACCAACAAACAATTTGAAAGAAGGATTAGAGTGTCTAATATGGCAAGAGAACAAAACCTTACTCCCTGAAGGTGCACTTTTTTAGGGGTGGAACTTTCATTGGTTCTTTTCCATGTAAAGAAAATTAGGAATTACTAAGATTAGACAATGTTAGTATAATTACTTGTTAGGCATTTAAAACAATTACACTTTTAAAATTTAAATACTTTTTTCGGGAAGAATTAGTGTTTCTAGGAATAATCTTTGAAGTAGTTTTTCTTTGTAGGATAATGTTATGGCGTATATCTATGATCAAATGTCATCCAAATTTCGTATTTTGATTGGAATATGCTGCCTTGTGACAATATTTTTACTTTTATGTTAAACTAATGTGCTCTGGTTCTAGCTTTTATTTTATGGTTTGTTACTACTTTCATAATATATATTCATCTGGTAGGAAACTTTAATTCACTTTTTTCTAAAGTTAACCTCTATCTTTTTCTGCCACTAATATAATGTATATTAACATACATACATCATTGTTTTACCTTATTATCCATCGTCAAACTCATTGGGTCTCATGATTTCACCTCTCATCTAACTTATAACGGCATTTCTCAACTACTTATTTTGATACACATATGTATAGTACCACTTTTCATCTATTAGAGAATTTATCAGACCAATGTTCCCTTTACAAAATAGAGAAAAAACGAAAGTGAAATATTCCAAATACCAGAAAGGAAAGCGCAAAACAATAGAGAATTCATCAACAATGTAAAACAAATAAATAACAACAAATGTAGCTGATTCTTTTCCTCTTTTATTTCATTCTTGTCAAGCATGATTTCTTGATTTCTAAAAGCTCGGTCCCAAATGTAGAAAATTATAAGTAGTTATCAGTATGAACAACACATTTTAAAAATGGCAAAAGCAGCCGTAAAATTAATGACATAATCTGACATCAGATATGGTGAAGAGACCAAGTGCTTACTGAAAGCTAAATTCTTAGGACCAAAACCACAAGTAGCATGCATGATCTAAGCTACAAACATAGGCAATAAAAACTTCTCTGTTCGCACAACCAAATGCAGCCATAGCAAGGAATGAAATCTTAAAAGATCAACTCATGGAAGTCCTAACTGTCAAATACTTGTCACTGCCGCAAAATCATTGAAGACCTACCTTGCCGATACTAAAATGCCTTCATTCAATAACAAACTACATTGGCAATTTAAATGAAGATATAATAGAGTCCTAAGAGATAAGATAAAGATTTCTATAGAAAGAGATAAAAATGTTTAAATTTAAATAAAGATATGATAGAATCCTAAGAGATAAAAACGTTTAAATTTAAATGAAAATATAGGATTTAAATTTAAAATAATATGATAATATTGCATCTAATAATTTTAAATTTAAAAATATTTACAAATGCTTATAAAGCGACACATGGCACTCTTAGTTGTTCTCTTAGAATATATAATAATGATGATAGATAGATGTTTGTTAGTTAATAATAGTATCATCTTGACAAAAAAAAAAAAAAAAACGAAAAACAATTCTTAAGCAATCCATGGACGATGATGATGATCTGAAATTACATGAATTATCGATGATGATATGCAATATATTCCAACAAGATCTTAAAATACGTTGTTCAATTCTTATATAACCCATTTTTAGTCAACGAAGCATAAAGCTACTTTGTAGGAAAGATCTGAGCAACTAGTTGGAATTATATTACGGCCTTACATGCAATATTGAGTGGCACTGATATCCGTTTCGTGCAAATCATTTGCGTGGATGATGTAATGGATGCTTTAGAGCAATTTCCTATTCAAATCCTTTTGTACGAGTCAATTAGTTTCCATTACAAGACAGATTGATATAGTCAACTCCATTTGTTGGAACAACTTTAGTTAAGATGCCTCGAAGTTTCTTATCCCCTATAAAGACCTCAAAAATCAAATTCATGGCATATAATCAGATTAAGATAAGTATTCAGTGGTGTAATACCCGATCCCTCATGAGATTGGAGCCCCGATCCAATACTCGAGGTCACGAAAAATAAGAGAAGATGGACGGAGTCTCCCTTGTTTATAGGACAATCCAAAATCTGTACATGCAGTCATAACCTCAACACCAAAGTCTAACCTTCTCCGTAAATCCAACAACCATTAACATCACATACAACCAACTCCTCAAGGCCATCCGAGCCTTGGAACCCAACATTGAAGACATACAAGCATGCAAGGTCAAACCCATTGAAAATATGTGTTTTAGAACCGCTTATCATATCACTCTAATATTATCAATTTAACCTACTAATAATTTGAGTCTAACGAATCAACTAACCTTCATTTACCACACAAGCATGCAACCTTGACAATAAAGCAAAGTTAAAGTTATTACATTCCGCTACAATCCAAACTATGCATCGACATATTAACTATTACAATCTTCCAAGCTAGTAAATGAATACAAACAAGACCAAAACGTCTCAAAATTGAACATATACATGACAACATCACATTCTTCACATAAGCCATCCAATCTCGGTAAGCAACAAGTCAAGGCATTTGACCAAATTGAGCCTCTTCTTCTTAATCTCTGAAGGGCCCAAACCTAGGATGATTAGAAAGAGGGGTGAGCATACAACACATGTATACTCAGTGAGGGAGGAAAACAATTAACCAGGGAGGTTTTCGAGAGTATTTTCGTGCAATGCAACAAAGATAATCATACAAGTACTACAATATAGCAAGTCAATTGAATAAACATTAAACACATATTTAAAGGATACAGTTCATCTTCTTTGTCTTCAATCTCGAACCACGAACCACGATCTTTGATAACAAATGTAGGCAAACCCCTTATACCACCAATGGGGTACTCCAGATGTATCCCGATCCTATGACCCGTTCTCTTGAGATAGGTCCATATGCCCCAACAAGGTGAACCTTGCCTCTGGGGTAGTGGAGTATACTCAGTGAGAAAGGGAATAGGCACCATAGTAGTCGAGAGAGACCGATAGCCCGGTACTGCCCAGAGTTTCTTGACACTACCATATCCAAAAAGATTGCGCAACCCTGAATAACACATCACGAATCATGAGATACCAAATCTGAATCAAATGGGGATGTAACAAAGTAGGCTAGCTTCTCCCATATAACATGTAACACATTTGATAATAAAATAGAGCAATTATAACAATATAAGCAATTACTCCTGTAACTAATTCAAATAATTTACAAGAAATGCATCAAAATACTATCCCAATGCTTACTAACTAGATCAAATTCTTCACACAAGACAAAAGGTTCCAAATCTACTTTACTAAATGATCAAGTAAATACACGACTCAAGTAACTTTGTTAAATCATGAAATCTTTTAACAAGTAAATAAACTAAATGCACAACAGGATGAAGTCCATCACCTTTAGAAATCCAAACCTGCGAGAACTAACATCCATTTACTTACAAACACCTTGGACAACTCAAAAGCTCAGACCCTAACATGTCATAGAATACTTACTTACCACATATAATTATTTGGATGTCATTTATGGCCAATGCAATAAAGAATATAAACAAGTAACTATGCAAACCGATTTCATGAAATTTCATCAAAGGATTAAACATTCTATGCAACACATTTAAACTCTTAACTAAACAATTGAAAACCACTTACTAGCCATTATTTTCTCTTTTTTTTTTTTATAAATTAGCTCCTTTAGTCAAATTCAACTCTTATTAGCCTAAAGCCATGCAAGATAACATATACAAGACAGTTCACAAGCAATAAAACAAGATAGCAATACAAGCAAAATATTCTTATTTCTAACAGAGTAACCACATAATTTCAACTAACTAATCATGTAACCAATTCAAGTAATTGACATGAAATCTAGCTAAACCTGTAATACCCCGACCCCTCACGAGATCGGGAACTCTATTAATCAACTAAACTCAACCCAATCCCAAACCCGAACACAGATTTTAGGGAAAATGGATGGAGTTTCCCCTGTTTATAGGACTATCTGGATACCTGTAAACAGAAAAATAAAGCCACAAATACAAACCACAACATTCTCCATCTCCAACACCATCATTTTCCCAACTTCAAGGCCATCTGAGCCTTAAGCAAAACAAGACATTATGAACACATACAAACATACAATTTACAATCCTTGAATCTTTATCTTTTGTCCGCTTATCATACCACTCTATATTATTAAATAGACTTTCTTATAATCTAAAGCCAAACCGCTACTAGCTTTCATTAGTACACAAGCAATCAATAATAAACATTAAAGTATAACATTAAGTTATTACAACCCAATACCTATTACTGAATCATACAAGACTAAAAGTCTAATAATCGATTCTTTTAAGATAGTACAAATACATACAAGTTTACCTAGTCCCAAAAATAAATTTACAAGCATAACAAATTGTATTCTGCCACCTTCAACACATTATTTGAGCATGCAGGTCACACAGCGGACAATCCAATCCCTAGCTTCTCCTAAAATATGTTAAACGAGGTATATCAACCACAATTGCTCAGTGAGGGATAAAGTCTACCGGGGCGTGCAATGCAACAGTTAGCATAAATAAAGCATTTAAACAACTAAAGAACAATTCAAATAACAAGTTACCACACATTAAAAAAGGATATGATTCACTTTAACCCCAGCACTCCAAACTTCACTTAATCTTCAATCACGAACCTCGATCCACGAATCTCGATCAATGAACCGGTATAAAACCCCAATCACTCTAGTGGGTGTACTCCGGATGTACCCCGATAATCCTACGACCCAACAACCTCTGGCAATCTCCGGACCAGACGAGTGAGGGACTAGAGCATGGAGATCGAATATCCACTGGCAAGCCTACTACCGCCTAGCCGATATCCAATACATCTGCCCCTGACACTATAGTTGCGCAACCACTATGCAATGCAGTTAAATCTAATGACAATATAACAATAGTATAAAGCAATAACACATAGGAGGGACAACAAGCTAGGTTGCCCTCGCACAAAATGTCACAGTTAATAAGCACACATAAATTCAAGCAATTATATTAATTCTCATAATTTAAGAACCATAAATAACTAAGGTGCATATAAGGATTAAAACTCCATCACCCGGGATTAAGCCAAGCATGCAAGAAAATAGCTCCGATTTATTTCCAACTTTCCCGAACTAGCTCGAATATGTAACCCTAGGGTGTTCATATAAGTTTAGCACTTTAGCAATTAATTATATTAGTTCCAACTTAACTATTACTTAGCTCAAACCTATAATAATAGAAGTTATATTTATAATCACTTATTCATACAAGTTCATATTCCACATACAATTGGGCCACAAAGTTCATCTTACCATATCATTAGACAGCATATAAGACATTAAAGCATCAAATACCATTAAGTTAAAATTATAAGTTACAAATTCCAATTACTTTTAATTACAACAATCAATAAAGCTACCCTTATAGTCCTACTCACTTAGCCTACAATGTCCATTGGAATTTGATCTTTAACAAAATACAAGGAATATAACCAATATAAATTAAATATAACCGATTCCATTCAATCTTTAACAAGTAACATGTACTTCAACTTATGAACTTGTCTAAATATATGAACATGCTATACAAGAACAATTAAACACTTATCCAATCAATTAATGAGTCAATTAACAACAATTATCAACATGGTTCATACTAAACTAAAGTTATGCAAACCAAATAGCTTAATTCACAAAACTTCACTACTATGATACGTATGCTACATAAAGGCATACAAACACTTAATTACTAAATTATGCAGCAATTATCAAGTAGTAAACATGCTAGAACATGAAATTAATCAAGCATGCACAAAGGGGTCAAATGTCCGATGATCATGAAACTTCATGAAATGCTCACAATTGCTATATAACAACATATAAGGTCAAGATATACAAGCACCAATGCTAATTCAAGGCTAAGCATAAAAACTTCGAGTTTCCCCTTTGTTCGACTAGACTATTAAGCTTCCTATCGAAATTCAAGGACCAAGTTAGGCAAGATAGTTATTTTACCAATCCAATGATACCTAAATACATCTTTTAGAGCCTTCAAATCATAGCCTAGATTTCAAATACCCGGAAACACCGAAAATGCCTCCTTGTGGGTTTTCACTACTAGTATCAATTCCGGAACCCAAACAAGCGAAACGAAGGCACTTCTAAGGCTTCAATACTTAATAAAGATTAGCCATTACTTCGAAACGTGCCCAGATTCGAGTTAACCCCGAAACCCCTTATTAAAGTCGCATATTTTAATCAAATTATCCAAATTCTGTGCATAGCAAGCGCAACTAACATTTTCCCACACTCAAGGACCTAATTAACAACTACTAGAAGTCTCGAATCGAATTAAATTATAACTTTTTTCAGAAACCCTAGTTTGGCACTATTTATCATCTTCCTCATGTAGATTCTTGTTAAAAACTTAGTTCCAAGCTATACCAATGCATAAAGATGTTCTCTAGCCTATAATAATACCATATCTAGCAAGAATCAAACAATTTATAGCACAAAAATAGTAAATTTGAAAATTATAAAAACTTGGCATAAACTTTAAACTAGCTAAAATGATGCACACCCTCACCTAGAGGCCTTTAGGAAGGTGGAGAGAACCTTTGGAGAAGATCAAGATGAGTTCAAAGTAAAGATTTGCAAGCAAAAATGGAAGTTTTCTTCCTCATTTTGGCTGCTACAGTGTTATGGGTTTGGGATTGGGTTGAGTTTAGTTGATTAATAGAGTTCTCAATCTCGTGAGGGGTCGGGGTATTACAAAACCCTTTTACAACGTTTAGTATTTAAGTCATATATTCCACACAAATGAAAGAAAAACTCAAGTAATAGTCAAACATAGCCATTAAGTAATCCAAATAACCAACTAGGCAACAAACTTATCTAATTCACATAAAGTCCAACAAAACCCTTTTAAGCTCAACAAGACAAAGCTAGTTTTTATCAAGGTTTAGTTAATCAAAGAATCTAGCTATTCTCTACTACATTTATGGCACCTAAACCAAGCATTAAACTAGTTCTAAAGGCTCTATCTGCATCAATTCTAACGTGCACATACAAAGGGTCATGGAAATCAACGTTCTCAGAATTTGATAAATTTTAACGTGGGACCGTTTTAGCAACCCAACACCATATATCTAGTATTAGATTAAGGTTTGGAGTAATATTTCATGGGTTTGCATGAATAGTGCCAATTCAAGACTTTGCAAAATTGATTTTATACATACACTTCATAAACACATGAAACAGCTATATAAGTGTCTTCTCCTAGTCCTAGAGGCATGATATAAAGCTTTAAAATGAATAATAGCAAGCATATATAACAATATCAATTATAAACATAAACTACAATAGCAAATAAAATATAATTTTTTGTAAAATCTCTCACCAAACCCTAGTAGAGCAACCAATGATGAACCTTGTGATGGATTAGCACACCCTAAACAAGCTTGAAGAGATCCAAAGAGCAAAATTTTCAAGAAAAGTACTATTCTCGTAATAAGGGTTTTTGGCTGATTTTACGCATTTTTTGGCTTATTTTGAGCATTTTTTTACTGTTTATTGTATTTTGTTTGATATATATATGTTTAGGATGATTATATGGGTTGGATATTGGGTTTGGGTTGTGGGTTTAAATGGGTTTTGGGCTTGGTTTTAGTTAATAAAATGTAAGACAAACTATTTCTAGCCCAAAAATAATACATAGTTTTTTCTATTCATGTGATATCAAAACATTTTTGTAAATCACCCAACAAATATGCAATGAATATAATTTTTGTGAACGTAGGCTAATTATAAGTTAAGTAATAATAGAAAAATATGAAATTCGGGAGATACGATAATAAAATTTTTAGTCCGGGCTCAATTTAATAGAAAACTCTTTAAATGCAAATTTTACTAAAAAGTCTTTGATGAAAATAATTTGAATGCTCATTTATCATTTTTTAAAAATAATAATAAATAAATAAATATATGATTTCACATAAAAGTTAATTAAACACATAGTTTGTACAACAAAAATCACATAAACACATAATTATGCATATGAGTCATGTTCAGGGCTTCACAAGTGGACTACGCATTATGAAGTTGATTGTTATGCAAGTTGCATTGACTTGTAACACTCATAAAGATTACTCGGATTTCTCATAAAAGATTAAAACTACAAGCTGCAGAATAGTTATACTACTCAATTATATTTACAAACTTCGTCAAACATCTCATGTACAGAATACATCTTAGTGTTATGCATGATCATGTATTAATTAATAATTCGATGTAGCTTCAGATTCGTGCAATTTGCCTCAGCTCTTTTGCGACATCAATCATTTCTGGCCTATCTTCGCCTCTTTTGCGGCTGCACCTCAGGGCAAGATCCAGGATAGCTCGTAACTGCTGCTGCTGATCAAATCCGTCTTTTATAATATTACGATCTATGATTTGACTCAACTGATCATTCTCAAAGTGATCTTTAACGTAGTCAGCAATATGAATAGTTACTCCATCAGAATTCTTGCAGTGATGTTCTCCTGTTATAAGGACAAGTAAAAGCAGACCAAAGCCATAGACATCAGTTTTCTGAATAACAAAACTTGACGCAAAATATTCAGGGTCTATGAAACCCACTGTCCCCCTTATACCATCTTCAACCTGTGACTCTCCAACGGGGAGTAAAAGAGAAATCAAACAATTTAGCAACACCGTATCGGTGTATGATCACCTTAGATGGACATAAATCCCTATAAATTATGGGTCTCACAAATGCAGTATGGAGATAAAGGATTGCATTTGCAATGCCTATTGCCATCTTTATTCTATTTCCCCATGCAAATAAGCTATCATTGGAGGGATGTTGGTCACAGAGACTACTAAGCGATTCAAATTCAACGTATTCGTATACTAAAGCTGGACTCTTGAATTCTAGGCAGCAGCCTGAAAGCTTCAAGACATTCTTGAGGTGGCTCATCTGCGACGCTATGGCTATGTCACGGATAGCATTGAAACCTACATACCTGAGATGCTTAACCAAAATCTGGCGTTCATTTATAGTACCTCTGTACATGTATCCATATGGGCTAACACCTTCAGCAAAGTTATTTGTTGCAGTGATCAGCTCTTTGGCTGTAAAACAACAAATAGGAATTTCCTGTCGTCCATTGAAAACGGCAATAAGCTCCTCTAGCAGGGCACTTCCATTGTCCATCAAACATGCTTCTTCTTCTTTCTTCTGTCTACATGTAAAGAACGGCAACATCTTTCATTTGCAAGCTTCAAATGAGGTAATAAATTTGAGAATTTCATTTTTTGACATGCTATTTGGAACAAATGAATTTTATAAAATTTTGCGGAATTCATTTGTAATCCAACTTTTTGGGTTTGACAAAATAGAAATTCAGGATTTGTAAATCTTAGATTTACTCAAACTTTATCCAAATTTTTGTTCAAGAGGAGAAATTTAAAATTTTTAACTACCAAATTAGTTGCTCGTATTTTAAAAATTAAATTAACTCTAAATTAGAATTTAAAATTCTAAAATTGAATATTAAATCACAAATAAATTCAAAACGAAGACTTACATGTTATAGGCCAAAAGGTTTGCAAAACAAATGCAAAAGGAATACAAGAAATTCATTGAATATTACAAAATTCAGCAAATACTAGAAATCTATAAAAAAAAAAAAAAACCATAAATACAGGAAATTTGGAGTAAGATTGGGGTTTGAATTTGATTTAGTTTACTTAAGACTTTTATCGCCCACCTATAATGCTTACGGTTTCTAGTGCAAGTAATCTAGGATACAACAATTTTCACCTTATAATAGTAGTATTATAAATCACAAGACACGACAAACCTAATCGTGATCGAACCTAATGATTTATACAATTGACTTTATTTTTCTCATATGAAACAAACATACTCCTCAATTCTTTATTTCTCCAAGGTGATCCTTGACCTGTATCATTAAATTTCTCATTAATCACATATTTGAATTTGACTTGTGAATATTCTATGCTTGTCCACTCGTAAAAATGAACATATATTTACCCAGTTCATCCTATTTAAAAGTGTAGGATCCATTTAAATATTAAGTTAAAAAGCATATTCATGACCAAAATTCTAAAATCCCTTACATGAATAGAAATTAACTTGCCAGAGTGCAAAAAACCATGCAGACACAAGAGAGAGTTCAAGAAAAAAAATACTACTTCGAGATAATAATAATAATAATTATTATTATTATTATTATTATAATAATAATAATAATAATTATTATTATTATTATAAGTAGGGAGAGAGCATGTTGGCTTGACAAAAACTAGGTTGTTGAAGCAAAACCTACACCAACAAACACTACAAGAAAGCAGCGCTCGGGCGACGAAATTCGGCAACAGATTTTTTCCGTAGTAAATTGGCTACTGCCAGGCTACGGATTTGCTATGGAAAAAAAATTCCGTAGCCCAGCAGTAGCCAACTTAGCCCCGTTGAAATGGCGACAAAATTTTGCTACGGATTAACTAAGGACAATAATTTTAATTAATAAAAACAAATGAAAAATAATAATTCGTAGCCTAGTCGTGGCAAATTTGCTACAGATTAGTTACGGATTATTTAATTAATTCATCAAAAAAATTCATAAAAACTTATGTAGCCATGCAGTGGCCAAATAGCCACGGATAATAATTTTAATTAATAAAAAAAATAAAAAAATAATATTCCATAGCCTATTCGTGGTAAATTTACTACGGACTAGCTACGAATTATTTAATTAATTCGGCAAAAAAAATTCATAAAAAATTCCATAGCCATGCAGTGGCCAATAGCCACGGATTGGCTACGGACTATATATATTATTCAAAAAATATTTTAATAAATTAAATACGGATATTTTAATTAAATAGCATAAAAATAAAATAACAAAGTCCGTACCCCATCCGTAGCCCTTAGCTACGGATGGACTACGGAATTCGACTATTTCGTAGCCTAGCAGTAGCCAAGTGGCTATTGTTAGGCTACAGACTTCAACAAAAACTGAGGTTTATCATTTTTAATTTGAATTATGAAATTTTAATTGAACCTACAACGTAATAAACTTCACTTGGGTTACAAATTTTTCAAAAAAAAAATAAACTTGATCCGTATTTCATTAACGTGTTACTTTTATAGATAAATCAATAGTCATTTAAATTAAACTTATCATGTCCTTACTTAACATTGTGTTAACGTTAATTAACGTTCAATCTAATAGTCCAAAAACTCTCACATTATGTCTAAAATTCATAAATAAGAAAAATATGAAGATATTAACACGTATTAATGCGTTGTTCTTACCTATTAACAAGTTAGAATATATAATATAAGTATTCCGTAGCCCAGCAGTAGCCAATTGACTATTGCTAGGCTACAGACTTCAACTTTTCCGTAGCCCAGCAGTAGTCGATTGGCTACTACTGGACTACAGACTTTAACTCTTCTGTAGCCCAGCGTTAGTCAATTGGCTACTGCTAGGCTACAGACTTCAATAAAAAATGGACCTTTATCGTTTTTAATTTGAATTATGAAATTTTGATTGAACCTATAACGTAGTAAACTTCACTTGAGTTGTAAAATTTTCAAATAAAAATAAACTTGGTTCGTATTTCATTAACGTGCATACTTTTATAGAGAAATCTCATAGGAAATCAATAGTCGTTTAAATCGAACTTATCATGTGCTCACTTAACATTGCGTTAATGATAATTAACGTTCAATCTAGTGGTCCAAAAATTCTCACATTATGTCTAAACTTCATAAATAAGAAAAATATGAAGATATTAACATATTTTAATACTTTGTTTCTACCTATTAACAAGTTAGAATATATAATACAAGTATTCCGTAACCCAACAGTAGCCAATTGGCTATTATTGGGCTAAGAACTTCAACTTTTCCATAGCCATTGGCTACTGCTGTGCTACAGACTGCAACTCTTCCGTAGCCCAGCAGTAGCCAATTGACTATTGCTAGGCTACGGACTTCAACAAAAAATTGAGTTTTACCATTTTTAATTTGAATTATAGAATTTTGATTGAACCTACAACGTAGTAAACTTCATTTGAGTTGTAAATGTTTGAAAAAAAAAATAAACTTGGTCCGTATTTCATTAACGTGCGTACGTTTATAGAGAAATCTCATACAAAATCAATAGTCGTTTAAATCGAACTTATCATGTCCTTACTTAACATTGCGTTAACGTTAATTAACGTTTAATCTAGTGGTCCAAAAACTCTCAGATTATGTCTAAACTTCATAAATAAAAAAAATATGAAGATATTAACAGTTGTAATACGTTGTTCGTACCTATTAACAAGTTAGAATATATAATATAAATATTTTGTAGCCCAGTAGTAGCCAATTGACTACTGCTAGGCCGGACTTCAACTTTTCTGTAGCCTAGTAGTAGCCAATTGGCTACTGCTAGGCTACAGAATTCAACTCTTCCGTAGCCCAGCAGTAGCGAATTGGCTACTGCTGGGCTACGGACTTCAACAAAAAATTGAGCTTTATCATTTTTAATTTGAATTATGAAATTTTGATTGCACTTACAGTGTAGTAACTTTACTTGAGTTGCAAATTTTTTTAATAAAAATAAACTTGGTCTGTATTTCAGTAACGTGCGTACTTTTATAGAGAAATCAATTGTCGTTTAAATCGAACTTATCATGTTTTCACTTAATGTAACACCCGGACCTAGCATATATACATTTTATTAAATTGCATATATTTATTTCGTTAAATGTATAATTATGGGATAACCGTTGGCATTCCTTTAATTTATAATTAGTTGACTTGCCTTGGATAGTTGTTTTATTATTCTATTTCCTAGAATCTATTTTACTAACATTTTAATTGATTTAATTTTACTACTCGAATGAGAAGCCAAACCCGAGAATAATTAATTTTATTATTATCACCATTTACATATATCTAAATTGGTATTTAATTGATTTACGAGTAGTAATTAATTACTATTTTCATTAGTTGTATTTATTTAATTCTTATTATGATATTTGCCCGGGACAATTACCTTATTAATTTATTTAGATTATTTTACATATTTTTTTAATTAATTCATTTTACTGTTAAAATGAGGAGCTCGGGCTGGGAACTAAACTAACTATTTGATTATTTTTATTTTTAATAACTACATTTATTTAATTTACACCTGAAAGATTTACATGAAATAGCTATCTCATTATTTTATTTATGTATAATGATTCTATTTACATGTAAATATTTATTTTCACTATTCGTCTCGTTTATTTGCATTATTGTAGTTTTCTTAGTGCGTATTCTCCACCACCTAGCGAACTAGGAATTTAACAAATGGCAATTAGATAGTTATATCTTTATTTGTTGGCAAAATCTTGAACCACACATTTTGATATTAGTTAGCTAAGAATTAGTTTAAACCACACAAATGAATAAAAAAAAAAATAAGCCAACACTCACAAACACACACTCACTCATGGTTCACTCTCACACACCACACAACAACAAAAAAAAAAAAATCAACACTCATTATCTCTCAACCACACATTACACACGATCACACACAAAACACAAATAGAAGCAACTCACACCACTCACCACCATCGAACCAGCCATGGAGAAAGAAAAAAAAAAGAAGAAGAAAGAGATGAGGCTGAGCTCGACGGGTAGGAGAAGAAGGAAATAGACGGAGAAAAGCCACCTTTAACTTCATCTTTTGTATTTTCTAGCTAAAATCAAGGTGAGAGTTTGCATCTTGTTTGTTTCCTTGAAATTATAGAATTGCTAAGTTTTAAAATGTTGGTTATAATTGATTTATGTTATAGATGAGTTAGCTAGTGTGATTTTATGCTTGACATGAGAAGTTGGTGTTGTATGTTTGCGTAAATGGGTAGAGCCATGTAGTTGCTGTTCTTGTTGTGTTCAATTGGAAGATGAAACTTAATGAAGCTCTAATGTTTGACATAATGTGTCAAAGAGTGTTGGCTAAAGCTAAAGCTAGTAATTCCAAGTTTTTACATTATATTAATGCGAGCAAACTGAATCAATTGATCTAGCGTATAACATGAGATATATATATATATATGATGATTCATGTGTAGTAGAGCTTTAAAATTTGTTTTTGTGGTGAAATAATTGGAAAAATAAATGAGTTACGAAATCTGGAAAATTGAACAGATTTGCAGGTCTGCGTTGTAGGAGCAATTTGACCTAGCAAACATTGACGAAATTAGCTGAATTTCGGATATGCTGTAGTAGATTCATAGTAGAACAAAAGTGTATTCTAAGGATTGGCCAAATTTTAACTCTAAGTACTCGTTTTTGGATGGTTTCCGAGAGGCATGTGAAATGGGCGTGAACTGGACAGTCCTGCCAGCGTTTTTTTTTTCTTCTCTTCCTTGTCCTCGTGTGTATTGGTTACAAGTTAGTTTAGATAGTGTAGCTCTAAATTTAGTTTGTGTATAAAGGACTAGGTTGGTTGGTAGTTAATTGAGGTGATTAATGAGGAGATTATAACTATATTAAGTTGTCACAAACCAAGTGTTAAAATAAGTTATGAGTTAGTTCAAGATAAGTTCAAAGCTAGATCATAATTGGATTGTTTGACCTTGAACTAGTAAAGGATTTAATGAGCTTAAGGGTAAGAGATATAGTTGGCTTGAATTGAGTTATAATTGTCTAGCTTGATTAGAATGGTGTCATTTAAATTAATTAATGAAAGGTTGTTGGAATGAAAATGTATTACTAGCTTTAATTTTGGAAAGGAAAAATGTATGAAGATAAGAATAACAAGCTTTTACTCTAATATGTTGCTGATTCTAAGCTAAACATTGTTAAATCTATGTTAGTTTGTCTTACGATTGACGCCAATTGTTTTCATTACTTATATTCTATTGAATTATTCTTATCGTATGTGGGTTAACTTTTATGTAAACTAAAAGATATGGTGATGGATTAAGTTATAATGAAATAAAGTATGCAATATAAATTCTTAGATGTGAAAGATAGTTGTTTAACCTTCTATAGTCAATTGCTAAAGTGTTATATTTATATGAAAACTAGGGTATTTATATTCAAGCTAACCCAAGGAAAGTTGGAGTAACTAAGTCATTTTTACATCTTGAGGCTTGATAAAGGTGAGGGAGTTACATTCTTTTATGTATCTTAATTTGTTTTTACTGCTCATAAATTGTATAGTTTAATATGATTGCTTATAATTACGTGTACTTTGATATGAATAGACTAAATATACACTTGTCTTTTATTTATATTGTTATATGGATTATTTATTGTAAACTACATGCGAGGGCAACCTACTTTGTTGTCCCTCATTTATGTGATTCTTGAATTATATTGTTATTTCTTGAATTATTGTGATCGAATATCGGGTTGCGCAACCTTTTCGGACATGGTAGCGTCGAGAAACGCGGGCGGCGTCGGGCTTGCCATGCTCCCTCGACTACCATGGTGCCTATTCCCTTCGCGCTGAGGCATACTCCACTACCCCAGAGGCGTGGTTCACCTGCTGGGCATGGACCTACCTCAGGAGAAAGGGTCGTAGGATCGGGATACATCCGGAGTATCCCAACTTGTTGGAGTAGGGGTTTGCCGGCACTTGCATGAAGTTCGTGGCTCGTAGCTCGTGATTGAAGCTTGAAGTGGAACCGTATCCTTTTTAATGTGGTTAACTACTTGCTATTTGATCTTGTTGTTTATGTTATAAATATATATATATGATTTCTTGTATCTGCATATCATTTTACACGTCCCGGTATGTTGCATCACCTCCCTCGCTGGGCAACATTGTTGCTTACTCCTCATTTAACCATGTTTCAAGATAAGCTGAGGAGAATCCCCATCTGATAGCAGTAGAAGAAGAAGAAGAAGTATACGTCGATCAGAATCTTTGATTCCTGTGTGATAAGGTTGATTATGTGTGCAGTTTGTTTGAAGTTGTTAGTTGTTGTGTTTTTGAGACCTTGTAGTCTTATGTATAGTTGATAAATGTAGTATCTTGTAATCTTATGTGATGGATGACTAAGTTAGATGACATGTAATAATGAATCATAGTTTACTTTTCTTATTGCATGCTTGTGTGTTTGTTAACTTGATAAGAAACCTTGATTATAGTCATTTCCAGCTACTTATAGTTAAAATTAATGTTGTCTTGCATGCTTGTGTGCTATAAGTAGATTTTGTTGTTCCAAGGCTCGGATGGTCTTGAGGAGCTGGTTGATTTTTTTGAATCTTGAAAACTAGGTTGTATGAATGGTTTATTGTGATTCAGGACTTGTATGTGACTATTGGCAGGTTTCTAGATAGACCTATATATAGGGAAAACTTCGTCCGTTTTTTCCTAAATTTCGTGCCCGGGATTTGGAAATGGGTTGAGAATAGTTTGGTTAATAGAAGCCCTGATTCTGTGAGGGATTGGGGCGTTACACTTAACATTGCCTTAATGTTAATAAACGTTTAATCTAGGAGTCGAAAAACTTTCACATTGTGTCTAAACTTCATAAACAAGAAAAATATGAGGATATTAACATGTTTTAATACATTGTTCCTACCTATTAACAAGTTATAATACATATTATTAGTTGTCCGTAGCCCAGCAGTAGCCAATTAGGCTACGGACTTCAACAAAAAATTGAGGTTTGTAGTTTTTAATTTGAATTATAGATTTTTGATTGCACCTACAACACAGTAACTTCACTTAGGTTTCAAAATTTTCAAATAAATATAAATTTGGTCCGTATTTCATTAACGTGCGTGATCTTAGAGAGAAATCAATTGGCTAATACAAACTTAAGTTAAATTAAACTAAACCTATCATATATATAATAAAGTACATATAAACTTTTAAAAAATAACTAAATTAAATAAGCCTATGAATATTGCAAAAACATAAATTTGGGATGATTTAGAAAGGAGAATTTTTATAAAAAAAAATTTAAAATTTTAAAATTTTTTTAAAAAAATCTTGGCCGGTTGGAGGGCCCCGCCGACCGTCCAGTGTGGCCAGAGTGCTTGCCGAAAGGCCTGTCGGTGTGGCCGAAAGGCCTATCGGAAGGCCCGCCGGCCGGCTAGTCGGCCCTCTAGCGAAACAATTTTTTTTTTGTGGCTACACAAACCTGTAGCTATTTCGTCGCCCGCGTGTTTTTTTCACCTACAACTACGAAATGTTTTTCAAGTTTTTTCATTTCCTTCTACTTTTTTTTCCCTCTATTCTCTCTCTCTAAAATTTTCTTTCTCTTCTCTCTAAGACACAACCATCAACCACCACTACCACCATGGCCACCATCACCAATACTAAAGGCACCAACACCACCACCAACCACCAACCACTACCATGATCGCCACTAACACTACCAACACCACCAAGGGTACCACCACCACCACCAAGGGCACCATAACCATGACCACCATCTCATTTTCTCTTTTCTATAGGTAAATAGTTTCAGGTTTATATTTCCCCTCTTTTTTGTCTATTATACACATATGTATATATATGTATGTATGTGTGTGTGAATTTTAGATTTTTATTTGTTCAATCTATAGTTTTTGTACTTAATTTTATGTTTGTTTCTAATTTTATTTAGTGACATCTGACATAAATATTTGCTATTATATTTGGCATAAATATTGTGTGAATTAAAAATCTTGTATTGTAGTCATATTTGGTTTTACAATATGAAATGCTATTTGGTAGTGCAATATACTAAAATATTTTGGGCATTTAGTGTTAAATTGTGCTATGAATTCACATGCTAGGTTGTTTATTATGAAGTAAATATGAAGTACATGTGTAGAATGTTGTTGAAAGTTAGAGACTTTTTGTGGGTGTTGTTGTTTGATGTAGTTGTATAATATGTTGAATATATGTTTGATAAAATGCTTGAGTGAAGGTTTTTAGCTTACATACATTGCATACAACATATATACATGATACATGCTTGCAAAATAAGGCCTAAAGTTGGAATCTTGTAAATTTCCTTGGATTTCAAGTGGAAATGTGACTTGTTTATGTTGTTAGCTAGTTAGATTGCTAAAAATGATTACCAAATGAACTTAATGGTGCTCTCATACAAGTTAATTGCTAACGGAAATTAGGTAAAATATGTGTGAATGCTATAAGTGGTAGCCTACTTTTCTATCACTAGATTTGTGAAATAATTGAATTATTGGTTGTGAATGCTTTATGAGTTATATTGAATTAAACGATTGTACTATGATGTTTTGTAAGTTTTATAGTTTGTTTTGCAACAAAGTTCCATTATACACATGTTAGATCATAGCTTTTGACTTATGGAAATCAAAGAGTTTAGTTGCACGTTTATGAATCACTTTGGAAATGTAACTAAAGTATACTTAGCTTATTTTTGAACTTAGAAAGTATTTGCTTTATGGATTGTAATTCATCTTGAGAACTTGTGAGTAAAGACAGGTCTAGCTTATATTGTGAGACTTAGAAGCTTTCTACAACATGAAATTTAAATTACTTGAACTTGTAAATATTGCTAGGCTTATATAGACCTATTATGAAGAAATGTTGTGTTTAGCATGTTATGTATAAGCAAAGCTTCAAGAAGGTGTTCTTGTGTATTTGTTGTTGGCATTGAGTATAACTGTACAAGTGTTGCAATGTCCGTAATTAAAGGGAGACTCTGTCCGATTATTGTCGCGTTCGGTCGGGGCATGACATCATCAACACCAAGGACACCACTACAAACAACCACCATCAATGGCATCACCAACACCATCAAAAGGTAGTGCAATATACTAGTTTATATTTGTATGTGTATATATATATAATCTATATTTTATTTGTAATTTATTGATTTTTTCATTTATTTATTTAATTTTTATTCGTCATCACTACCAAGGGCACCACCAAAGACATCACCAAGAGTACCACCCCCATCACCACTATCAAGGGCATCATCAACACCACCAATGGCACCATCACCACCACCAAGAGCACCACCATCATATTCTTATCTCTATCTATAGGTAAATAGTTTAGAGTTGAATATGTATCAGGCTTATAGTTTAATATGTATATATGTTAATGTCGATAATATGCATATGTTAATGCCGATGTAGCGAATATGAAATGTTATTTGATTAGTGGTGCTATCATTTTGTTATATGTGAAAATAATGAAGTCATGTGCTAATTTAGAGTTGTAATAATAAAGTTTAGCTAATTTAGAATTGAAATAATAGAGTCATGCTAATTTAGAATTGAAATAATGGAATCACGTACTTAAATGGAATTCTTTTGTTAAGTGATTTAGGATTGACTTTGTTGAGATTTAAAGAAAAAGTGGAGAATGATCTGTTCGGGTATTTATCGAATTGAAAGGATGATGTTGGAAAAGATAATCCTTCTTCATATGGAGTTGAGTGTTGTGGTATTACAAGTACTATGTCCCTGTGTTTTCAAGCTTTTCTAAATGCATACTCGGTGGAGGGAACGTGACTGAACATTTTTTTTATATGTTTGACGATAAAATTATCCCTGTTAAGGACTATGGTAGAATTTCTCTTTTCTATATGACTGCATCAGTTTTCTCCAACTTGTATCCCCTTTTATACAAATGGCATTGGTGATACAAAGAATTATATATTAGAAGGGTGGATAATAAGGTAATTTCATACAAACGACACTTCCATACGCAAAACATTACTTAGAAGATTCAATTACATTTTTTGTTAGAAGCCTTGGACTGATTCCAAGTTTCTTATTAACTATTTTCTTTTCTAACTCATGAGCTTTTGGTGTCTTTTTAATACTATTTCATTGGTTAGATTGTGTCGGGAGAAGAAATTTGGCAATATATATATGTAGATGATGAATTTAATAAATTAAACTGCTCTAAATATCTTCAAGCAATATTTGTGCGTTATTTGTGCTTATTTGTTTGTGGTGTAATAGGAGATGAATTTGGAAGAGCATGAGAAAATACAGAAAGAGAAAATAAAAGCTTTGCAGGCATTAAAATCATGTGAGCGAGATTATTAGAAGACAATAGTAGATCATTTTAGTTTTTTTTGTAAATTAATATTATTTTTGTATTAGTTTTTTTGTAAATATTATAAATCTTTTGTAAATATTAAAATTTTTGTAAATAATAATTTGTATTTTTAATTTTTTTTGTTAATATAATTTTTTTATATTTATAATTGTTTTTATTTTTTTAAAATTAAATAATTAATTAGAGACGGAATAGCTACGGCAATGTGCCGACAAAAGTCTACTGATATTTGGCGACAATTGGCTACGGATTGGCTATCATAACAATCCGTAGCCGTGGATGACGGCCGATTTACGACCGAAATGGCTACTGCTTTGCTACGGACGTTAATAATTAATAACAAAATCAAAATTTTAGTTGGCTACGGATTGGCTACGGAAAAAGGGCTACCAATATTCTACGGATACTAATCCGCAGTCGTGGGCTATGGACTATTCACGACCAAAACGACTACAGATTTGCTACGGAAGTTAATAATTAATTAATTTTTTTTTAAAAAGTTGGCTACGAATGGGCTATGGCTATTTTGCTACAGAAGTTAAAAAAATAAATACAAATTAATTTTTGAAATTGGCTATGGATGGGCTACAGAATATCAAATTGGCGACGGGGCTTTTTATTACGGACGGTATTCCGTAGCCTAGCGGTCGCCCGTCCCAATTTGGCTATTGCTAGGCTACAGATTTTGATCGTCGCCTTAGCTTTTTTTTCTTGTAGTGAAAAAATAAAGGAAATGACATGTTTAGATTAAGAATTTGAAGAAAAAACAACTAGTAGGGGAGGGTACGTTGACTGCCTTCCCGTGTGAAATAATCCATATTAAAAGTCTCGAAAAAAATACCTCGAAAAAGAATAGCCCGAACCCCAGAAATATCAGACCATCTATAATGGCTCACTCCTAGTGCCTTTGAACGAACTTCAAGGCCTCTCTCAGTTTGAATTGTCAACCAACTCTTTTGACTGTGAGTCATAAAAGTGCATATTTTAACGAAATTGTTCAAGAGATGCAACGCATCAAGAGTGGTGGTTTAGGGAAAAAGGTGTCGTCCTTAATAATAATAATAATAATTATAATAATAATAGTAATTTTTATTATCATAATGATAATTATTATGATATGATTATTATTATCATTATTATTATTGTCATTATTATCATTAGATTATTCGTATAATTATTATGACTTTCTATAGGACCTATTTGACTGACAAGATTCACCATTACTTTAGCTATTTTGGCCTACCTGCCATCCACACCAGAATAAATAGAGTTTTTTAATTTTTTTTCTAGAAATATGAACAAATGGAAGTTTAACTTCGAAAAAAAAAAAGTAGTTCATGAAGCCTCTCGGGATTCAGACCCCCAACACCATGGTTTGTAGTCATGTGCTCTAATCCAAGTTACAGGCCCCACCTTATCTCGAATTATTCATAGATAAAGAGATGTCAAAGGTGTAACGCCCGGGAATTTCATCACATCTTTTTAAATAACTGTTGCATATCTTTTTGAGCATTTTTACGTGCATTTCTTTTCTTGCTTAATTGTTTTATTTAGAGGACACTATTCATAATAAATTTGAATATTTTAAATGCTTGATTTAATATTTTTACTAGACCACATAACATATAAAAAGAGTCGAAAAATTGTAGTTTTGAGCTTAGGGTGTCGGGAGTATATGTTTAAAAAATATTTTACCGCTTCATATGAATAGTGTAACGTATGTAGACACTAGTTTTGAGTTAGTTAGCTAACAATTGGAATTTAAGCTCATTTGACTAAACATAAGTGTTATTTGACTTAGTTTAACTTAGCACATATTAATTAATTAATTATATATATATATATGTATGTATATATATATGTATATATATATATATATATATATTATAACACACATACAAGCAAATCACATTTGAAACAAAAGAAAAAATACCCCATATATCCCCCCCCCCCCAAAACCCGTGGCCCTCTAGGAAGAAAAGGAAAGAAAATTCTACAACAAATTTTACAAGCTTGACTTCTTGGATTGATCTTGGGGAGTTTTGAGGGCTCTAGGACTTCTTGAACGCGTCTTCATCTTGAAACTTGTGAGGGAGTTTGCATTTTCATGACATTTAAAGTTTATGCTATCTTTTTAAATTTTGTGATTTGTTGGAATTAGCTATTGAATTGCTTGAATATGACGTTAAATGTGATTTATATGATGTTTGAACTATACTTGAGTTACTTGTTGTTGAATTCCATGGTTGAAAGCTTGGTTGCATTGAAAGAGATGATGAATAGTGCTTGAACTTAGGGTTTTGATAAAACTTGCTAATTAGATCGAATTGAGGCTTCCTTTAGATGCTCTAGACTCTAGTAAAGCTAGTTGGGAGGCCACTTGTACTTGAAACACCCGAGACTATGCTAAATTGCAAAGTTAGTTAACTTTAAAAAAGGGTTTTTTTTCACGTTAAGCAATCCGGGAACTTTTGGGCTTTGGATTACGTATCCTTGGAGCATGGAAGCACTTTTGGTGCTTTCGTTGTATGAAATTGAGGTTCGGATAAGGTAGTTGTAGTTAAAACCCGCTCGGGGTCTGCCCGAGCTTTTGCCTCCAAAACGGGTTCTCCCAGCATTGATAGGTGTCTTTCGGCTTAGGTAGGAATGTGGTATGAGTAGATTAAGGTTTTGTAACTTCGAAATGCATATCGGAGAAGAGAACTTGGTTAAAGAAATGAGAAAAGTCGTATCTTGACTACTTTGGTGCGTATAGTGCTTATAGATGTGTTGTATGTACTTATATAGTTATGTAAAGTGTAATTGAGCTATTTGAGAAGGTTGTGGGAAAAGATAAGTTGTTTGCCTCTTTTGGGATTAGAACCTTGAATCTCATAGGTAAGTAAAATTGCTTAGTTGTCAAAGGGGAAATAGTATCAAAGTTTAATTAAATGTTGGAGATTGCTTTCTAATTGATTGATTAGGTGTTTATATGTATTTGTATAGCATGTGTATACCCTATTGGTGAGGTTTATGATTTGAGTTGCTTAGCTACCTTGTTGGGATATAAGCATATTTTGATTGTATTGTTATTACTTCTAAATTGTAACTATATGTGAGGGCATTAATGAGTTAAATGCATGCTAGAGAATGAGAGGGACATGATAATTGTATTATATTATAAGTTTAAAGTGTGGACACTTTTGTTGCTATGAAGAGGAATGATTCATTACCTAGGCAGTTAGAATTCTAGTATAGTAAATGTCAATTGCAAGATCAAAGAAATGATTTGAAGTTACTTGCATAGTATTATGTGAGAATATGTTGTATCTTGTCTATATGGTTGTACTGTTCTTATAACATGTTAGTGTCTTGGAATTGGTCAACTAATAATTAATTACGCTTGTGTGGAGTGTTTATCTACTTGGAGAAGTTTGTGAGTTGAGCCATTAATGTGATTTTATTGTGTTGGTTACGAATGTCTCTAGGAGATTCTTTGTGATAAGTATATGTTCTATTACATGCTAGGGTTGATCCATTGAGCCAATCCAAGGTGTTGAAAGTAGACTGACGCTAGTTCTTGCATCCTTTAGCTACCTGGTAAAGGTGAGGGAGTCTTCATTTCTTCTATGCATTTTAACTTATTTTACTGTTTCTAGATTGTATTATTTAGTAATTGAAATAGTTTATATGTACTAATTACTCGCTATCTTGTGTTTTCTTATGTTATTTGTGATTAACTACGATGACGGCCTACTTTGTCGTTCCTCTTATATGATATTTGATATACTTAGCTCTCGTGATGTTGACCCGGGGTTGCGTAACATTTTCGGATATGGTAACGTCGAGAAAATGGGCTGCATCGGGCTTGCCGTGCTCCCTCGACTACCATGGTACCTATTCCCTTTCTCGCTGAGTATACTTCACTACCCCAGAGGCGTGGTTCACATGTTGGGCATATAGACCTACCTCAGGAGAAAGGGTCGTAGGATCGGGGTACATCCGGAGTATCCCAATTTGGAGGAGTAAGGGTTTGCCAGCACTTGCTTGAAGATCTTGGCTCGTGGCTCGTGATTGAAGACAAACATAGAACCGTATCCTTTTTAAAATATGGTTAAATACTTGTCTAATTAACTTTGTTATTTTGTGTTATATATGTTATTATTCTTGTTGCATCTCATGAAAGCATTCATCGGTTTGTTGTATCACCTCCCTCACTGAGTATACATGTTGTATACTCACCCTCGTTTCTAACACTTTTCAGGATTAGTGCTATTAGCTGGAAATGGGATTGCCTCTTGTGTGGCTTGCCTGCTCTATCAGTGTGTAGAACAAGGAAGAATGTATACTTTATATGCTTGTATACTATTTGAGACCTTATGGTCATGTATATATTTGTGTTATCTTAAGAAATGTAATATTAAAGTTTTAGTCTTGGGTGATAGTTAGGTGCTAGTGGTTTGTAATAACTTCAATTGTTTACTCTTCTGTTTAGTTGACTTGAATGCTGATAGGGATAAAACATATTGAAGTTGTGGATTATGGTCTTATGGTTGTATGTTGTAGTTTGCAGGTTTTCAAATAGTCGTATAAATAGAGGAAACTCCGTCCGTTTTTCCTAAAATTTTGTGACCAGGCTAAAATTGGGTTGTGATTAGCATGGCTATTAAAGCCTCCAGTCTCATGAGGGATCGGGGCGTTACAAAATGGGCTTCTCACTTCCCAAACGAATCCTCCTATATCTGTATATAAAAAAATGGTTTATCAAGTGAATCACTATATCAATACCATTCGATCTAAGCTCTTGCAATTAGAATAAGTTCGGTAGTAGATTGATATTATTATAATAATTATGTATTATCATTATAATAATAATTTTATTATTATTGTATATAATTATAATAACAATGATTATGATATAATGATAATTGTTATTATTATAATTATCATTAATTATTATTGTTATCTTTATTATATCATAATTATTGTTTATTTTTATCATTATTATAATGATAGTTATTATTATGATGTTATTAATATAATAATAATAGCTACCATTATCATAATAACATAATAATTATTATCTTTACTATTAATATTATATAATAATGACACTATTATTATATATTATTTTATTATGGTAATGAAAGTTAATTTTATTATTATAATTATTATATTAATAATAATTATGATAATAATTATAATTCATTATCAGTATTATAATAATAATTATTTTTAAATTTATATAACTATTTTAATTATTAATATTATAGTATAATATAATTAGTTATTATTATATTAACAATAATTATTGTTTTTAATATTATTATTATTATAGATGTTACTATTATTAATAATAATTATGATTATTATTAATATTATTATTATTATAATTATCAAAACAATAATTATTATAATAATTATTATTATTGTTGTTGTTGTTGTTGTATTGATTTGAGAAATAAAAGGGTATGTTTGTAAAATATTATGTTTTGATAAGCTATTTTGGTCATTTGATAAATAAGTTTATTATGGGAATGGACTAATCCATGTATTTGCTCTGTAATAGCTAATCTCATGTATGGGGAAGTGGGATTTATAACTTGCGAATGAGATTCCTAAATTAATTCCCTGATACCAAGCATGGGATTTGAAATATAGTTGAAAATGTTATTTCATTCATAACATATTCTAGTGTAGCAATCGCTACCTAATTATATTGTTTTTAACTTGAACGAAATTTCTAGCTAAGTGATAATATTCAATGATTTTCGAACTAGGAGAGAATTATGAGTTAACTATGACACAATAGGGAGAATAGCGTGCACTTTCATCTAAAAATAAGTGGGGTTTTGTATGTCTCCCAAAGAATATATTAACTTCATTTATCTTTTTCAAGTTTTCCCATAATGTCATTTTTCTAAAAGAGAAAGGTCTTTTTCACAGGAAAAAGTTATCTAATGCATGACTAGCTAAGTTCCAAATAGATCCACAAATTTTGAAAATCTTTTCATAAGTCCTTATCTTTTAAATCCATTAATGATTTCTAACGGGAAAGGGGTATAATGGTAATGCATTATGTGCATTAGAGTATTGCTTAATTACCCATTTATCACCTCTTATATGGATGCTTAGTTGACATACTAAATTAACAAACTTTTTTCATTCTTCTCTCTACCTTTGGAATGTCAATTAAGCATCTACATAAGAGGTGATATATATGTGATGAAAATAAAGTGACATATAATATTTCTCATGTGGATTATATACTTTGGAATGTGATTGTTTAGTTCTTTTATGTATATTTTTTTTATTAATGAAACTTCTTCTGACAAAAACAAAAGAATGTGACCATTTGAATCAGACGATCACGCTATTATTTTTTTCTTTTGTGAGTAATTTTAGTTGTCACCTCATTTTTATTATCTAAATATCATATGTGATGAGTATGCTTAGTTGACATGCTTATAACTTAAGATTTTTTTTTTAATTTTTTCTCTTCTTTTAACATGCCAATTAAGTAAACACATAATAAGTGTTATTTGAGTGATAAAAATAGAGAGACACTTAGCATTACCCTTTTTTTTTAATTGGCCAAAAATCATTAGTGCCATGACGATGAATGAAGCGACGAATTCTGGAGTTTCCCATATGATACTGTTTCAATGGAGCTACTAAGTAGTATTCATTGAGAAAATTGGAGAGGCAGAAGATATGTCTATCATGATAAAGCTATCCGTGATATAGTGATTTCTTCACATATTTGCTACCTCAAGAATGTGCTGAAGCTCGTAGGCTGCTGCCTCGAATTCGAATGTCCGGCACTGGTATATGAATATGTCGAAGGTACACTTCTATCTGGTTTGTTAGACCCCCTCAGTAAGAACAAGTATTTATCTTGGAGCAGTAGAATAAAAATTGCTAGCGATATTGCCAGCACAATTCTTTATCTTCACACAGCCTTTCCAACGCCTGTAATTTATAGGGACACAAAACCATCCAATATGATCGTAGATAAATATAGGGTCGTGCACTTCTACAAATCCTCTTGGGACGTGGTTGGAGCCAGTGTTTGTGAAGCAGTCAGATCATCACTTCAGTCAGGTACCATTTTGAAAGAAATTAATGCTACTGTTATCTCACTGGTTCCGAAAGTTTCTAACCCTTCTAAAGTTCAAGACTTTAGACCCATCTCTTGTTGCAACGTCTTGTACAAGTGTATTTCTAAGGTTGTTGCTAATCGGCTAAGACCTACTCTTGATTCGATCATATCTAATAATCAGTCAGCTTTCATACCAGGGTGGAAAATTGTTGATAATGTACTGATTGCGCAGAAGATTGTGAGAAACTAAAACAGGAAGCATATTAGCCCGCGATGCATTATGAAGTTGGATATTATGAAGGTTTATGACTCCATTAACTGGTCAATTCATTTTGAAATGCTTACATGCTCCACAACAGTTCATCATTTGGTTTAAGATTTGCATCACCACGCCATCGTACTCAATCATGATCAATGGTCAGATGGAAGGGTTCTTTAAAGGTAAACCGGGGCTTAGACAAGGGGATCCAATCTCCCCTTATCTGCCACCCCAAATGCAAAAAAGTCAAAATGAATCACCTTGCCTTCTCTGATGACCTGTTAATCTTCACGAAAGCTCAACCAAGTTCAATTGTTCTCATCAAGAAAGCTCTACTCATCTTTTCAAAGCTCTCAGGACTACATATTAGCTCCGTTAAGAGTGAAATTTTTATCACTGGTTGTTCAGATGGCTTTAGAGCTCACATCAGTCATCTCATTGGTATCAAAGAGGGCAAACTTCCTATCAAATATCTCGGTCTTCCTCTTGTTACAGCCGAACTCAACAAACAAGCCTGTTGCTCTTTAACTTCGAAGATCACTGGCAAAGTTGATCACTGGACAGTGAAATACCTTTCTTATGCAGGTAAGGTTCAGCTTATTAACACTGTTCTCCATAGCTTTACCTACTATTGGTGTAATGTTTTTGTTATTCCTAAGGGAGTAATTAAAGACATTGAAAGGAGGTTAGCGGCTTTCCTTTGGAATAATGGTGGGGATAGTGCTAAGGGAGCCAAAGTTGCGTGGAATGATGTTTGTCGACCCAAAAAAGGAGGATTGGGTATTCGTAGTGTTGGCCTAAAAAGCTTATAATCTTTTATTTTGATAATAACAAAACATCTAAATTGTGCTTTAGTATTCTTTTTGTATTTTGGATAAGATATTCAATCCAACAAAGCAAGTCCACATCAACATGGATCAACTAAATTCGGACAAAGGCTAGAAAGCTATTGGATCAAGTCAAAGCCCTATCAGAAACTGTATCAAAGCCCAAAAGATAATTCTATGTCTTGTCTCATTCAAATGAAGTCTCTCATGAGGAATCAAGTCATGAAGACCCGAAGAAAAAGATTTGTTAACTTTCAGAAATAAAGTTGAAGACTCGACGATAGAAAGGGAGTTACAAGGAAGGAGATGTGGCGACATAAGGGGTACCGGCATTAAAATTGTTGTTTGCCTAAGTATGACTTGTGTAGCTCATAAAATCTCCAAAAATGATGTTTTTCATAAAAGACTTTTCATATTTGCAAAATATCATTCGAACAAATATTTTCAAAGAAAAGGAAAAAGGATCAATTCATTTTTTGAAAAACATATTTTCAAATTTCAAACTCTTAATGATTTAAAAATCATTTAAAATATTTTCTAGAGTTTTTTGAAAAGATTTTTGAGATGTTTAAAAAATGATAGAAACATTTTTTAAAAAAAGTGTCCTTAAAAATGCCCAAGATTCTTACTATTAAAATACTTAATTTGGGGCTCAAAAAATCACCTTTCAGCATCTTTAATCATTCGGGCGTTACTGCCCCTATCCGGTCGCCCGGATAGGAGCCACAATGACCGGTAGAAAAAGATGATCCGGGCGATACATGCCTTTTTTTGGCGCTCGGAAGAAGGCCTCAGCGACCGAATGGCTTAACGGGAAAATCCAAGATTTTTGCTTAATATCTTATTTGTATCTAACTTTTCCCTCTTTTTAAGCCATGCTCTCTCACTATCTAAAACAGCTCTCCAAGCCTTAATCTTCAAATTTTCTAAGCTATTTCAAAGAGCTTTTCATATCATTTTCATTGAGAAACCTTGAGCTATCACTTTCATATCTTTGAGCACTCAAAGTGTTATTCAATTGTTATATCAAACTCAAATATGAGTTGTTATTCTTATTTATATTTTCACACAATCATTGTATTACATTCTTGCACATAGATTGAGAGAATCATTGTGAAAAGAAGTGTTGTAATCCTTTGTGGACTCGAAGGAAGAGAGATTAGTAGGTTGAGCTTCACCTACACTTGAAGAAACTTGTGTAACTCTTGTGGACTCAAGAGTAATTGTAGTTGGTTCTTTGCTTCACCAACATTTGAAGAAGCATCTTAGTGGAGATTGTTTAAATCCTAAGGGAAAGGAAGACCTTAGGTGGTGGACTAGGCCTCCGAGAGTGCGAACCACTTGAAAATCATCGTGTTTGATTTCTCTTACTCTCTCTATTTATTTGTCATTTAAATATTGCTTTCATTGATTGCTTGATTGTTGTTGATTTATCCACTTAAAGTTTAATCCTTGAAGTGCTAAATATTTATCTAGTGCAATGAACCTATATGCTTACTAAGTGCTTGATAAATTGCCTATAAGAACTTCTAGAGTATAATTATCTTTTGCTAGATAGTATTTCCGCATTAGTTTTTTTTTATTTATTAATCTTGCCAAACAACCTAATTCACCCCTCCCCTCCCCCCCCCCCCCCTCCCCTCTTAGGTTATCTAGGGCCAACAAGTGGTATAGAGAGCTAGTACTCTACATCTAGCTTAACATCTAGTAGAGGATCCCTATGGCAAGCTCATCTATGTCTAATATAGTTGAAGGACAATCTTCCTCTAGACCACCATTGTTTAATGGAACAAACTATTCTTTTTTGGAAAACTAGGATGAGAATCTATATTCTAGCAAATGATATAAGAGTATGAAATATGATTAAAAAAAATGGACCAATCAATCCTACTCTAACTAAGAAGGAAGGAGAACAAAGCATCACTGTCCCTAAACCAGAAAAAGACTTTAATGATGATGACTTCAAAATACGTGAAAGAAACTTTAAGGCTATGAACATGTGATTCAAATGATTTTAATAAAATCTCTAGATGCAAAAGTGCTAAAGAAATTTGGGATCAATTAGAAGTCACATATGAGGGAACTAACCAAGTTAAAGAAAGTAGAATAAATATGCTTGTTCATAAATATGAAATGTTCAAAATGTCATTTGATGAAAATATTGAACAAGATGTTTTCTAGATTTACCGATATTGTTAATGCTCTTAAATCTCTTGGAAAATAGTACTCTAACGAAGAATTGGTAGGAAAAGTTTTTCGAAGCCTAACCGAGCCATGGGAAGCTAAAGTAACGGCTATTGAGGAAGTTAAAGACCTCAAAACTCTCACTCTTAGTGAACTTATGGGATCACTTATGAGCCATGAATTGAAGAAGAAGGACTGAGAAGAAGAAAAAAGGAATAACAAGAAGTCACTTGCACTCCTTGCATCAAAGGCTTACTCAAGTGATGAAGAAGAAGAAAACAAAGAAGATGAAAATGAGATAGCTCTTCTTACAAGGAACTTTAAGAAATTTCTCAAATTCAAAAAGGTAAGTAAAGTTCCTTACAATAAGTTTATGAGCAAAGGGAAAAACAAACCAAAAGAAGAAGGAAGATGTTTCAATTATGACAAGACGGGTCACATAAAAGCAAATTGTCCAAAACCAATCAAAATCAAGGGAGGAAAAGCTTTGAAAGCAATATACATTGATGACGATGCATCAACCGGTGAAGAAAATGAAAATGAAGAAGTGGTAAACATTGTTTGTCTTATGACAAAGAAGATGATGATGTATGTTCTTCTTTTAACTCCGAATATTACTCTTCTAGTTCATTAATTGATAATGAATGTTCTTTTGAAGAATTACAATATGAATTCTCAAATATGCATGATAGTTTTGAAATTGCAATTATCAATATACATGAACTTCAAAAGGAAAATAATGTTTTAAAAGAAGAAAATAAGTTGCTTGAAAAAGATCGAAATTGTGCTCATGAAAAGACACTGAAATTTCATTTTGAAAATGATAATCTTCAAACAAAAATTGAAAACTTCAAAAAGAAAATCAATGATTAAATAGAAGCCTAGCAAGATTTACAAAAGGAAAAAAAAATCTTGATAAAATGCTTGGCTCACAAAAAATGGCTTTTGATAAAAGTGGAATAAGATATGAACCTTCTTCAAAACAAAAATCTCTCAAAAGTTATTTTGTAAAAGCATCATTTTCTACAAATGAAGCATCAACATCAAAAAGATTTCAAAAATCGTGTACCTATTGTGAAAAACAAGGCCATATAACATCACATTGTAAATTTTGAAATATGGTTGGTAGAGACTCTAAAATTCCTTCTTAGCTCAAACCAAAATGGATTATTAAATATGATAAGAATCAATACTAATAATCTAGGACCCAATAGAACTTGGGGACCTAAATTTTGTTTTCATATATAGGTTACCCTAAGGATGAAGTATGAAGGAAATTGGGTCATTGATAGTGGATGTTCAAGACATATGACCGGTGATCCTTCTCTTTTCTATGAGCCTATCAAAATTTACAAAAGTTTTGTGAGCTTTGGAAACAATGAGAAAGGTAAAATTATTGGTAAAGGTAGCATTGGAAATAAAAATAATATATATATCCATGATGTGCTACTTGTGAAAGAATTGTAACATAATTTGTTAAGTGTAAGTCAACTATGTAATAATAATTATCTAGTTGAATTCAAATCATCAAGTTGCACAGTTATTGACAAAATGAAAAATGTGTTGTTTATTGCAAATAGACATGAAAATGTCTATATCATTGACTTTGAAAGTATATCATGCCAAAATATTGATTGTTTAATTACAACAAATGAAAGTTCATAGTTATGGCATAGAATATTAGGACATATTAGTATGGATCTATTTGGTAAACTTTCTCGGAAGGATCTTGTAAAAGGCCTTCCTAAGACCAAGTTTGAAAAGATCATTTATGTGATGCATGTCAATTTGGAAAACAACATAAAGCATCTTTTAAAACCATTAGTCATGTGACCACATCAAAAGCTTTACAAAAGCTTCATATAGACCTTTTTGGACCAATGGATATAATAAGTCTAGAAGGATCTAGATATATTTTTGTTATTGTTGATGATTATACTAGATACGCATGGGTCGTGTTTCTTGCTCTCAAAAGTGATGCCTTCAATGAATTTGCAAAATTTTGTAAAAGAGTGCAAAATGAGAAGGGATACTACATTTCATGCATTCATAGTGATCAAGACACGGAATTCATAAACGCATCTTTTGTGGAACTATATGAACAAAATGGCATTAAACATAACTCTTTGGCTCCTAGAACTCCTCAACAAAATGGGGTTATTGAAAGGAAAAACCGAACTCTACAAGAAATGGCAAGAACAATGTTGAAAGAAAACAACTTGCCTACATACTTTTGGGAATAAGCTGTCAATACGGCTTGCTATGTTTTAAATAGAGTTTTAATTTGACATTCTTTCAAGAAAACTCCATATGAACTATGGAAAGGACACACTCCATATATTTCACATTTTAAAGTTTTTGGATGTAAATGATTCATCTTAAATAATAAAGATCACCTTGGTAAGTTTGATTCAAAATCCGACGAATGTATTTTTATTGGTTATTCTTCTAGCAGCAAGGCATATTGAGTATACAATAAAAGAACCTCGGTAATTGAGGAATCTATGCATATCAATTTTGATGAAATTAACCCCTTTATGTCAAGAAAAGACGAAGATGATGATGTAAACATTTAACAAGTTGAAGAACAAAGTCAACCTATCCCTACAAGTGAAGAAGGTAATACATCCACAAACAATCAAATTGATACTCCAATTGAGGAAGAACAACCAACATCAAATGATCAAATCATGTCAACAAATCAAGATCTTCCAAGATGTTGGAAATTTGTCAAAAATCATCCAAATGATCAAATCCTCGGAGATCCATCACAAGGTGTAAGAACTCGTTCTAATCTAAATACGTTTTGTGAACATATTGCTTTTATATCTCAAATTGAACCTAAGAATATAAAAGAAGCTTTATTGGATGATGATTGGATTATTGTGCTATGCAAGAAGAGCTTAATCAATTCGAAAGAAATCAAGTTTGGACCTTTGTTGAAAGACCTAGTAATTACCCGATTATTGGTACAAAATAGGTTTTCCGAAACAAACTAGATGAATCCAGTAATGTAACTAGAAATAAGGCTAGATTGGTTGCACAAGGATATAACCAAGAAGAAGGAATAGACTATGAATAAATATTTGCACCGGTAGCTCGACTTGAATCCATTCGAATGTTGCTGGCATATGCATGTTTTATGAACTTCAAACTTTATCAAATGGATGTCAAAAGTGCTTTCTTAAATGGTTATCTTCAAGAAGAAGTGTATGTTGAACAACCACCCGGTTTTGAAAATACAAATTTATCAAGTCATGTATTCAAACTTCAAAAAGCTCTTTATGGACTTAAACAAGCACCTAGGGTATGGTATGATAAATTAAGTAATTATCTACTTAATAACGGCTTTACTATAGGTAAATTAGACTTTATATTATTTGTAAAAAGAAAAGCTAAATATATCTTGTTTGTTCAAATGTATGTTGATGATATTATCTTTGGTGCTACTAACGAATCTATTTGCAAGTATTTTTCTGAATGTATGCATAAAGAATTTGAAATGAGCTTGATGGGAGAATTAAATTTCTTTCTTGGACTTCAAATTAAACAAACAAAGGAAGGGATCTTCATAAATCAAGCCAAGTACATTAAGAAACTCATCAAGAAGTTCGGGCTTGAAACCGCAAAAGAGATAAGCACTCCTATGGGAACGTCAATCAAGCTTGACAAAGATGAAAAAGGTAAATCGGTTGATGAAAAACGATATCGAGGTATGATCGGAAGCCTTCTCTATTTAACTGCCTCAAGACCTGATATTATGTTTTATGTGTGCTTATATGCTCATTTTCAATCTTCTCCCAAGGAATCCCACTTGAATATTGTAAAAAGGATTATTAGATACCTTAAAGGTACTATTAATTTATGACTTTTTTACCCTAAAGGCACATCTTTCAACTTCTAGGATACTCCGATGCTGATTATGCAGGTTGTAAGATTAATAGAAAAAGCACTATTGGTAGTTGTCAATTTCTAGGACATGCTTTAGTTTCATAGTCTAGCAAAAAAACATAGTATAACTCTTTCAACGGCGGAAGCCGAGTATGTAGCTATGGGTAGTTGTGTTGCACAAATTCTTTGGATGAAACAAACTTTGCTCGACTTTGGTTTAAAATATGATCGTGTGCCGATCAAATGTGATAATACAAGTGCTATAAGTCTATCAAAGAATCCAATTCAACATTTTAGAACTAAGCATATTGAAATTCGTCATCATTTTCTAAGAGATCATGTGCAAAAAGGTGATATTGAACTTGAATTTGTTGATTCTCTGCATCAACTTGCTGACATTTTTACAAAACCTTTACATGAGAATCAATTTTATGCCATTAGAAGAGAATTAGGAATGCTTTGGGTCATTTGAATTTGTGAAAAACTGCATTTTTTTAGCAAAATGGTGATCAGGGCGTTACTACGTTCTTCTGGGCGACCGGAAGACGCATGCAACGACCGGATAACATTGCTCTACCAGGCGTTACTGCCCTCATCTGGGCGCCCGAATAAAGGGCCTATCGCCCGGATCGCGTAGATTGAAAAACAAATTTCCTCTCTTTTTAAAACACTTTTTCATAACTTTTCAAAAACAAATTCAATTTTCTCTCAATCCCACATATTTAAACACCAACACTTTCACAATCCTTCATCATTACTTACATCAAAACACCTCTTCATCTTCAAAAACTTGTTTTTGCATCATTAAAGCTTTCAAAATCTTCAACAACAAGGCTTTCAAAACCATTGTCTACAAGGTGTTTGACAGAATTCCTCAACGAAAATTCTCTTTCAAAGGCTTCAAAAATCTTGCAAATTCTCAATGGCACCACCGAGGGCTGACTCTAAGAAGCGCAAGACGGGAGAATCTTCATCCTCCGCTCGTCAAGTGATTGTCAATCCCGATGCTTTCCCACAACAAAATATATTATGGTGTAAGATTTTGAACCCTCCTACCTTGCTTAATGGTACTAAATTTTTTAGGCTTTTGGATGCTCAAGGTTGGCTACCTATGTTAAGATTTGAAAACAAATGATGTACTTCATGGATAAGAGAATTTTATTACTGTGTGAACTTATATATTAACACCATGAAGTTGAATAGTCAAGTTAAGACTAAAGAATTGGAATTGACTGAAAGTGTTGTGGCTAAAGCCTTTGGGATTCCAAATCACGGCACAAAGCTTTATTCTTATAGGGGCATGCCGGAAGGTGTTCTTGAGAATTTAGAAGCCAAAGTTATAGAATTTCTATGGGAAGGTACGAGAATAAGTTCCTTGAGTTATCCTAAGACTAAGGATATCACCCCAGAAAAGAAGCTTTTATTCTACATGAAGTCATTATTCCGAGAGAAGTTAAGGATGGTTCTATTCTGAAATTCACTGCTTTGTTGATGTATTTGATGTATGAAGCTAAACGTATCAATCTTCCACACATCATTATTAATCATATCATCCACACAAAGGAAGCCCAAAATCAACTTGCTTATGGGGTACCCTTAACATATCTTTTTGAGTTGCTAGAAGTTCCGCATGATCAAGAGTTTGAGACAATTAGTGATAGATCCTATCTTCTCAATATCACTAGCCTCACTTGCCAAAAGTTGAAGATCCATAACTCTCGAGTTCTCAATATTGGTGATGATACGAGTGATGATCCTCTTGTGTTTGAATCTCTTGATGTTGACCCCACTACTTTTAGAGATCCTAGAGAACGTCAAGACAGAAGTGGTATTGGCAGCTCTCAAGGACAAAGAGCTGGACCGTCTTCCTTTCAATCCTTCTCACATGATGAAATCCTTGCTCGCCTGAATGCACAAGATATTTGTTTGGATCGTATGGAACAGATGTTGAAGGCTTTATATGACCACCCCATTGGTCCTTAGTCTGTGGATGTCTTTGAGATTTGTTTTTCTTCAAACAATTTTTTAGCTTTCAAATGTTACTTTCATCAAATACTTCTCCGCATTTTTATTTCTTTTTAACATTATTTGGATATTATGTTTCATTCCATTAATGCTTGTTTTTTATTACAAATCCTCTTATGCCTATTTGCTATGTGAACTCTATTTTGTTGATGTCAAATAGGAGGAGAAAAGGTATATTGAAATGGAATAAAGCATAAAAAGAGTAAAATAAGTATAATCGCATATGTATGTCATTTATAAAACTGTGTACTTATTCAGGAGGAGCTTGCTTTTCAAGTACAAGCTATTGATTCAATCAAGCTCAAATTGAGGGGGAGACCTCAAATCAAGTTTTATTCTTCAATTTCAACTATTTCATGCTTGCTAATTTCAATGTTTTGACATCATCAAAAAATGGGGAGATTGTTGGCCTAAAAAGCTTATAATCTTTATTTTGATAATAACAATACATCTAAATTGTGCTTTAGTATTTTTTTTCTATTTTGGGTAAGACATTCAATCCAACAAAGCAAATCCACATTAACATGGATCAACTAAATTCAGACAAAGGGTAGAAAGCTATTGGATCAAGTCAAAGCCCTATCAGAAACTGTATCAAAGCTCAAAAGGTAATCCTATGTCTTGTCTCATTCAAATGAAGTCTCTCATGAAGAATCAAGCCATGAAGACCCGAAGAAAAAGATTTGTTAACTCTCAAAAATAAAGTTGAAGACTCTACGATAGACAAGGAGTTACAAGGAAGGAGACGTGGCGACATAAGGGGTACCGGCATTAAAATTGTTGTTTGCCTAAGTATGATTTGTGTAGCTCATAAAATCTCCAAATATGATGTTTTTCATAAAAGACTTTTCATATTTGTAAAATATCCTTCGAACAAATATTTTCAAAGAAAAGGAAAAAGGATCAATTCATTTTTTGAAAAACATATTTTCAAATTTCAAACTCTTAATGATTTAAAAATCGTTTAAAATATTTTCTAGAGTTTTTCGAAAAGATTTTTGAGATGTTTAAAAAATGATAGAAACACTTTTTAAAACAAGTGTCCTTAAAAATGCCTAAGATTCTTACTATTAAAATACTTGATTTGGGGCTCAAAAAATCACCTTTCAGCATCTTTAATCATCCGGGCGTTACTGGCCCTATCCCGTCACCCGGATATGAGCCACAACGACTGGCAAAGAAAGCTGATCCAGGCGATACATGCCTTTTTCGAGCGCCCAGAAGAAGGCCTCAGCGACTGGATGGCTTAACGGGAAAATCCAAGATTTTTGCTTAATATCCGATTTGTGTCTAACTTTTTCCTCTTTTTAAGCCATGCTCTCTCACCATCTAAAACAGCTCTCCAAGTCTTAATCTTCAGATTTTCTAAACTAATTCAAAGAGCTTTTCATATCATTTTTATTGAGAAACCTTGAGCTATCATTTTCATATCTTTGAGCACTCAAAATGTTATTCAATTGTTATATCAAACTCAAATAGGAGTTGTTATTCTTATTTATATTTTCACACAATCATTGTATTACATTCTTGCACATAGAGAAGTGTTGTAATCCTTTGTGGACTCAAAGGAAGAGAAACTAATAGGTTGAGCTTCACATACACTTGAAGAAACTTGTGTAACTCTTGTAGACTTAAGAGTAATTGTAGTTGGTTCTTTGTTTCACCAACATTTGAAGAAGCATCTTAGTGGAGATTGTTTAAATCTTAAGGGAAAGGAAGACCTTAGGTGGTGGACTAGGCCTCCGGGAGTGCGAACCACTTGAAAATTATCGTGTTTGATTTCTCTTACTCTCTCTCTTTATTTGTCATTTACTACAAGAAAAACAGGCTGAGGCATCGGTCAAAATTCGTAGCCTAGCGGTAGCCAAATTGGGATGGGCGACGAATAGGCTACGGATTTTCGTCTGTAGTAAAAAGCCATGTAGCCAAATTGACATTCCGTAGCCCATCCATAGCCAATTTCGGAAATTAATTTATATTTATTTTTTATAACTTCCCTAGCAAAATAGCTGTAACCTATCCGTAGCCAACTAAAATTGTAAATTTTTTTTATTAATTATTAATGTTCGTAGCAAATCCGTAGCTGTTTCGATCGTAAATCAAACGTAGCCCACGACTACGGATTAATATCCGTAGAATATCAGCAGCCCCCTTTTCGGTAGCCCATCCGTAGCCAACTAAAATTTTTATTTTGTTATTAATTATTAACGTCTGTAACAAAGCTGTAGCCGTTTCGATCGTAAATCGGCCTTCGCCCAACATTCCATAGTTAGTCCGTAGCCGCTTAATTATTTAATTTAAAAATTATAAATTTAAAAATTAAAATATAAAAAAAAATTACAAAAAAAATTAAAATTAAATGTACAACTTAATATTTATAAAAATTCAAAAAAAAATATTTACAAACAAAAATTAAAATTAAATATACAAATTAATATTTACAAACAAAAATTTAAATTAAATATACAAATTAATATTCAAAATAATAATAATTCAAAAGAATACATTCACATCTCCTAAGAAATCTCAAAGAAAGGTGTCTCTTTAAACTTGTTCTCCTTGTTATGTAATCAAGAAATGAAAGTGGGTCACAGGGTTCATCTTCCATTGAAGTGTTGAGAGCACCAAAATCTCTGTTCTTTAAATTGTCTTTGCTTTAGAGAAAATTTAGATTCCTGAACATAAACAAGTATAAACATCAATATACAAGATAAAAAAAATTCAACCAAAAACGCCGAAATTCTAAAGAAAAATCATTGTAAAGTTAAAGATGTATCAAAATTTTCACATACTTGAAGTTCAACCAAAATTTTTCGTCAATTCTTATTTTTCTTTGAGCATGAGTACCCAATTTGAAAGTACTATGAGGAAACAAGAAGAATTTCTCTTTATCTTAGCAATTATACTTGACTTCAATTCTCAATCTTCTTCAAGTGACAAATTGAGAAAAAGAATATAATTGTTTACACCTAATTCTAAAAGCGAGACCCGATACACAAAGCACCAATTTTTAGGTAAGGTAAAAGCATGTTAAAATCAACATCTCTTCAAGAATTCTGCAGTAGTGCATTTGACAGAAATGGGACAATGAACACCAATCATAATTTAAAAGTCTATTATTCTTGAATTTCTCACTGCATGATTAGTCAATCTCCAAGTTTTGAAACTTGAAGTTCACATATATCCAACACATACCAGTTCTTTAAGAAAAGAGACAGCATAATATGAATTATTAGACTAATAATCTTCTCTATATGACCCCAGAAATAATGACACCATATAAGAAGGGTCTGAACCATAAGGTATATCTAAACCCATAAAAAAAATAGTCTCTGTCTTCCATAGTTTATTACATAGCTAATTTTTTATGGTTAAACTATTCTTAAGAAAGACTATTAGCTACACAACATCTTTGATATGAAAGAGATATATTAACTACTATCTGCTGCCCTGGCTCTTCCTCCATCCGCCCAATACACACTAACTACTATATGCAAATTCAATACCAGGTAGAGGTAAAACACTATAACACTCCAACTTTTGAACTAATAACACCACCAATAAGCGTTACAACAAAGGATTCATATAAAATCTCAGTTAAAACTCAAACTTCAATATTGAGTACATATACAACACCATAAATTTTCAATCCTTGAACAAAAAAAGAAACCAACATACATACCATCCAAATTCCATATTAAATCTCAGTTAAAACTCAAATTTCATTTGGTTCAAAAGAACAACATCATCACAGCTATCCCACGTACTAGAAGATTAAGCAAAATGATGTTAGAAGTTACCTGAAATGTCAGGGAAGATATCAGCTTCCTTCTTTTCCATGCCTTTAACAATTACTTTATTCGCTTTTTCATCCACACTGAAGCTTTATTTGCTTTATCATCTACATAAAAACCATTATAGGCATTCCCTATTCAACAACCAAAACATATTAGTGAGCTTTGTAGAAAGAAAATTAGTATATCCTCAAAATTTGACTCTAGATATCAGCTAGCTTCTTTTCCATGACTTTAACAACAACTTCACAGACCGCAGCAATATTTGAACCAACACTGACTTGAGAAATGCAATCAATGAAGGAAGCTCGAGATCAACGCTTTCGGAATAGAGCATTTAGAAATTTTTATACAATCTAACTTCTAAGCGTCCTACTATAAAAAAGAATCTAACATTCTTATCATATACTTAATGCCTTAATCATCTGATTCACTATAAAAGATAACACCATCTATTTACTAAAAACTCTATCAAGATGAATTAATAAAAAGTCACATATGAAATTCAGTATCAACATTCAAAATAGTTCAGTTGCATTTTGGAAAGACATATGAGATTCAGTGTCAAGAAGCAATTTCTTTAGTTCCACTATGTTATACTGGACGTCTATTAACATTAACGCAATGTTAAGTGAGGACATGATAACTTCGATTTAAACGATTAATGACTTCGTATGAGATTTCTCTATTAAAATACCTACGCTAATAAAATATAGACCAAGTTTATTTTTATTTGAAAAACTAGCATCTCAAGTGAAGTTTACTACGTTGTAGGTGCAATCAAAATTCCGTAATTCAAATTAAAACCGATAAACCTCTTTTTTTTTTTGAAAGTCCGTAGCCCATCCGTGGCAATTGGTTACGGATGGGCTATAGACTTTGTTATTTTTTTTTTCCCTCTGGTCCTTTATTTTTTATGAACATTTTTTTGAATAATACATAGTCCGTAGCTAATCCGTGGCTATTTGGCCACCGCATGGCTACGGATTTTGTTATGATTTTTGTTGCCGAATTAATTAAATAATTTGTAGCTAGTCCATATCAAATTTGTCACGGTTAGGCTACGGAATATTATTTTTTATTTTTTTATAATTAAAATTAATGTCCGTAGCCAATCCGTAGCCATTTTTTGTCGCCATTTCAACGGGACCTGAGTTGGCTACGGATGGGCTATGGAATTAGTTGCCCGTAGCAATTCCGTAGCCCATCCGTAGCCAATTTACTACGGAAAAAATTCGTCGCCTGTGCGCTGTTTTCCTGTAGTGATTTAAGTATTTCTTTCATTGATTGCTTGATTGTTGTTGATTTATCCACTTAAAGTTTAATCCTTGAAATGCTTAATATTTATCTAGTGCTATAAACCTATATGCTTACTAAGTGCTTGATAAATTGCCTATAAGAACTTCTAGAGTATAATTATCTTTTGCTAGATAGTATTTCTGCATTAGTTTTTTTTATTATTAATCTTGCCAAACAACCTAATTCACCCCCCCCCCCCCCCTCCCCTCTTAGGTTATCTAGGGCCAACACGTAGACTTCTGGATGTCAACAAAGTTGCTATGTTGAAACTTTTCTGGCATACCTATACAGAGAAATAATCTCTTTGGGGCTATTCGGTCAACACTATTTTTTTGGATAAATAAAGCATATGGAGCATTGATATTCCTAACCTTGTGCCTCACAATTTATTAAGCACATTGTTGGTGACGGGAATAACACCTTTGTTTTGTGGGATAGTTGGCTGCCTTGTGGAAGAATTTCAAACTTTATGAGGCTTCACAATATTAACATCCCTGCTCGTCTCATAAATCTGAAAGTGGCTGAATGTATCAATGGGAATCAGTGGCAGTGGCCTAGAGAGTTGGCATTTATTAATGATCTTTCCTCGGGTACACCTTACCAGCAAAAGCATTACCGCATTATGTGGAGGACGAATCATACCGGTAATTTCTCTAACTTCAATACTTGGAATTCTATTCGTGAGTCTTCAGTGAAAATGCAATGGGCTGACCTTATCTGGAATAGGATTACTATTCCAAGACAAAGCTTCTGCTCATGGCTGGCCTGTCTTAACCGTCTGTCGACTAAATTTCTGCTTCTTTCTTGGGGAGTTACAAATAAGGCTAAGTGCTTATTTTGCTCAGTTGGGCGGGACAGTAGAGATCATTTATTCTTTCAATGTTCCTTTACCCGGAGGATTTGGTTATTCTGTGCTAGGAAGCTTAGATGTGACAACATCAATCTTGATTAGGATCCCCTTCTTGATAAGCTTGCAAATACTTGCAGGAGAAAATGTTTGAGATCAGACCTCATTAGAGTTACATTTTGTGCATGTCTCTATCATATTTGGATCGAACGAAACAATCGAGTCCCCAATATGACTGCGAGTATAGAGGAACATATCATTAACAATATTATTTTGGATGTTAGAGGGAAATTTTGTATTCAACGTAAATATAGAGATAGCTTAGAGAATAGTATCATGTGTACATATTGGAACATCAGTTTCCTTTGAATGAAATGACTTACTTGCCTAGCAAAAAAAAAAAAAAATATATATATATATATATATATATATATAGGGTCGTGAAATTGTTTGACTTCAATTTCTGTATATCGCTTCCTCCTGGAAAATTGAGTGTGGAAGCTGAAGTAAGAGGAACATTTAGGATTAACCCTGAGTACATCGACTCGGGCATTGTTACGCAGAAATCTAATGTCTACAATTTCGGTATATTTTTGCTCATTCTGCTAACTGGGAAAACTGCGGTTTGGAAGGATCATGAGGGCAAAAGGGCAGTTTTGTTGAAGGATAATGTTAAATATTATGCTAATAATCATCAATACGATCAACTTATAGACCCAAGAATATTGCAAGAGGAACGAGGGGTTGGTAATGAAAATCTACTTCTATCTTTCCTGGATCTTGCTTTGATGTGCACACGCGTGCAACAATGGAAAAGAAAGGCCAGATATGATTGATGTTGCAAAACAACTCCGCCTCATAGAGAAGGCCTGTCGTGAGCATTTGCCAAGTATCAATTAATTCTTGATTTTTGTCTCTTTTCCTATTTTTGCTATTTTGAATTCGTATAGTTTAGAAAAAAAATTATCTCTTTGTACATATAGGTAAGGAAAGGCTTAATATGAAGTTCTGGTGCTAGAGAAAATGCTTAATATGAAGTTCGGCATTCGTTTTCAGTGTCCGAGTGACGAAGGGTTCTTTTCGTTTTATAGCTTAATGTTTTCATCAGATTTTTAGTTTGTTCAAGAGTATGATACTGTAATCATGGAGCTACTAAGTAATTTCTATGAGATAATTGACGAAGTTGTAAAACCATCTCCAAATACCAAGACAACAATCAAATTTCAACTTGTCTTGTTCCGTTAAGTAAGTTTGATTAAGACAACTATTAAGCGAAAGTGACTCGTATTCTTTTTTAATAGAATTTACATGAGTTTCACACGTCACAAGTCCTTTATAAATGTGTCTAGACATGATCCCTTCATAATGCTTCCTTAATTACACTTAGAAAAACTTTTTTATCAGTCCAAACTAATATAAATCCATAAAAAAATAAGCTTTACATATATATATAACCCATTTTATGAGAAAAAAACTACAATTAATATGAACTAATTAAATAACAAACCCTCATTTTTTTCTTTGGGTTTTGACCTTTTTGGATTCCACTAATCCAAATCTAACCATGTGAGTCCAAATTGAGGTCCCGCCTCACAATTCATGGATGGTATAAAGTAATAGGTGTTAGGATCTGATTTTAATTAATTGGCTATGTTTTAAGTAAAAATTATGGATATTATTGGTGTGGAGTTTTAGTCTTGCCGGTAAGTGGCTACGAGGAGTTTCTACATTTTTTGAGATAAGGTGATAAAGAGATAAAGTTTCAAGCTATCAAGAACTCTTGTACTAAAGAGATAACATCAAAGACACTCCTACTTATACTCGACATCTGCATCAAAACTTGATAAATATGCGACTTATTTCTCAGTTGAAGTAAGGCGAGCAGTGAGCAGAAAAGTAGCAGCAGAATCGTGAGTTAGGTGTAGGCTGTCTGTGTCAAGTCGTGTTGCAACATGCTGTGAAACAGAATGTACTGAATGTTCTATTTAGTGTTGCAACACAGTCTGTTTTAAGCCATATGTATTGACCAATCCATCTAGAGTTTCAAGATTCTTTTTATTATGTTTTTAGTGTACATTCTTCGGAAGAAGAATGTGTGTTCTCGGGAGAAAACTTTGTAAGCCGAGGGGAGCTCACCAAATTAGAGAATCTACTAAAGGAGTCTTACACCTAGGCGGCAAGAGTTAAGAAGGAGTCTTCAATTGCGTAAGTTTTCATTAGTGTATGTAAACTCTTGAAACTTAGTGGATTGGTTTGTTAGCCAAGGGATAGCTACGCGGACGTAGACCAAGTTGGTTGAACCACGCTAAAATTTATGTGTTCTTACTTTTGTTGCAACAAATTTATTTTTCTACAAATTTACTTAGTTGATTTGATTAATTTTCAAATTGATTAAGAGGCTAGAAACTAACAAGTGGTATCAGAGAGCAAGTTACTGAACTAACTCAGGTAGATCTTTGGGAAAGTTTTTCTGGTTGTTTTGTAGGTATAGGCACATTTCTTGATGGAAGTTCAATTACCAAACCACCACTACTGGATGAATCAAACTACTCATATTGGAAGGCTCGGATGAGAACATTTATCAAATCAATTGATGAAAAATCTTGGAGGGCAGTTGTCGTAGGATGGGCGCATCCTACAATGAAAAATGATGAAGTAATTGATGTGGAGAAAACTGAAGATCAGTGGACCGAAAATGAAGATCGTTTGGCTAACAATAATTCTAAGGCTTTAAATGCGATTTTCAATGTTGTAGATCTAAATCAATTTAAATTGATTTCAACTTGTGAAACTGCTAAAGATGCTTGGACTATTTTATAGACTGCATATGAAGGAACAACAGTCGTCAAAGTGTCCAAACTTCAAATCCTTGCAACAAGATTTGAGGAATTGAAGATGCAAGATGATGAAACCATAGTTGATTTTAATGGCAGGTTGTGTGACATTGCAAATGAGGCATTTGCATTAGGAGAAAAATACCCAGATTCAAAGCTTGTGAAGAAAGTCTTGCGGTCACTTCCTGATAGATTTGCCATCAAAGTTGCTACCATTGAAGAAGCAAAAGTTGTTGATGACATAAAGTTGGATGAACTAATGGGTTCACTCCAAACATTTGAGATGAAGTTCAAACAAAAAAGAAAAGAGAAAAACATTGCATTCCAAACTGAAGTTCAAAGTAAAGATGATCAAAGCTCTTACCATGATGAAGATACAGAGATCACTGAATCTTTAGCTTTGCTCACGAGGAATTTTAACAAAGTGTTGAAAAAATAGAAGAAGTAGAGAAGTGGATATAGGCCAATCATGTTTAGAAAACAGTCTGTCGCAACAAATCCAGAGACTTTCAGAAGGCAGAATGGAAGAACGTTCGAGGAGAAGAAGAAAAATAAAGGTATTTAGTGTAAGAAGTGCGAATGATTTGGTCATATACAGGCTGAATGTGCAAATACCTTGAAGAAAAAGAACAAGGCCATGAACACCACCTGGAGTGATGAAGATTAAGATGATATTTCTGAAGGTGATGAAGGATACACCAACAACTATGTTGCATTCGCTGTTGCAATAGGACAGAATGGCGGAAAGACTATTTTAGCTAATGTCGCACTATCTATTGCAACAACGTCCATAACAGAACATATGCTATCAGATAACAGCAGTACGATTTCAGAAACAGAGAGTGATGATGATGATCTTGATGAAGAAAAAATCATGAAAGCATACAAGTAGATGTACGAAAAATGGTTGATTGTATACAAGAAGAATCAAGAGCTAGAGAAAAAGATCAGTGAATTGGAGGAACAAAAAGTTGACTTAACAAAATCTGTGAGAAACCATCAAATCCAAGCAGCCAAGAGTCAACTGAAGATAGAAGAGTTGCAACTGGAGCTGAAACAGACTTAGCGAAATGTGAAGATATTGAATTCTGGTACTTTGAAGCTTGATCATATGTTGTCAATTCAAAAGTCAAATGGAGATCATATTGGACTTGGGTTCCAAGAAGGTACATCAACCGGTAAAACCATTTTTGTCAAAGAAACTGAGGAATCAAGTCAGAACTGACTGTTGCAACATCGTCTGCGACAAGGGAGAAAAATTCAGTAGGAAAGCGAATGAGGACTGCCCCAGTTTGTCACTTTTGCGGCGTTCTTGGACACATCAGACCATGATGTTATAGGTATATTGATGATCTAAAAAGAGGTATGTTTGTCAATCCCCTCTTTTATGATAAACCTAGGAAATCACCAAAAGTGAGGATTGATTTGTCACAACCGAACTTGAAATAGATCTGGGTAAGAAAATCTGACACATTTGATGCATCCAAACATTTATGCTTAAGGTTAAAAATAGAGAAAAGTTGCAACATAGGGAAGGTTGTTAGAATAAAAAATGACCATGGTAGACAATTTGAGAACTTTGCATTTTCTGATTTTTGCAAGGAATAACACACAAGTTTTCAGCACCAAAAAACACCACAATAAAATAGTGTAGTTGAAACAAAAAAAAAAGATTGTTCTAGAATATGTTGCTACAGAGCATCATCTAGCAGACATTTTAACTAAAGCACTTGACTTTGTGAGATTTAAAGTTTTGAGAAAAACTATTGGTATTTGTACCAATTAATGTTGGCACATGCATTGAAACATGAAAGTGATCAGTCTCAAGAGATGTAAAAATTTAATAATTAAATCAACTTGAGATTTATTATTTGAACCATACTTCTTGTGCACACTATATTTTGATCTGACTGAGAAACTGATTTTAATAGTTTGCAAGTATAGAAATTTGGACTTCCTAGTGACTTTGGATATAAAGAGAAGTCTCTTTATCTATTCCTGTACTCTATTCACTCATGAAAAGAAAAGAAAAAAAAAAGAAAAACAACAAACAAACGCGAAGAAAAAAAAAGGTGAAGACTGGAAAAAGCTACTGTAACGCCCCGATCCCTCACGAGACTGGGGTCCCGATCCCAAAACCCAAGGCATGAAAATTTAGGGAAAACAGACGGAGTCTCCCCTGTTTATAGGACTAATAAAAAACCTACAAGCGGCAAGTATAACCATAATACAACAACAATTCTTCAAGGCCATCTGAGCCTTGGAACTCAACGGAAGCATATCATACAGGCATGCAAGACATATCTTTAGAACTTTGAGTCATAAGACCACTTCTTATAATATGCTAACATTAACTACAAGCTATACTCATATATTAAGTTCATCATTCAATCTTCCTCAATACACAAGCATGCATTCAAAGAGGTAAAGCCTATTTTTAAATATTACATCCCAACTACCAATAACACGACCTTAAACTTTACATTACAACACAAACTCCTTCAAGCCTAACAAATACATACAAGGCCAAGCCTCAAAGTAGATCATATAATAACAGTTTCACACAATTCACATGTAGGCATCCAACCTCAGCGCAATAGGCAACCAGCAACATGGCACTCAAGGTAGTTATTCTAACTGCTCCTGTAACCATTTAAAACGAGGAATGAGTAACCCAAGTTACTCAGTGAGGGAGGTGATGCAGTATACCGGAGCGTGCAACATGATATGCAATCACAAGAAGTCATATATATAACATAAAACAACAAGATCAAAAAGCCAAGTAATTAACCACATTAAAAAGGATACGGTTCCACTTCAAGTCTTCAATCTCGAACCACGAGCCACGAACTTCACGTAAGTGCCGGCAAACTCTTACTCCACCAAATTAGGGTACTCTGGATGTACCTCAATCCTACGACCCTTTCTTCTAAGGTCCATATGCCCAACAGGTGAACCACGCCTGTGGGGTAGTGGAGTATACTCAGCGAGAAAGGGAATAGGCACTATGGTAGTCGAGGGAGCATGGCAAGCCTGACGCCGTTCATGTTTCTCGATGCTACCATGTCCGAAAAGGTTGCGCAACCCGACACGAATTCAAGAATTCACAAGATAATATCAAGTAAACACGAGGAAACACAAGATATCACGAAATAACAAGTAAATGGTACATATAAGTTTTATCAATTATAAAATCATATAATCTAAAACCTATGAAATAAACTAAGATGCACAAAAGGGTTGAAGACTCCCTCACCTTGCATCCGACTAAAATGCAAGAAAATAGCTCCGATTACCCCAACTTCCTCGAACTAGCTTGGACATGCACCCTAGCATGTTCATATAAGTTTAGTACTTTAGCAATTAACTACATTAATTTCTAACTTAACTTTTGCTTAACTCAATCCACAATAATAGAGACTATATATATAATCACTCACGTATTTCATAATGCCACATAGCCTAAGCAATCATATGAATAACTCCAAAATATCTCTTTAATCTAACCAAGAACGTTAACTACACATTTGTTAATTCTCCACCAGGTTAGTTAATTTATAGTTCCACTCATTTAGCATACAATATCTATTGGAATTCCATCTTTAACAAAATTCTACCTAAATATGTTTTAACTTATCATGTGTCCCAAGTAACCATATAAACACAAAGGGCAATTATCATACTTTTCCACGAAACTCTTCAATTAACATGAATATACCTTAGACATGCATTTTGACACATATCAAGCACCTACAACTCATGCAAGCACAAAAGCATCTATTTCTCACATTTTTCCCTTTGATAACTATACAATTCTTCTTCGATACAAAATTCAAGGCCACAATCCTATAAACCAATCATACCACGCTCCCAAGAATACCAAAAGACACCCATTCACTCTCTGAAAACCCGCTTTGGAGACAAAAGCTCGGGAATGCCCCGAGTAGGTTTTAACTACAACTACCCTATCTAGACCCCAATTTCATGCAATGAAAGTACCAAAAGCGCTTCCATGACCCAAGGATACCTAATCTAAAGTCCAAATATGTCTGGATTATGATTCGTGAAAAATCCCCTTTTTAAAGTTAGTCAATTTTGCATTTTAACTTATTTTCGAGCAATCTAACTACAAGTGAGTGTTTGACTAGTTCCAATAATGTCTAGAGCACCTAAATGAAGGCTCAATTCACTCTAATTAGCAAATTATATCAAAATCCTAGAATTCGGCACTATTCATGTTCTTCTTTTAGTAATTCAAGCTTCTAGCCATGGAGCATGTTATCAAGAAACAAAAGAGTGTTCTATAGGCTCAAGAGGTTGTATATCAAGCATCAATGACAATTATTATAGCTAAAATCAACAATACAATAATTCAAATATTTGACATAAACATAAACATGAAAATTTATGCAAGCTCCCTCACCTTCAAGAACACTAGACACTAGGAAAATGCTTGTGAGAGGTAGAAATCACCCTTAGATGCAAACCTAGGGTCAAAACTTGAAGAAAAATTGAAGACCTCCTTTCTTTTTCCTTGCTCAAGGCCGATGGCCAAAATGGGGACTTGGATAGGATTTTGTGTTTTGTTTGTGAGAAAATGTCTTTTATTGTGTAGTACTTAAGTTATATTATATGTGTATGCATACATTTTAGGTCAAATGCTTGTAATAATTTAGTCAAACTATGCAAAAATGTCATTTAAAAAGACTAGCTAGCTAAAACTAATGTTATACTTATGTAACACTATTCAAATGAAGCAAAAACTATTTTTCAAACGCATGCTCCCAAGCTCTAAAGCCCAAAATGATAAGTTTTCGATTCCTTTTATAAGTCATGTTGTCTAGGAAAAATATTAGATTGAGCAATTCAGACAGTTGAATTTTCTTATGAATAGTAGCCACTAATAAAACATATAATCAAGAAAAAAGAAATGCACATTGAAATGCTCAAAGAGACGTGCAACAGTTACGAATGAACGTGATGAGAAATCTTGGGCGTCACAGCTACCTAGACCAGATTGAAAATTCTAGAGTGAAAGCTACCAAGTCCAATATTCATGTGAAAAATTGTTTGCAATGTGATTAGACGATCAGTTTGTTTGAACAGGTTGTTTTAAATTCTAAATCTTGCAAATCCTGATTCTGATGAATTTCAAGAAAGATCTCTATATAGCTTTCACACACACACACACATACACACATGGTTCAAGTTATAAATTCTTGTATGATTTAAGTATTGAATAAATCTAATTTCTTGTTGATGACATCACAATCAATGTGGATTTTATGTGACATTCATTGTTTTATGTTTGAGAAATAATTCACAAGTTTAAAGTGCTTTGGTGGCTGATTGATGAATTGATGTTGCAACATGTACTGAAACAACCTAGCTCACTAAACTTGTGCCATAACACAAAAAGGAAAAAAAAAGGAGATAAGTTTTTGGCGCCAAATCTGATTGATGAAAAGGCGGCTGCATGTTTGCTTTGGGAAGATGAAAAGTTGTGACTTTTTAAGAAGAGTTTGAGTTCCAATAAACTTGTGTCTCATTATTTGTTATTAACTCTAGGACTCTAATCATTGAAAAATACTTTATTCTATAAAGTTTGCTAATCTAAGGCTTCTCATTATCTCACACGGATTTTTCTCTCATCTATTCTCTACTCACCACTTCATCTTCTTGAGAAAGTATTAGGGCATTGTTTTACAGGTTTCTTGAAAGCAAGCATGATATCCACTCGTTCAGGAGTTTTCTTCCAAGTTTATGCAGGGTCAGCATAAAGTAGATATTCAGGGGAAGCCTCGAGCTGAAAGGCATGTTGGACCAACTTCTACAACAACTTCTGATGTGTTGTTGTAATAGGTGTAGAAACATCAGCGTGAAGTCTCTGAGCTGTGCAACGATCAAGCCACTGTTAAAGCTAATCAGCAGACGATCATGGCTGATCTTGAGAAGTTGATGGAAAGACAATAGACCCTACTTGATTTCGTCTCCAAATCTGCTGTTTGAATGTTCATTTGCTTGATGATTATTGCTATGCTACTTTACTGGTTTTGTTTTTGCTCTAATACTTTGCTATCTTTACATTCTGCTACTTTGCTCTGGATCCATATTTCTATTTGATGTTTTATGTTATGCTTCTATTGCTCTAATTTTTTATTCTACTGCTTTGGTTTCTTTTGTCAAAGGGGGAGACACAAGACAATGGTTTATGTTTATGTTTTAATGCTTTGTTTCTATAATAGTGGTAGGATGATGATTGAATTTGGCAGGATGATGATTGCATTTGGCAGGATGGTTTATAATTGTTTGGTTTATCTTTTGAGCTTTGCTCAATTATGAGTTACCTTGCTAAGAGGGAGATTGTTTACATTGCTTATTTTGATGTTAACCATTACTTGTGAATTTTTGCCAAAACAAAGCCAAATGGGGAGATTGTTAGGCTCTGATTTTAATTAATTGGCTATGTTTTAAGCAAAAATTATGGATATTATTGGTGTGGAGTTTTAGTCTTGCAGGTAAGTGCCTATGAGGATTTTCTACATTTTTTAAGATAAGGTGATAAAGAGATAAAATTTCAAGCTATCAAGAACTCTTGTACTAAAGAGATAACATCGAAGACACTCCTACCTATTCTCAACATCTGCATCCAAACTTGATAAATATGAGACTCATTTCTCAGTTGAAGTAAGGCGAGTAGTGAATAGAAAAGTAGCAACAAAATCGTGAGTTAGGTGTAGGCTGTCTGTGTCAAGTCGTGTTGCAACATGCTGTGTAACAGAATGTACTGAACGTTCTATTTAGTGTTGTAACACAGTCTTTTTTAAGCCGTATGTATTGACCAATCCATCTAGAGTTTCAAGACTCTTTTTATTATATTTTTAGTGTACATTCTTCGAGAGAAGAAGGTGTGTTCTCGGGAGAGAACTTTGTAAGTCGAGAGGAGCTCGCCAAACTAGAGAATCTACTAAGGGAGTCTTACACCTAGGCGGCAAGGGTTAAGAGGGAGTCTTCAATTGTGTAAGTTTCCATTGGTGTTTGTAAACTCTTGAAACTTAGTGGATTGGTTTGTTGGCCAGGGGATGGCCGCATGGACGTAGACCAAGTTGGTTGAACCACGTTAAAATTTATGTGTTCTTACTTTTGTTGCAACAAATTTATTTTTCGGCAAATTTACTTAGTTGATTTGATTAATTATCAAATTGATTAAGAGGCCCGAAACTAACAATAAGGAAAAAGATGTTAACGCTTTGTCCTATGAAGAAATTGAAGGCCATTGACTTGACTTTTGAGGTATGGCAAGGACGATAGGAAACCTCCATTCCATGCATCTACATCACCCTTTGATTGAAAAACAATTTTTTTTAAAGAAAAAGAAAATAGTTCATCAATTTGTCGCGTAATGCGAAGAAATTAACTCACACGTACGAATTTAAGTGGGAAGTTGCTCTAAAATGGCCATAGCAACATCCACGCAAATAAGAGATTCAAGAGTAGGTCTCATGATGATGGAGGGTTAAAAGAAAAAAAGGAAAAAGAAAAAGCATCCACGAAAATAAACTTATAGCAAAAAATAAATGTTACTCTTTACTCCCAATATCATTTTGGACGGATCACGATTACCTATTTACTTATATATAAATTTAATAAAATTTATGTGATTAGTGAGGGTTGCAGCCTCCGATGACCCTTATATGGCTCCACCAGTGCATACTGGACTTGTAAAGAGAAAAAGTGACACGCATCTTGGAAGAAGTTTAACCTGAATTGTCAGTTAGCTACTTGGATCTTTCTTACAACGCCTTAGACCAACTCGAATAGTTTCCTTATATTTTTCTCTACATGTAGAGAATTTGGAGTATTTCTCTACATTAGGGATTCCATATTTTAGTTTTACTCCAACAGCTTCTCTATTTTAAAACTCTCTATTTTTGTTTACTCCACATGTAGAGATGTGAGATAAGTTTAGAGAATTATTATTGTATCTCCACATATAGAGATAGTGAGATTTAAATGTAGAGATTCTCTATATGTAGGGGGATAGGTATAACAAAACTGTTGGAGACCAAAATCTCTAATAACTTCCCTACCTGTAAAGGATTTGGTGCTTTAGGGCACCTATTGGAGATGGCAGATGACCTAAGGTCATCTCCAATAGATGATCTAAAGTGACTTCTTACCCTGCATATAAGGAGGGGATTGATGAATTTTGCTCCAATAGATCTCTTGTCCCATCACTAATTAATTGTTTGCCAAGTATTAGTTCTTAGTTTTGTCTCTTTTTCTAATTTATATTCTGAATTTGTTTATGAGGTAACTTGGTTTGAAAAAGCCTTGTATTGTTTTAGTGTTAAATGTTACTGGCTCTAGCTTATAACAGAGCATACGTATACTGTTTTGAACTTGAGTTGCGAGGATTGGTGATACGAGTGTTTAATTGGTGTTATTGTGAAGCTATACATATTTGTATAAATTTTATTTTATTTAATTGTTTGAGCCAGTGATAATACAATATTTGATATATAAGCTACACGACGTATGTATTTTTAAAGTGTTTTTAAGGCTAAAATATCAATTTAGCCCCCTTCATTTTCTTGCCTCCTACCCGCTCAGAATGCCTAATACCTTTAATCTAATGCTAGAAGGCTACAGAAAAGCTATCATAAAGTTTTGTTCCTCTTTCCATCATTGACCCTATCTATGTTTCTATAATAGCCCAAGAACACGCTCATTCTTTAGCCCTAGAGAAACTCTTGAATTCCACGATACCATTATAAGCTCAGTATATATAAGTGTTTATTTCGTGAAATAGCTCGAATTTCAAATCATTCACTTGTTTTAACTGCTCATGCTATAGATGTGGGAACGTCAACTCCCTTCTCATAGGCTTTTGAGAAAGGGAAAAATTGTTAGAATTCTATGGTAGAGTTTTGGGAGCCAGGATGCATGTCAGTTTCAAAAGTTTTCCTCAAAACGCGAGCCTTGAGGCTTTCATCGAAACAAAGAGAGAGGTTAACTAGTACTTTTTTATGTGTTAGCTAGGTGAAAAGTTTACTTGACTATAACTAGATTAGTAATAATAAGGAAGAGCGACATCAAATTATTCACATATAATACCCAACAATTGAGTGGTACGGTCATGTAGAAGGCCTGTTATAATAAGAGGTTTTGAGTTCGAAACATGATTTTGGGCTTGTATGTGTTTAAAGTTGAAAATTAAATTTGGAAAAATGTGGAAGGCCAACTTTGAAGAAGTTGAAGTGTTTCACATCGTAAAAATAAAGCAATTTATTTATGTTTATATATCCTAAGTTTGACACTTGGGGTTGGCCCCAAGGGGCACCAATGTCATTAGACGAGAGAAGACCTACCCAGTATTAGGTTCGGCTCGAACTATCACGTGCACCCACTTGGCTTGGCTTGGGATGACATGTCAACCTGGGTGTGAGTTCAGGTCTTGGGCCTAGGGGATTTATCATTTTGGGCAAAATTTCTTTTGATTTTGTCCAAAGAATAATAAAATAATATTGAGGGGTTTGTGCCACTAAGTCGTTAGCACCTTGGTGGGTGTGGGTGTGAGTGTTAGGGGAGGGGACAATAAAACTTTAAGAAGATTGGATCCCATCCAAGACTCGATCGGTAATCATTTCTGCATATTGTTCTTCCAAGTAAGCTTTATTATTTCTTATATTCTAGAAAACTAATTTTGTTTTTTCTTTTTAAAGTTTCCCAAAAGACATAAGTTATACAATCAACACTAATTTTCTAACAGGTTTGACTTTTGAGGTCCTTATAGGTGGATGAGAAACTTCCAGGCATCTTACCATAGCATACACCAAATATGACTAATACAAATGGATTTTATTAAGTGATCTCTTCATCTAAAAGTTTAAATTGTTCAAAAGAGAGTTTATAAATATATTTATTTATTATTTTTAACACGCTCCCTCACCTACAAACAAGATTCATTTTGTTTTTTCAGAACTGTGTGTGGATAGTTTAATGGTTTTAAATTAAACAGTTTGGTAGCCTAAGTTCCAATACCATGTAAGTAATTACCTCATCTAAATATTTAAGATGTTAGAGAGAAATTTATTATTAATTATATCTATTTTTTTCTTTTCAACAAATTGAAATAGGAAATTGCTCGAAAACAGTCCACGCAAAAATTTACATGAAAATAATATTATTGCCATTTGCCCATGATATGATTCCGGCTAATTGCTTGGATCTTTCCTGCAACGTGCCTGTATGCTTCATTGACAAAAATGGGCTATATAAATTTTGACGTTCTTGCTAGAATACATTGTAATTCTTCAAATTTCATCACATTCTTCTGTTGTTCAATTAGTTGATGGTTTTAATTAACTTCTGCATTACCCCATTTTTGCTAACTGCATCTCTTCTATGGGTCTCGCCAGAAGAATTTTTGTCATCAATTAAGCCAAAAAAAAAAGAAGGAAGAAGAAAAGGCAATGCACTTTTTACAGATTATTGGGTTCTATAGGAGAGGTATAGTAAACATACCTTACTATGTCCCTATAATTCAGCTTGATTTTACCTCTAGTTCGAATTCCATCATGTATTGATCCAATCATATCCTCTACAACATGATTTCTGTGAACTTGAGGCATTTCAGTTTGTTCTTCTTCGGTGGTAACTTATGTTGTTCCACTGCTTGTTAGAACATCGCCTGCATTATTATCTTTCTGTTCAGTTTTCTTTTCTGGTAGTGCAATTGTAACTAACACATCATGTTTTTCCTTTTGTTCTTCCTTCCGTGTTGCAACATCGTCTGCAACATCAACATTCATTTTACTAGTGCTCCCTTCTTCTACCAATTCACATGTCTGCTTGCTCCTTAGCTTCGGCACACCTCGTACTGCACATGTGTTCATAATCTTGGTCAGCAGTTTATAATTTAAATGTCCTAACCTTTGATGCCAAATTTCAACACTGTCACAGGTATTGTTATGACAAGTTAATAGTTGTTCATGAGGTGGTGTTAGTATGTAACAATCGTTAGATGATATTTTTCCTGCAAGCACACAGTTATTAGATACATCTAACACATGACAACCATATTTAGTGAACTTTACAAACAACCTTTGATCACACAATTGACTGATACTTATAAGATTTGCCTTTAGGCCTTCCACGTGCAGCACTTTCTTGATCCTTGAAAATCCTTCAATCTCAAGTGTTTCTCTTCCCAGAACTTGCCCTTTAACGTCATCTCCAAAAGTAACTTCCCTTTCATCACAACTTTTGTAGTTGCTTAAAAACTCACGCATACCTGTCATATGTCTAGAACATTCACTATCAAAGTACCACGAGTTAACAGTATAGGCTTGTCAAGAAGTATATGCAACAAAGCAAGTTAAATCAGATTTCATTACCCAAAGTTGTCGCAACCTATGTTGCAACAGCAGTTGAGATGATCGTTTCTGAGAATCAAGAAATTTACCTTGTTTAAACATATTTCGGAACTTGAAGCACCAAGGTCTGATGTGTCCAGATGTGTAGCAGTAATGGCAAATGGAAATAAACTTGTTTTTCTTCTCACTTTGTTTCTTCTGTGTTGTTGCAGCCTGTGTTGTAACATCAGTAGCTAAGCCGTTTTTTCTAGCCATCTGTAATGTCACAATAGCTTGATCCTGTACGGGTTTTTCTGTGCTTTTGACAAAGATCGTCTTTCTAGACGATCCACCTCTATGAAAACCAAGTCCTGTATGATCACTGCTTGATTTCTGAATGGAAAGCATATGATCAAGTTTTTCAGTCTCGGAATTTAACATTTTTACATTACGCTGCATCTGTTTCAACTCATGTTGCAGCATCTGAACTTCCTTCAGTCTTTTGTCAGCCATTTTTTCCAGTTCTGAGTTTTGTTTTTCCAATTATAGGATCCTCAATTCCAATCCTTGGTTTTTCTTGCACACGAGCACCCATTTTTCGTACATATCTTTGTACATTTTCATGACTTCCTTGTTATCCAAGTCACTATCACTTTTTGACTCAACACTGTCCATTTCGCTAGATTCATCCTTTGTTTCACTCAATGTTGCAACAGCTACAGTGTTTTCTGCTTCATTCAATCTGATTCCCTACTAGATTGTTGCAACATTGAATACAACAAAATTACTGATGTGCTCCTCATCGCTTTTTGAGCATTGTTCTGACTTCTTATCACTCCAAGTAGTATTCATAGTCCTTTTCTTTTTCTTCAAGATATTCATAAATTCAGATTGAATGTAACCAAATCCCTCACATTCTCGGTATTGTATACCTTTTCCCTTTTTTTCTTTTCTCAGCTTGTTTAAAATTTAGCTTCTTAAAAGTGTCAGGCAGTGTTGGAACATGCTGCGTCTTTTCAAAGTGTTGTTGTTTAAAGCCCTTTCGCCGCTTGTCCCATTTTTTCAATACTTTGTTGAAATTTTTGGTAAGCACGGCTAAGGACTCAAATATCTCTGTGTCCTCATCTTCCGAAGAACTTATTGTTCATTTTCTTTCAACTTCCACCCGAAAATCAATGCCTTTTTCCTTCTTCTTCTGTTTGAATTTCATCTCAAAAGTTTGAAATGACCCTATCAATTCATCAATCTTGATTTCATCTAACATATTTGGATTCTTCTATAGCAGCAACCTTGATTCCAAATCTACCTGGGAGAGATCACAAGGTTTTTCTTACAAGTTTAGAGTTTGAATATTTTTCTCCTAATGGAAACAATTCATTAGCAATGTCACACAATTTATCATTAAAGTCCACAATGGTTTCATCCTCATGCATTATCAGCTCTTCAAACCTAGTGGCAAGCATCTGCAATTTAGATCTTCTGACTGATGTTGTGCCTTTATATGCGGTTTGCAAAATCTCCCAAGTTTCCTTAGCATATTCACATTTTGAGATTAACTTGAATTGATTCAAGTCAACAACATTGAATATTGCGTTCAGTGCCTTAGAGTTCCAGTTCGCCAACTGATCTTCCTATTTGGTCCATTATGTTTCAGTTTTTGTTGCAACGTTGCCCTGAGCATCCGTAGTGGTAGCAGTTGTCTAGCCCATCAGAATTACTTTCCAAGCCTTCTCATCAATTGACTTGATGAAGGCCCTCATTCGAGCCTTCCAATATGAATAATTTGCACCATCTACCAGCGGTAGTTTAGTGATTGAGCCTCCATCACACAAAGTGTCCATACCTATTCCTGCAAGACAACAACTCAAACCTCCTAAGAATCTAAACGAATTAGTTCGTAACCTGCTCTTGATGCCATTTGATAAAGTTTATGCAGTATAAGTATGGATTAGTTCAGAATCAATGTGAATAATTTGATTAGTTAATGGAGTTCTATGGTGTAGTTTAACAACTGTTACATGTGATGTTGTAACATTAACTGAAACACACAATCTGTCACAGTAAATTAACAGTCTGATTCACTTATTGCTTCAATTCGTTAATGAGATGTTTCACTTATTGTTCCAACATGATCAGAGAAATCAAACAGCAGCGGAATAAAGTAAAGACTGTAACAGAAATAAGAACACCAAGATTTAACGTGGTTTAACCGTGCGGTCTACGTCCATGGGACCAATCCCTGGTCCAACAAACCAATTCATTAAGAACAATTAAGTTATAATCACCAATGGACTTACACAAGCAAAGACTCCCTCTTGACCTTTGACGCCTTGATGAAGAACTCCTTAGCAAACTATAGTTTGGAGAGCTCTCCTCGACTTGCAACGTTCTCTCTTGAGAACTACACCTTCTTCTCCTGAAGAATGAATACGAGATCCCCTCGACTTGGAGCATTCTCTTCTGAAGAATGAATAAAGATGGCAGTAATCTAATCACTCAAATAAGTCGCTCATGACTCACTGTCAAACTAAAAAAAGTTATAACACTTAATACAATTAAGAACTCAAACACTCAGATCATGTTGCAACATAACATAGAATAGTGGACAGATTTCCTTTATGTTGTATTGACGTTTGCTGCTCACCCAGTCCACCCCTGCCTCTGTGACCTATTGCACATATATATAGTTGATTGTCGCAGGTCAACATAACTTGGGCTTCAAGAAAGGCCTCTTCTCATAAAACCCTAATCTTCATTTCCTTATGAATGAGCAATCAATGCAATTCCTTAATCATCATTTCCTTATGAATAAGCAATCAATGCAATTCCTTAATTATCTCAAAGCTCATTCTTTTATTGTAAGTTACCATAATATTTTTCCTACACAACACAAATGGTAATAACACAAGTATGGTAGTAACAAAAATTTTGCTAAAACATAGTCAATCAAATCTCAATCAATTTAATTGCCTTAACAATCTCTCCAATCAATCTCCAATCAAATTAGTTGCCTTAACAATATGGAAACGAGCATCTGTAATTGTTTGCCAAGTACTAGTTCTTAATATTTGTCTATTTTTAATTTGTATATTTTGGAAACAATTTATGTTTGTATACACTGATTTGAAGATGAGTGCAACTAGAAATGCTACAATTATATATGTAAGGAAAAGGTCAATTTGAAGTTCATGTTGTTTGAGTGGAATATGTCTTTCAGTAACAATACCCCTAATTATATGTTAAAAGATTTTCTCTTTTTTTTTTCAAAAAAAAAAAAATTATATGCGAGAATAGAAGTATGTCTTTTTGTATAAGAGAGTATAATATTATGATATGGTAACATTTTTCCCAAGTGAAAGCAATTTAATTTCAGAGTTGATCTTTCACTGATCTATTCATATTCTCAACTCAAAGATTACATATAATATGATTGTTGATATTGATCCTAGACCCTTAATTTGTTCTTTCAGGATTTGTAACGAAGAGTTGAGTAAATATTTTGGTTAAAATAACTTCAGATTAGAAATTATAACTTAACATTATTTCGACCCACGACACATAAAAGCTCTTCATAAAATGACTAGGAAATAATGTTAAGTCATCATATAACAAGGATATAGATCTTAAAACATCGAAAGAGATGAAGACTTCCAAGTTCCACCATTGGATCTGCCCTTGTTAGGGAGTATACTGAGTGTGCGAATGGCAAAGAGGGACAAAAGGGGAATGACATATACTCTTTTGAGGGAAGTACTGATGTATATGCACTGTGTGTATTTGTGTTGTATGTGTATATGTGTAAGGAATAAGAAGGTGAAGAGAAAGAAAAAGAGAAAAAAATTAATTTAAATGTTTTAATATTAAATTTATAAATTCATGGTCAAAGGGAACATTTGGAATTTTGCTTGATTAGTTGAGGGTATAATAGGCATTTTACATAAATAGTAATAGTTTCCATCCATTTTTAACGGAAATGATTATTTGTGCCACTTTTTACAAACATTAGGGACTAGTTATACTACTTTTGTAACATTGAGGACTAAATTTACATAACTAGCCAACAATGAGGACTAATAGTGAAATTTGCCCTACAAAAAATCATCTATTGTTAGACGAAAGTGTTATTACTCTTCTACAATGTCAAAATTAACTCATAATTTCCTGTGGTTCAAAAAGCATTGCATATTACATCTCCGTTAGAAACTTCCTTCAAATTAACAGTGTTTATGTAACATGTTCGATAAAACATCAGTCCTAACGGCTCAAGTTCAATTTTTAATTCATCTTCCGTGTGTGTGCCACGCGTGTTCAATCTTCCACGTGCTGGCCTTTGCATGTGTGTTCAATCTCTTCCACGTGCGGCTCTTTCCACGTGTGTAATTCAATCTTGCACGTATGACCCCTCTTAAATCAAGTCACATGTGAGGGAGAGTGTTAGAATAATGCACTTGTCCCACATAGAAAAATCATAAATTCTAAGACCTCCTTATAAGATTCTATGCTACTCAACTTGGCACCAATTGGTTCTAGGATAGAACCTCAGTTATCTTAACATGGTATTAGAGCTGGACCATTGGTCCAGTCATATTCATCCGTGTGCGACCTATCTCAAATCAAGTATACTTGTGTTCAATCTTTCGCTTGTGTCATATTTCACGCATCTTTCCATGTCCCAAAGCGTCTTCTTATTCTATACAATGTCTAGCTGTAGTCCTTTCTTGGTTGGTGTGTGCCAAGCTTCCTTACACCATAGGCACGGTGTCAACGGTTCTGCTATTCCTGAATCAGACGATGTCTCTTAAGCCTTTTAGTCCATTATCGTTGAACAAGAGTGAGCAGAGATGGTGGTGTCACTGGTTGTGAATTTTCTTCTGAGTCCCAAAGCTTAAACGGAATAGCGATACAGGGACTTCACCTATTGATACCAGGACTACTGTTATGTGGAATACGGAGACAGGGACTCCAACTCAATTCCCATCTCTCAAATTAAGTGATATAAGGGAGAGTGTTAGAATATATACTTTTTCACATCGAAAAATCAGAAACTCTACCTTATAAGATCATTGACTACTCCACTTAGTACCAATTGGTTTTAAGATGGAAACTTATGATTTTTAACAACAATGAATACTGAATATAACTACTTCTTCAACTTGTGTTTCTGGTTTTTCATCTTTTATGAGAAAGCTGAGTAATTGTTATGCGTGTTACACATCAATACAACTTGCATAACAAACTACTTCATGCACGATGTGAAGTATGAAACACGGAAAAAGATGTTGTTTATACGCTTTCGCTGCAAAGATTTTGAAGGCCATTGACTTGACTTTTGAGGTCCTTGAAGGGAGATAAAATCTTCCACGCATCTATATCAATCTCTCCAGTAATGCGAAGGAACTGACAAGTACAAATAGATTTAAGCTGTTAGAGAGAGGTTGATTATATTATTTATTATCTTCAACAATTTCCAATTAGGCTTCTATGGGTGTCATGAGAAGAATTTTATCATGTTTTATCAGAAAGCCACAGAAGGAAGAAAATTTCTTGCGAAACGGTAGTGAACTACAAGCGGGCCTTATTGGAATTTCCAATGGAGAGTATAATATATTCCCATTCGGAGCTTCACTGCCAAAGAGCTAGTCAGAGCAACAAACAACTTCGCTGAGCGTGTTTTCTTCAAGGATGTGACAGTCATGTTTAGATCAGGTTATTGTCATGGAGGAGTAAAATAAAAATTGCGTTTTCATAGTGCCTTTCCAACACCTATAGTTTAATAGGGACCTAAAGCCGTCCAAAGTAATCAAAGACCGATATGGGGTCGCCAAATTGTATGACTTCACTCTCTCTATATCGCTTCCTCCTGGAGAATTGCGTGAGCTAGATAACGTAGCAGGGACCTATGGGTTCATAGATCCTAAATACTTGAGGTCGAACTATGTTACTAGCTGCTGAGATGCAACTTGGACTTAATTTTGCTGAATTCTTTAATTTCTCTAATTAACCTCCATATCACTTCCTCCCAGAGAATCACAAGTAGAAGATGTTGAATTATTCACTTGTGGAATTTCACACATGGCCAAACCTTTAATTAGTATATATAGCTTAGTTATTTTCTTCAGAAATAGTTCAATGATGTTGTAATTGAGCGACTAAGTAGTATTCCATGGGATGATTGATGAAGTTGTAAAAATCATTTCCGCAATGCCAATATGATGAGATTATAGTTATTTTTCAACTTATCTTATTGATTTTTCATCAATTATGAGAAACCTGAGCAATCTTTATGAGTGTTACAAGTAAATGCAACTTGCATAACAAATAACTTTATCATGCTGCCTTATCGGATTCCACTGACCCAAGTCTAGCTATATGCATCCCAAATAGAGCCCCTACCTACATCAAAGATTGGGTGGAATAGTCGACATCGACCTGTTAGAATAAAAAGTTTTAAATTCAAATTATAGTTTCTTCCACCATTTTACCAAGAAAAGAAAAAGAAAAGAAAATAGATCCAGGTCCTACCTCACAATTCATGGACGACTTCAAGAATGAAACAGGGAAAGAGATGTTTGCGCGTTGTCCTACCAAGACATTGAAGGCCATTAACTTGACTTGTTTAGTTTTTGCTAAAAGGATAGAAAACTTCCATGCATCTATATTGATCTGTCCCGTAATGGCTAAAATTTAACTCGAACTTACAAATTCAAGTGTTGAATTGCTCTAAAAAGTCCACAGCAGCATCTAGGCAAATAACTTACAACAAAGAAATAAATGTGCCAGTACTTGATCAGTGAAGAAAAAAGTTGACAAGCCTTTTGGAACAAGTGTGACCTGAATTGCCATCTAGTTTCTTAGATCTTTCCTGTAAGGTGCCCTTTAATTATGAGAAGTGAATAATTTTGAAATTTAAGATCTTGCTGGATATATATATATACATATTGCTTGTCATCATCATTTTACAAACCATGCATTGCTTAAAAATCAAACAGAGTACCAACCGTCCTATATTTTGTTCAATTCATTGATGGTTCCAACATTCTGAATTTACCCAATTTTGGTAACCGCACCTTCGATGGTTCTATGGGTCTGACAAAGAGAATTTCATCATATTTTTATAAGCCAAAAGTAGTAAAGGAGGAAGAACATTTTTTACGGAATGGCAGTGAATTACAGGCAGCGCTTATTGCATTTTCCAACGGAGAGCATGATATTCTCATTCGCAACTTCACTGCCAAGGAGCTAGTCAGGGCAACAGATCAAAGCTTTCATGGGCGTGTTTTCGTCAATGGTGACTTAGACATGTTCAGAGGTCATTTAGAAGGACGCCAAGTCCTGATTGGCTATTTTCCATTGGTATGCGATGGAACTATCCGTAATATAGTGGTTACATCACATATGAGCCACCACAAGAATGCCTTGAAACTCATAGGATGGTGTCCCGAATTAGATGTTCCGGCTTGTGTCTAGGAATATGCCCAAGGTATACTTCTATGTAATTTATTGGACCTTAGTTGTGACAAGAAGTTATTATCTTGGAAAAGTAGATTAAAAATTACAAGCGACATAGCTAGCACAGTTATTTATCTACATACTACCTTTTCAACACCTATAATCCATAAGGACCTAAAGTCGTCCAATGTAATCATAGATTAATATGGGGTCGCTAAACTGTTTGACTTCATGCTCTCTATATCGCTTCCTCCTGGAGAAATAATCGTGGAAGATGATAAGGTAAGAGGGACATGTGGGTTTGTCCATCTTGAATACTACAGGTCGTTCTTTGTTACTCAAAAAATGATGTCTACAGCTTCGGCATGTTTTTACTTGTACTGCTAACTGGAAAATCCGGGATTTTTGAGAATCATGAAGGCGAAATGGTTCATGTGGTTGAATATGTTAAACATTATGCTGATAATCATCAATATGACGAATTGATAGACCCAAGAATATTGGAAGAGGTACGGGGAGTTGGTAATGATAGTCTACTTCTATCTTTCGTGGATCTTGCTTTGATGTGCACACAAGACAACGGAGAAGAAAGGCCAGAAATGATTGATGTTGCAAAACAACTCCAACAGATGGAAAAGAGCATCCGTAATCGTTTGCCAAGTATTAGTTCTTAATTTTTGTCTATTTTTAATTTGTTTATTTTGGAAACAATGTTATGTCTCTATACGACGAAGAAAGGCCAGAAATGATTAATGTTGCAAAACAACTCCGCCTGATGGAGAAGGGCATCCTTAATCGTTTGCCAAGTATATTGATTCTTAATTTTTGTCCATTTTTAATTTTTTTTATTTTAGAAATAGGTGATATTTTAATATTAAATGAATTTATCATTGATTTTTTTATGGTTATTCATGTATTTGTTATGTATTATCTTTGGACCATTAATCTATTAATTAGATCTATTTATCTAATTCATGTATTTCTGGATTCATGTACTTTCACATTCATATATCAGCTTATTCTTGCATAAATTATTTCATGTATATAATTGGGGATCTTTAAGAGCCTATAATTAATGATGTCCAATATATATATATGTTTACGTTCAACACGTCCATTTTGTTAAGAAGTGTTTAGACAAGAGTGTGGAAGGGTACCATAGTTCTTGAAACAAGAGATTATGCAAGTGTTTGCATAGAGCTAGTGTAAATAAGCAAAGTGTCAGATGGGATCATACTATGCAAAACATGTGCTGATGGACAAAGAGGAATTCCCTTGGAGCATCGATTTTGGAGCTAGCTTTTAATTCATGTATTTATCATATTTGGTATGAGTGAAATACAAAAACCTTCAACAACTGTGCTTCAAGTGATGAGTCTATTCCGAGAAGAGTTATGAATGCAGTGCGTTTAAAGGTTATTGCAGGGAAGAAACGTTTCGTTTTTTCAGTTTTTGTATAATGTTAACATTTGTAATGACGTAGCCAACAGTTTTTAATAGTGGAATGAAATACTTTATGGATTTAGATTATCTCCTAGTCACTAGTCACTGACATGAAATCCTAATCATCTATCCCATATTGAATGATTTTTTTATTTTTTATTTGGTCAAACATATTGAATGATTGAGATTGAGAGACAAACAAAAGAAAGAAGAGGGAACAAAAAGGAAAAAAAGACAAGCACATCCCTGACTTTCTTGTTTTGGACCAAACCGGTCTCTAAGTTTTTTTTTTCTTTTCTTAGGTCCCTCTTCTAGTTAGAAGCTAGTCAAAGTTAACAAAAAAGACATTGACTATGCAAAAAGTCTTTTATGCCCCTAATGAAGATCTGATAGGGCAAGAGGAGGACATTTTTTTCTGTTTTTTGTTTTTTTGTTATTTTACCTTAGCAACATGACACATCAATGAATCTCAAAAAATTATACAAACTTTCATGTGCAGCAACCTAATTTGCTTTACATGATTACCAAAAAGAAAGAAAGAATTAATAGATAAAAATCCAAAGATAGTCTTTTTTTGTGAACAAAGTGATAGTCAATTGTTGATAGATTATATATCAATTTTAGTACTTATTTCTCCATAAATTATATCTTAAATTTAATATTGTTTTTTTGCCCAATAAAAAATATTAGCATCATACGCTTTATCTATAATATAAAAAAAATTTACTATTAAATTATACCCAAAAATTGCAATATGATAAGATGAAGGTCGCTAGAAAGCAAATTTAATAGATCAAATTACTTATCGGCATCACATGGCTATTTAAAAAATGTTACATGTTTGCCTAAGTTAATAGAAAAAATTAGAAAGCAAAATTCAACATCATCATGAAAACAAATATCAAAGTGCTTAATTTTTTTCTCTAGAAAAATTTAACCTAAACCTTATAGACTATTATAATACAAAATCCCTTTTTCACCCAATACAAAAAAGCCTAAACATTTGTCTTCCTCTATTTCTCGCAAGATTTGTCCCTAAATGATAAAATTACACTTTTTCATGAAGATGATTGGAAAGAACAAACAAATTTGAAACTTAGCAAATATAGTATTGTAGTATAAGAACCTAATCAGATTCCTATATGCAGCAGTATACCAGCGATGCAAAACATAACTAGCTTGCTTACTTTCCGAAGGATGTACGAGTAGGACATATTGTAAGTTGGAAATTCTAAAAGTGACCAACTCTCTTGATAAAAGTGAACAAAATGAAGAAAATGATTTTCATTTAAACAATTCTGATATAGGAGTTACTATTTATAGCAGTGGATTTATCACACGTGCTATTTACAGTCAATTGACAACTGGCTTCCACTTCCTATCACACTTGTATAGTGAACTAACTTGAGCCTTTAACTAAATTTGTTAATCAGCTCACTAATGACAGAGAGTGGCTTTAGTTTGTGTGCTGATCTGGCAAGCTAGGCTTTCTCTTATCATGCCCCCGCAAATTGAGTTGAGTCATGGCGATGGGAAGTTTGAACCTGAGATAAGCATAACGAGCTGTAGAAAGGGCCTTCGTAAGAATTTTCGCAAGCTGCTAAGCAGAAGCAAGATGAGCAACTGTAAGTTTCTTGGACACTACTTGCTCACGAACAAAATGGTAATCCAAAGCGATATGCTTTGTCTGATTGTGAAACACAAGATTTAGTACTAAGGCAAGAGCAAAGGCACTATCAACCCATAGAGTCGGCGGCTAAACTATTATTTGAAGATCCTGTAAGAGATAAGTAATCCATTTGATCTCAGCAGCGGTATAAGCCATCGCCTAATACTCTGCTTCAGTAGAGGATTGTGCGACTGTGGGTTGCTTGCGAGAGCACCAAGAAATCAAGTTTGGACCCAAGAAAATACAGTGGCCTGTGACTGATTTTTGATATAATGGACAGGCTGAAGGAATGATATCCAAGATTGCACATATAGAATAAAAATTTTGCAGCGGAAGATAGCATGAAATACAATTTTTCATAGCATATATGACATTCATATGTGTAGTCAATCCCAATACTTGATATTTATGAAATATACATCTCAAATCAAAGGTAATACAAGAAGAGAACAATACCTCTTGAAGACCAAAGGTTAGAATCATTTGGTGAAGCTTTGAGAACTCCTTGAACCTTCCATAAGTGTAGAAGTCCCAGATTGTCCACCTAGCATTTTGAAGAAGCCTTTCCTCCTCTTTGAGTTGTAGTGCTAGCAAACTCCTTGGAATATTCATGAACAATAACATTTCTCTTATTTGAAAGATTACTTAAAACTACTCTTAGTTTGTTTCTCTTCCATAGTCTCAATTTAATCCAAGATGACAAAAGCAAAAATGAAGAACAAACACATGTGTTCTTGCAACCATCTATGGTGTATGTTGCTGATTTTTCAGAATGTAGAAGAAGAGAAAAACTTTCTCTTGTTCTCAATTTTTGATCATGCATGAGCTTAAGAAAAAGAAGAACACATTGTCTTTATTTTATCTTCTTTTCTTTGACCAAGAAAAACACAAGACACAAGGTCCATGTTTTGTGTTCTTTTTCTCTTGCTTTGACCGACCAAGGCCACTTGAAAACAAACAACAAACAAAATGCTTTTGTCTTATTTTGCATGGCATACCCGAGAAAGACTACACATACAAATGCATTTGTCTTGCAAGTTGTCATCACAAGACAAGTTGCTATTATTTAACTCTTAAATAAAGCCTACAATTGTTGACCAATTTCAATCCTTGGATTAATAGATGGATGGCTAGGATTTTGACCTTGGTGCTTTATGTTTATTGGCTAATATTTTTGCCACATCAACATATTGACAACCAATAGGAAGAAATCATATTTTACCTGTTTGCACTAAGCACCCAAAACTTTTCCAAGCTTATAAATTTGCCCCATTAACTTTTAATGGTTGATACTATAATTATTAACTCTTAATAATTTCTTAGAGAAGATGATTCAAGACTAAGCAAGACTTAATCTCCTTGCTAATATGGTGTGACTTTCTAGGTTCATAGCCAAATAGCACTAAGGAAACATTAAACACATTTAATGTCAATTAGGTTCTTGATTTGTTTCAAGAATTTCTCCTTTAATTCTTGAAACACCCTTAAGGTCTTGAGTGATGTCTAGCAACATATCAAGACAATTTATAAGGCAATGAAGTAATCATGTAATGAACCTATTTATAGCCGTCGATTACCATGCAATCCAATCATTCCATTAATTGTCCCGTCGAGCAAGAACCATGATTCGATTAAGTTCATAAACTCGATACTATGCATATATCTAATTGGTGTAATGAGAGATGATACATGGAAAACCCTTTCTCCATCATTCATACCTTGGCCAAGGATTTCATCATTAAACAACCAAGCTTAGATCACATAGGACATCGCCTCACGACGGAGGTTAATGGATCCTATCTTGACCACTACCTGTCAATCACTATACTAGACGTATGAGACTGCGAGATGACGTATCTCATCTTGTTTGTCGAGACAGACATTATCCAAATGCTTGAATCAAACCCCAATACATATGACAGCCGTAATGCCTCAAGTCTAAGGATTACATGCACAATCGCAACGGATAACAAATTATTAATCCGAAGTCATGTAATTTGTTATTCACGTCACATTCAGAGAACTATTCAACTAATAGTCACCCACATGTTTGTTAGTCGCATCACTATGCTATTATGGCACGTGGCTCACCATCCTTTATCATCAACATCCTTATGTTGATCGAAGGTAACAACACATGTGATAGTCCGTAATAGATTATTGAAGTCCCGATCATATAATCTAAGGACTATGAACGCTTTAAGTATTTATCATATTAAGGAAATACGCCAACATATTCTAAACACTTTTAGAATACATTCCTCTAATAAAAATACTAGGGACTCATTCATACACGTAAAGACGGAGAATATGAATGTCCTAATTATGTCAATATGTAAACGAACATATAAACACTAATGCCATAAGTAAATGTCAAAATGCCCCAATATATGTCATCCAAATATGTAGCATTAGGGCATATCTCTAACACAGGCAGCCCAATCAGAGTCAAAAAAGGCAAGAAGCTGTAACGGACCTGGTTTAAAGTGAAGGCTATAGTGTAGTGTCCCTTGTATATAGCACAAAATACGCTTGAGGGAACTATAGTGAGACTACAAGGGTTGATGCATATGTTGACAAATGCTGTTAACTGCAAATTGTAAATCCGGACGTGTAATAGTTAGCTATTGTAATGCACCCACTATACTCCGGAAATGTGTAGGATCAGAGTATGGTGGATTATCTTTATTTGATGGAATTGTAGTAATAGATATAGGTGTAGGACTGGAGTGACAATTTTGCATCCCTGCTCGACGGAGAACATCTGCTGCATATTTGGCTTGATGTAAAAGAAGACCAGTAGTGGTGCACTGAACTTCAATACCCAAGAAGAAGGACAAATTTCCCAAATCTTTCATAGCAAAGGCACCACTCATATCATCAACAAGCTGAGAGATAAAACTAGAGGAGCTACCAGTGATGATGATATCATCAACATAAACCAATACAATGATGGTGGCAGCTAAAGAGTGAAGAACAAACAATGACGTATCAGCTCTACTACATTTGAAACCTTTGTTGAGAAGATTGCTTACGCCCATAAAGTGATTTGTGTAATCTGTATGCATGAGAAGGAAATGAATTATCCTCAAATCCATGTGGTTGAACCGTAAACACCTCCTCAGAAAGCTTGCCATAAAGGAAAGCATTTGAAACATCTAATTGTTTGAGCTACCAGTTGGAGTTGAGTGCTAAAGAAAGGACCAAGCGAATGGTTTGACTTTTAACCACAGGGCTGAATGTCTCCTCATAATCAAGACCATGAGTTTGATGAAAGCCTTTTGCTACCAACCGAGCTTTATACTAGCAATGGAGCCATCGACATTCCTTTTAATTTTGAACACCCATTTACATCCAATGGGGGCCCTATTTGTTGGCAAAGGTTCCAACGACCAAGTTGATTGATGTTGAAGCGCAGAGTATTCTTCTTGCATGGCCTTGACCCAATGAATGTTTCTAGATGCTTCCTTGTAGGTAGATGGTTCAGTACTTAATGTAGTTGTGGTGTATACTTTGGGTTTTAAAGAACTTGTCTTTGACCTCGTGATCATAGGATGAGCAGAAGTCGAGGGAAGAGAAACTAAAGAAGACCCTGAATTATGACTTGGATATGGTGTAGAAGGCATAGACTCTACTGGAGTAGGATTAAGAGAATCTGATTGCAGAGGCTCAATAAAATGAGTTTTTGAAGTTGTGGAAGAATCTAATTGTGGAGAGATGGAGGGTGATGATAAATCAGTCGAAGGAATAGACAATGCTGGACTGTCAGAAGTCTGATGTACAACTAAATAAGAAGATTTAGAAGTATGCATTTGAAATTATGGGATAACTAGTGCAGGAGCTAGAGAAGAGTCATGAGATGTATGCAGCTGAGAGTTGTGAGAAGTAAAAACATGATCAGATGCTAATGGGAAAATATGTTCTAAGAATTTTACATGTCGAGACACAAATTCTACGAGTCGCAAGGTTTAGCACTTATACCCTTTGGTGTGAGTGCAATAGCCCAAGAAAATACATGCAGTGGAACGAAGTTCTAATTTGTGACTGGTGTAAGGCCTAATCCAAGGAAAGCAAAGGGAGTTGAAAACCTTCAGTAAGGTATAGTCAAGAGGTTTAGAAGAAATGGATTCATATGGAGATTTGTAGTTTAAGACTTGTTTAGGAAGTCGATTAACTATATGATTAGCAGTTGCAAGCGCCTCAAGCCAGTAGCAAGAGGGTAGACGAGATTGATGTAATAAGGCTAAAACACTATCAACTAAGTGCATATGTTTTCGTTCAGCCTTTCCATTTTGTTATGGGATATACAGGCATGATGTTTGATGAATGATACCTAGAGTTTGCAGATAAGAAGATAGTCGATGGTTTAAAAACTTTGTTCCATTATCAGTGCGAAATGTTTTGATAACAGACTGAAATTGAGTCTTCACTAAGGCAATAAAAGCCACAAAACAATCAAATACATTTGCTTTGAATTTTAAAGGAAATATCCAGAAGTACCTAGTGTAATCATCTACAAATACAATATAGTACCTATAATGTTGAATGGATTCTACTCTTGAGGGTCCTCACACATCCGAATGAACAAGCTCAAAAGGATGCATGGTAACATTATTAGACAAAGGAAATGGCAATCAATGTGCCTTTGCTGTATAACAGGCTTCACAAAGTTGCTTGGAGCTGAGAACATGAATCATAGCAGCTAGAGAATGGATAGCAGAACTGGACGGATGGCCTAGCCATAGGTGCCAAAGTTGAGACTCAGTGAGTGTTGGTGCAGAGTGAAAACAGATGTGGACTTGAGGTGAGTTGGAAGAAACGCGACGAGGAAGAGTATACAGACCATTCTTACAAGGGCCCTTGAACAAGAGTTCCTTGGTAGAATTGGCGTGGATAAGCACCCCCTTGGAATTGAAAATAAGCGTAACATCATTATATTTGGCTAATTGAGACACGGATAGTAAATTAGAAGAAATTCGAGGAACAAAGAGAACATTATTAAGCTAAAGTTGAGAAGAGGGAAAAGTAAGTTTACCATGTCATGTGTGAGTGATTGGAAGATTAAAACCACTGCCTACTGCAACAACATCAGAACCATCATAGGGTTGATAAGAGGCAAGATTAGCAAAGTCATTTGTGACATGTGAATTTGCTCCAGAGTCCAAATACCACGTTGCATCAGGTGCAATTGGAGGTTAAAAATGAGTAGTAAAAGCTTGTTTGCCTGACTGATTGCTAGGATACTTGGAGGTATCAAGTCAATGCCAGCAGTTCAATGCAATGTGATTAGGTTTGGAGCAAATATGACAGTAGATTTTCTAAGAAGAATCAGAGTTCTTTGGTATGTGTTTGTAGAATACTGATTAGCCTGATGACCTTGAGGAGGATAACTGCCATTGAAACTACTATTATTACCTCTGCCGCCTCTGTTACTAGAGTTACGACCTTTGCCTCTTTGTGAATTAGAATGAAAGTTGCATTGTGCATTCAAGGCAGTATAAAGCTCGCCATAAATAGCATCATTGGCAGCTATAGGCTTAAGAGATTGAAGATGGAGCTCTTCCGAAAGAAGTAAGCTAGAAAGCTTAGAGACAGTGACTTGATCTTTACGAACATGAATAGTTGAACGAATAGATTCATATTCTGACAGAAGGCCTTTGAGAATATACAGAACAAGATCATCTTCATCAATGTTTGTAGATACACTCGCAAGACTATCAGTTAAGGCTTTGACCTGATCAAGATAAGACTGCATGCTTTGTGATTCTTTTGTAAGTGTATAAAGTTTCATCTTCAATTGATGAAGATGAGGTCGAGAAAGCGATTGAAATCGCTCTTCTAGAGCAGTCCAGATCTCAGTAGAAGTTGAAAGATGGAGGATTTGAGGTAGCACCGGAGGAGAAATAGATGCACATAGACATGATTACAGATGTTGATCGATGATCATCCACTGATCATACTCTGGATTTAGCTCAACCGTGCCATCAACTTGCATAATTTTTTGTGGCAGACATGGCTGTAAACCAGTAACATGATCAAGGAGTCGATTTGCCTTGAGAATACGTTGCAGTTGAGCACGCCAGACAATGTAATTGGTGTTGTCAAGTTGTACTTGAACAAGTGAGCTCCAATTTTGAATGAGAAGCTTCAAGTTAACAGGTAGTTATGCGTCATCCGCCATTGTTGAGAGCTTGAAAGCTAAAAAAAAAAGAAAAGAAAATAGCAGACGAGAGAGAAAAGGAGATCGATAAGACGTTGAAGTCTTTATGTGGCTCTCGATACCATGATAAAAGTGAGCAAAATGAAGAAAATGATTTTCATTTAAACAATTCTGATACAGGAGTAACTATTTATAGTAGTGGATTTATCACACGTGCTATTTACAGTCAATTGATAGTTGGCTTCCACTTCCTATCACACTTGTATACTGAACTAACTTGAGCCTTTAACTAAATCTATTAATCAGCTCACTAATGACAGAGAGTGGCTTTAGTTTGTGTGATGTTCTGGCAAGCTGGGCTTTCTCTTATCATCTCTCCACACCAATCCATGAACAAAAAAAAGAATAAAGTGGCTGAAACTTAAACAGCAAGATGAGATATTTGCCTTTGCTGCTTTTTTTTGTTTTTTTGTTTGAAGGTGTGGCTGTGGTATGTGTTTTAGGTGCCTCTGTGTAATTCATTTTTTATCAAAAGTTTTCCTGGGCAAAAAAGTGGTAAAATTTTTTTCTTTCTTTTTGTGATGAGCAAAATGATAGAAATATCCCTTATCAGTTAAGTTTGACTAACTTTTAATTGACATAAGGACTTGGCAGGGGATAAAAAATAACTCAGGAACCTAAATGGTCCAAGACAAAAAACTTAGGGACTTAGATGTCTTTATCCCGAACAAAAAGTGAAAAGAAGTAGTACAGGAAAATTTGAAATTTAAAATATATGGTTGAAATTGATTCATTTATAGCATGAATGATTACAATTTCACCTCTTAGTTACTCAAAGATACTAGTAACTAGAAGAGAATCATAATCCCATAACATAAGGGAATTATCATCTATATAATAGCTAGTTTAAGTGAACATTTGAGAAATATAAGCTCAAATCCGCATTTGTCCACTTGTTACCATAAATGTTTTTAACTAGAAGGGTAAATATTATTCCGCACCCCTGTGAAATCCATATATATCAGTCTGCTCCCCTGTGTTATCAAAACTATCATAAACCCCCCTGTAATTTTTAAAAAACAACACACCGCCCCCCTCCGTCTCTTTGCAACTAACACTGTTAAAAAATTATTTTAAATGACATTTTTACCCTTATGTTATACATCTTTTTTTCTTTTTCTTTATTTTCTTTCCTCCTATTTTTTTCACCCAAAAAAATTGAAAAAAAATTCACCATCTTCCTTAGTAGTAGCAAGATCTGACATAGCCAATGAAGTAGCATCATGAATGAGTTCGAGCCCATTTTCACTAATGCCTAAAAACATGCCTACTTCAGGGACCAAACGCTCCCATCTTTCTCATCTACCACCCCTTCCCCCACCCCCTCAGCCCTTGTACAGCGTGCGCGTGCACACACACAGAGCACGCACACACACATGAAAATTGAAACATCTTCATCTATGGCTACTGTGACTATGTTCGTAATATTATGCAGCTAACAAATGCATATGATAGTTACTGACTGATATCCGTTCATCCATATTAATTTTGTTATCTGAATATTGAATAAACATGAGAAGCTTGGAACAATCCTGGACAAAATGATGTGTGTTGAGCGTTTGGTCCCTGAAGTGGATGGGTTTTATGTTTTTTAATTTTTTTTCACTTTTTTTTTGGATAAGGATAAGTATAAGGCCATTTTGGTCAATTATCTAGTTCATATAAGGCCAAAAATCATTCCTAGCTGCAAATAAAGTGCGTGAGTTACACTTTGAACGGAAAAATAGACGGCATGCAAATGGAAGGGGGCGGTGTGTCAGGTTTCAAAAATTACAGGGGGGTTTCTGATAGTTTTGATAACACAGGGGGGCGGACTGATATATATAGATTTCACAGGGGGGCGGAGTGATATTTGTTTTATTATATGCCCTAAATGCCAATTTTAAGACATAATAATTATATTATTTATTTAATATGGGCAGTTTATTTAAATATCATTAATGCGATTAACTATTTAAATAAAAGTCCTTAGAATAATATTTATAGATTATATCCTTAAGAGTAAGGATATGAGTGACAGAATCTATATTCATAAATATATTCTAAAATAGTCCCTGATCGTAGGATAAATTAATTGGCCGTTGATTTATCCGGAAAGATCGGATTACAGTCTACCATCTAAACAATATGAGATATTGATTTGGACGATTGGTCTCATATCGTAAGGGTAGATATATAAGTGCTTGTTGGGAACAACTGATTGGACATGACCGCTAGTACAACGAATTACATAGAATGGTCAATAATTCGTTGTACAATGTAATGGTGCAATTAAGTCCTTAGACTTGAGACACCACGGTTATCTTGTGTTAAGGGTAACGTGATTTGCTGGTGCAATAAAGCTAGTCCTCATCAAAGATTGAATAATATACTCAATGGTTACGATCTATTTTGGCATGGAAAAAGGTGTATGTAGATACGGAATCTGTCAATTAGGGATCCTATGCGATCTATTAATCGAGTAACTAGAAATCCTTGGCCGAGGTAGAATAGTGGAAGTTGTTCCACGTATTATTCATAAGTTACTGATTAAATAGATTTGGACATATGATTGAGTAATAGAGTTTGACAACCCTATCCATGACTCTGGCTCAATGGGGATAATTTAGACAGAAGGAATTGATTGCATGATTGTTACTAAGGGTTCGTAGAATTTACACTTCATCATTAGTTGGGTAGTCGTGATATACTGCTAGGTATCACTAACGACTTGCGAGAATTAAATTAGAAGAGTTCTAATTAAATATTAATTGAATTAATATTATTTTGCTGCCAATTAATTATGAACCCAAGAGGTCACACACAAATAGAATTTGCAGATTAATTGGATTAGAGAAAAGATTAAATTAATTTTAGGATCGTCCTAATATTAATTTAACTGGGCTCGTAGTAATTTGATATTGATCTGATTATTATGAGTCCAAAACTGGTCTATTTAAGACAGGCTCATATGTGGCCCTAAGTCATGTATGTTTCCTATATAATGTAATATTCTGACACAGGTTTAGCTAACATAAAAATTATAGTCAGAATAATATGTAGGATTTCTCTAGAAACCTAGTGGGGGTGAAATCCAATTAAGGATGAAGATTCTATGAGGATACTTTCGGAAGCTTCACAATTGGGAAGTTTTGGATTGTTCAGATTCTACAACAGATTTGTCACTAAAAAGGTAATCCTAAAATCTTTAATGCATAATTAATAGTTGATTATTTATGCATGTTGTAATCTACGTAGTTGGCCATGAACGGATGCATGAGTATTATTTGTTTCCGCTGCGTTTATTTAATTATAAAATTTTAGATACCATACACGATTCCCAACAGTAGTATCAGAGCCACCGTTCATGCCTTTTACGTGGTTTTTCGATTTAGCACAAAATTGTTGCACAATTAAAAGTGTCAATTATAGTTTGTGAAACTATTGTGAAAATTAATAGTTTGTGAATCTTTAATTTTATACCCATTGAATTTAATGAGATTAAATATTGTCAAGCCCCAACACGACCCCTCCTATGATCAGTCAGGACGCAACGGAATTTCGGCAGTATAACGACAGTAAATAGGACACCGAGGTTCCAAACCAACCTCATTAAACATCATACATCCAGCAACTCCTCAATTCAAGCAACAATATACAACACAATCATATTATACAATAAACCATCCTCGTTATACGCCTCCGTTCCAACATAACATACAATACCTCAACCTTATCATACATTTCAAAAATAAGTTGAGACACATTTACAACTTAACCATAAACAAAAGAAAACCGCTAAGTTAACATCATTTGGATCATCATCTTTTCAATATCTATTACATTAAGAACCATAAGGTATATAAAGTCTATTAAGCTAATATACATGACATTAAACAACATATAATCATGGATAAGACTCGGGAACATATGACTCGTCCACGTAAAGCACATTTTCCACATTCTCCTCTTCAGGAGGCACATACCCGTAATCCGGCTCTGCAACACCTGTAAGCATGCATTAATAGAGAGTGAGCTTATATACATAAGCCCAGTGAGGATCCGATAGATCTCGAGCAAGGTCTACTAAACTCCTTGGAATAATCCTTTGAGTCAGTAAACACACAATAACACAAATAATACTATCATCACATAACTATATAACCAATCAATAAAGGATACTCTATTTGGTGTAGCTCCAAACGCCATCACGATCTCAACCGTTCTTCTTATAACTCCCCATTACTCACGCACCCGAGGTACCTCACTAGCCCCTCCCTCCATGACACCTCCGTCATGCGAGCTGGGGGTAGCCTATGGCAGTCATGCCGTTATCAACCCGACAGCCCGACGCTGCCCGAGAGGTGGCACACACATACCAAGACTCCATAATCATCAATCATCAATCAATTATCAATTAATCAATCAATTGGGAGATCAGCAACAAAAGTGCCCGATTCCCGCATTCAATAGTAATCAATCAATAACATCAATATTAAATTAAACAACAAACAACGTAGTTAGATGACAAAGTAGGCCATCTAACCGGACATGCATAATATACATAATTAAACTCTAAATTACTCATCAACAACTCACCATTCATCACTTGAACACTACTCAACCATCTAAGGCATCGTTCAAGAAATTAAAGAATGACAACCTAAACTTCTAAAATTCACAACTTACAATCTACTAATCCAAACATTGCCAAATCAGTTCCTATCACTCACCCATTCAATCTACTACATTAGCCCTCTCGGAAATCCACCATAACACCTCCAAATCATGCCCGATAACCCTAAAACCCTAAGATGTCATGGCTGGATTTTTCAGATTTTCACACAAACAATGTAATCGAAAATTTGGCATTACAACAGCGCTAACACGTAATTATCAAGTATTTAGAAATCGACGGCAATCGATTTCGATCAACACAACTCATTTAATTCAACTTTGAACATTTTAATCAAAATTAAATACCCGAAAAATAAAAATTATGCTACATCCGACAGAAATTCGTAGTATTAGTATATAATGATCCCTAGCATGCAAGGAGCAATAATCTAACATCAGATTACAATTCTAACGGTTCAATCTTCATTTATGAGCAAAAACATAAAAATGACATTTTGAGATCTAGAATTTTTCTCTCACCTTAGATGCGATATAAGCCTAGGAATGCGTGCTATGCGTGCCCAACAAGCAGAATCCAAGTCGGTGCGAAGTTTCACGGACAAAAACTAGGTTTTTCTTTGAAAAAATGGATTGAAAAGCTTGAGTTTTCTCTTCTCTTTTTCTCCCTCTTTCTCACGGCAATGTGTGTGTTTGTGGAGTGTGTTTTGTGTTGTGTGAGTGTGTGTAGGTGATAGTATATAATTAAAAGCTTGGTCAATTAAAAAAATGCAAAGTCAAAGTTAGTTTAAATAGGTATTTTTGTGTTTTTAATGACTTTAATTGCATTTTATTGCTCACCAAGTTAAAAATAATTATGCAACCCCCAAGATATCTCAAGTGGATTATTTTTAGGTGACAAGAAGTTTTACAATCCAATAATTTCACCCGAGTCGGCTTAAAACTCGATTTTCGCAAAAGTCGGTGTAAAAACCCTAATAAATTCTTAAGCCGATTTTAAAATCGTTTTCATCAAACACAAGTCTATTAAAGTCCGTGGACTAGGTCTAGAAGGGTTAAAAAGACCAGTTTCAAAATTTTAGCGGACGTGTTTCGAAAACACTATTCACTAAAAATCGACGATAAAATTTCTGACTCCGTTTTTTATGAAAATTTCATGAATGCACATTTAGCATGTATTAGGAGTATTGACATCAAAATTATAACTTTCTAGGTCCTATAGCACATAAACAGGTCATATGCACGCAAAATGAGGTATAGCACGTAAAACGAGATAAGCAGGAAAGTGGGGTTTCACATTCTCCCCTCCTTATAAAAATTTCGTCCTCGAAATTCTTACTTGATGTACGGAATAGGTCTAGGTATTGCTGCTGCATCTGATCTCGTCTCTCCCACGTAGCTTCCTCAATGCCGTGATGCTTCCACAACACCTTAACCATCGGAATCCTCTTCGACCTCAACTCTCGGTCCATCTGATCTAGAATACGAATCGGACGCTCGTCATAAGTCAAATTCTCTCGAAGCTGTAACGGCTCTGGCTCAAGAATATGAGAAGGATCCGGATTATATTTCCGCAAATTAGACACGTGAAATACATCGTGGACATTAGAGAAGTTCTCCGGTAAAGCCAACCGATATGCCAACTTACCAACCCTGCCAGTAATCTCAAACGGCCCAACAAATCTCGGACTCAGCTTTCCACCTTTACCATAACGAGCAAACCCCTTTCGAGGAGACAATCTCAAGAAAACCCGATCTCCAACAGCAAACTCTAAGTCCCGACGACGCTTATCAGCATAACTCTTGAATCTACTCTGCGCCGTAAGCATTCTCTGCCTGATCAACTGAACATTCTCAATCTTCTCAAGAAGTTCTGGCATAATAGTCGGATCAACAGTCTTCATCTCTCCTACCTCGTCCCAATATAAAGGTGAACGGCACTTACGACCGTAAAGAGCTGCAAAAGGTGCCATTCCAATAGTAGCTTGATAACTATTGTTATAGGCAAACTCGGCAAGTGGTAGATGTTTCTCCCAGTTCTTCCCGAAGTCCAGAACACAAGCCCTAAGCATATCTTCAAGAATCTGAATAGTCCGCTCAGACTGACCGTCGGTCTGTGGATGATACGCTGTACTGAAGCTCAACTGAGTACCCAAAGTCTCCTGAAGTTTCTCCCACAAACGAGAAGTAAATCGAGGATCTCGATCAGAGACAATACTAGATGGAATACCGTGAAGTCTAACAATCTGATCCAGATAGAGATCCGTCAGCTTTGTAACCTCATCTCCTAACCTCATGGCAATAAAATGAGCTGTCTTCGTCAAACGATCCACGACAACCCAAACTGCATCATTACCCCTCGGTGATCTAGGCAAACCAGTGACGAAGTCCATCGTAATATGCTCCCACTTCCACTCTGGTATAGCCAACGGCTGAAGCAAACCTGCTGGTCGTTGATGCTCGGCTTTCACTCTCTGACAAGTCAAACATCTAGATACAAACTGAGCAACCTCCCTCTTCATGTTGTTCCACCAGAAATGTTGCTTCAAATCCCGATACATCTTGGTTCCACCGGGATGAATAGTATATTTAGAATTATGAGCCTCCTCCAGAATACCTCGCCTCAAGCTCGCTTCATCAGGAACACAAACCCTGTTCCGAAACCGAAGAATACCGTCCTCATGCAGTTTGAAGTCAGACTGATCATCCGTGATCTGATCCTTGATCTTCTGAAGTTTAACATCAAGTTGCTGAGCTTCCCTGATCTGAGACAATAATAAAGGCTGAATACGGAGATGTGAACACATCACCCCAACCTGAGTGAACTCTGGTCTCCAATAACTAAACTCCTCAAGAACCTCCCACTTCTTGACAGCCAAACAAGAAATACTAGCCTTCCGGCTGAGAGCATCTGCCACAACATTTGCCTTTCCAGGCAGATAATTGATAGAACAATTATAATCTCCAAGAAGCTCCATCCACCTCCGCTGGCGCATATTCAACTCCTTCTGTGAGAATAAGTACTTCAGACTCTTATGATCAGTGAAAATTTCAAACTTACTTCCCCACAGATAATGACGCCACTTCTTGAGTGCAAAGACAACTGCTGCCAACTCAAGATCATGAGTCGGATAATTTTCTTCATAAGGCTTCAACTTTCGAGAAGCATAGGCAATAACTCGGCCATCCTGCATAAGAACACATCCCAAGCCCTCCTTGGATGCATCGCTGTAAATGACCATATTATCGGTCCCCTCTGGTAGAGCAAGTACTGGAGCGGTAGTTAACCTCTTTTTCAACTCCTGAAATCCACTCTCACACTTCTCATCCCAATTAAAGATAGTCCGTTTCTGAGTCAACTTAGATAGTGGCCCCGTAGTCTTTGAGAAGTCCTTGACAAACCTACGGTAATAACCCGCCAAGCCAAGAAAACTACGGACATCAGTAACACTCTCTGGCCGCTTCCAAGACATCACCGATTCAATCTTAGTGGGATCTACGGAAATACCGCTCTGTGTAATAACATGGCCAAGAAAAGAAATCCGTTGCAGCCAAAATTCACATTTGCTGAACTTGGCAAACAACTGATGCTCCTGCAACTTCTCCAATACAAGCCGTAGATGTTGCTCGTGCTCCGATTCAGATTTAGAATAGACCAAGATATCGTCAATAAAAATCACCACGAACTGGTCCAAGTACGGCTGAAAGACTCGATGCATCAAATCCATGAATGCTGCCGGTGCATTAGTCAAACCAAAGGGCATAACAACAAACTCATAATGCCCGTACCGAGTCCTGAAGGCAGACTTCGGAACATCCTCCGTACGAATCCGAAGCTGATAATACCCTTGCCTCAAATCAAATTTAGAATAGACTTTGGCTCCCTGAAGTTGATCAAACAACTCATCAATCAGTGGAAAAGGATATTTATTCTTGATGGTCACCTGATTCAAACCACGGTAATCAATACACAATCTCAAGGTACCATCCTTCTTCTTCACAAATAAGACTGGAGCTCCCCAAGGTGAAGAACTCTGCTGAATGAATCATTTCTTCAATAACTCCTGTAACTGAGTCTTCAACTCCTTCAACTCAGCTGGTGCCATCCGGTACGCCGATTTAGAAATAGGTTGAGTACCGGGAACAAGATTAATCACAAACTCTATATCCCTCTCAGGCGGCAATCCTGGCAACTCCTCAGGAAATACATTAGGATATTCCCGGATAATAGGGACTTCCTCTAGCTGTAGCTTAACAGATGGCTTGTTGATCAAATAAGCTAGATAACCCGAACACCCCTTACTCACCAGCTTAACGGCTTTAGTTGCTGAGATAACAAAACTCGTCTTAGCACCCCGGTTACCCGCTACCTCTACTACTGGCTGATCCGGCAAGTGAAACTGTACTACCTTGGTTCTACAGTTCAACTGGGCATCATACTTAGAAAGCCAATCCATACCCAGAATAACATCATACCCCCGGATAGGAAATAAAATAAGGTCCGAAAGAAAATTATGCCCCTTAACATGTATTAAACAATCCTTACATACTAAGCCAGTAATATACTTATCAGTCAAAGAGGTACTAATCTCAACCACATAAGGCAATCTTTCAGGTTGCAATTTAACACGTTGCACACAAGCAGGAGTAATGAAAGAATGCGTAGCACCAGAATCAATCAACACTTTAACAAGTTGATCAAGTATAAGGAAGTTACCTTCCACAACTGCAGTTTCCTCAGGCATCTCCTCCATATCAACTGCGTAAGCCCGAGCCTGAACCCGCTGCTGCTGTGGTACACTGCCTGTAGGCCTACCCTGGTAACCCTGAGTCGCTGCCCGACTCTCAGTCCTCGCATACCTAGGACAATCCTTCGCCCTATGATCGATGCTACCACAACCCAAACATGTCCCTGCCTTTACCCTGCAGTCGGACTCCACATGCCCTGGGCGCTTGCAGTAATTACACTGCGATGATGTGGCATTAACACTGCCTCTAGAAGAACCAGAAGCTGAAGAAGCAGCTGATACAGCCTGCTGCTGAGGTCTCACCACACTAGGCCTGTACTGACCCTGAGACTGTGCTGGCCTATACTGAGCCTGAACCTGATATGGCCTCTGCTGAAACTGAGGCCGATAGTAACTCTGCTGACCCTGTGGCCTATAAGAACCCTGCTGGGCTGGTGGTCTGTAGACAACCTGCTGTACTGGAGGCCTATATATAACATGCTGGCCCTGTGGCTAATACAGCCTCTTACTAGGCTGACTGGAGACAATCTGATCCCCTTTCCTCTTCTCTAACCTAGAAGCTGCATCAAAAGCCTCAGTAAGGATATCATAGCGATTCAGAGCCATTGCATCCTGAATCTCGGGCCTCAATCCCAACATAAATCTACGGGTCTTCCTCTCCTCCACAGCTACAAACTCCGGTGCATACCGGGACAACCTAGTGAATGTAGCCTCATACTGAGCCACAGTAGAATCCCCCTGTACCAAAGACAAGAACTCAGCCTCTCTCCTCTCCCGTGCAACCCTCGGGACATATTTATCCCTAAAAGCAGTCAGAAAGGTATCCCAAACATACGGAACACCCCGGGTCTCCCAACTAGCTCTCACAGTGCGCCACCATTCTTCGGCCTCATCATCAAGCAAATAGACAGCACAAGTCACCTTCCTCTCATCAGTGTACCCGAGAGAATCAAAAATTTTCTCTAACTTACTAATCCACGACTCGGCCTTCCTATCATCAGGCTCTCCCTGAAATCTAGGAGGATAGTACCCCAGAAACTCCTTCATAGTACCTCGACTGTGATTACCTCCCTGTACATTCTGTATCTGAGCCTGCAACGCCTGAGTCTGAACAGCCTGACCTGCTAACAACTGAGCCTGCCCAGCCATCAAATCTGCAATCCGATCCATTGCTGCCCCTAACCCAGCATCACCCCTATCACTGCCCTGTGCCACATTACCAGGAACCTCATCTACAATCTCGGGCCTACCACGAGTCCTCGGTCTACCGGCCATCGTACTAATCAAAGAGTTAGCACAGGTTATAGCACATAAACAGATTATATACAACTCTTAACACATAAACAACAAACTCATATTAAACACATAGATCACATAAGTTTCAATCACATAAGCAAATTGATCACATAATCACATAAGCACTTAAATCACATAATCACTTAATCAATTAATCATACCAATACATATTTCATTTTTCTTTCCTTTCATACATATTTCATGCTAAGACCATTACCCACATTCCGAGAATACCCCGGCTGACAACTAACATGCGCTTTGATACCACTTAAACTGTCACGCCCCAACACGACCCCTCCTATGATCAGTCAGGACGCAACGGAATTTCGGCAGTATAACGACAGTAAATAGGACACCGAGGTTCCAAACCAACCTCATTAAACATCATACATCCAGCAACTCCTCAATTCAAGCAACAATATACAACACAATCATATTATACAATAAACCATCCTCGTTATACGCCTCCGTTCCAACATAACATACAATACCTCAACCTTATCATACATTTCAAAAATAAGTTGAGACACATTTACAACTTAACCATAAACAAAAGAAAACCGCTAAGTTAACATCATTTGGATCATCATCTTTTCAATATCTATTACATTAAGAACCATAAGGTATATAAAGTCTATTAAGCTAATATACATGACATTAAACAACATATAATCATGGATAAGACTCGGGAACATATGACTCGTCCACGTAAAGCACATTTTCCACATTCTCCTCTTCAGGAGGCACATACCCGTAATCCGGCTCTGCAACACCTGTAAGCATGCATTAATAGAGAGTGAGCTTATATACATAAGCCCAGTGAGGATCCGATAGATCTCGAGCAAGGTCTACTAAACTCCTTGGAATAATCCTTTGAGTCAGTAAACACACAATAACACAAATAATACTATCATCACATAACTATATAACCAATCAATAAAGGATACTCTATTTGGTGTAGCTCCAAACGCCATCACGATCTCAACCGTTCTTCTTATAACTCCCCATTACTCACGCACCCGAGGTACCTCACTAGCCCCTCCCTCCATGACACCTCCGTCATGCGAGCTGGGGGTAGCCTATGGCAGTCATGCCGTTATCAACCCGACAGTCCGACGTTGCCCGAGAGGTGGCACACACATACCAAGACTCCATAATCATCAATCATCAATCAATCATCAATTAATCAATCAATTGGGAGATCAGCAACAAAAGTGCCCGATTCCCGCATTCAATAGTAATCAATCAATAACATCAATATTAAATTAAACAACAAACAACGTAGTTAGATGACAAAGTAGGCCATCTAACCGGACATGCATAATATACATAATTAAACTCTAAATTACTCATCAACAACTCACCATTCATCACTTGAACACTACCCAACCATCTAAGGCATCGTTCAAGAAATTAAAGAATGACAACCTAAACTTCTAAAATTCATAACTTACAATCTACTAATCCAAATATTGCCAAATCAGTTCCTATCACTCACCCATTCAATCTACTACATTAGCCCTCTCGGAAATCCACCATAACACCTCCAAATCATGCCCGATAACCCTAAAACCCTAAGATGTCATGGCTGGATTTTCCGGATTTTCACACAAACAATGTAATCGAAAATTCGGCATTACAACAGCGCTAACACGTAATTATCAAGTATTTAGAAATCGACGGCAATCGATTTCGATCAACACAACTCATTTAATTCAACTTTGAACATTTTAATCAAAATTAAATACCCGAAAAATAAAAATTATGCTACATCCGACAGAAATTCGTAGTATTAGTATATAATGATCCCTAGCATGCAAGGAGCAATAATCTAACATCAGATTACAATTCTAACGGTTCAATCTTCATTTATGAGCAAAAACATAAAAATGACATTTTGAGATCTAGAATTTTTCTCTCACCTTAGATGCGATATAAGCCTAGGAATGTGTGCTATGCGTGCCCAACAAGCAGAATCCAAGTCGGTGCGAAGTTTCACGGACAAAAACTAGGTTTTTCTTTGAAAAAATGGATTGAAAAGCTTGAGTTTTCTCTTCTCTTTTTCTCCCTCTTTCTCACGGCAATGTGTGTGTTTGTGGAGTGTGTTTTGTGTTGTGTGAGTGTGTGTAGGTGATAGTATATAATTAAAAGCTTGGTCAATTAAAAAAATGCAAAGTCAAAGTTAGTTTAAATAGGTATTTTTGTGTTTTTAATGACTTTAATTGCATTTTATTGCTCACCAAGTTAAAAATAATTATGCAACCCCCAAGATATCTCAAGTGGATTATTTTTAGGTGACAAGAAGTTTTACAATCCAATAATTTCACCCGAGTCGGCTTAAAACTCGATTTTCGCAAAAGTCGGTGTAAAAACCCTAATAAATTCTTAAGCCGATTTTAAAATCGTTTTCATCAAACACAAGTCTATTAAAGTCCGTGGACTAGGTCTAGAAGGGTTAAAAAGACCAGTTTCAAAATTTTAGCGGACGTGTTTCGAAAACACTATTCACTAAAAATCGACGATAAAATTTCTGACTCCGTTTTTTATGAAAATTTCATGAATGCACATTTAGCACGTATTAGGAGTATTGACATCAAAATTATAACTTTCTAGGTCCTATAGCACATAAACAGGTCATATGCACGCAAAACGAGGTATAGCACGTAAAACGAGATAAGCAGGAAAGTGGGGTTTCACAAATATAGCCCTAGAATTCTTCCCTAATCAATTTCATAAAATTGGTTTTATGGAATTAGGTTTTTGTTTCATAAAAGTTGTTCTCGAAACTACTGTTGATTTAATTTTGAAACTATTTTAAAATTTGTTTTTGAATTTGTTTCAAAATTTTTGGAGAAACAGAATTTTGTGAAAGTGTTTTTCCAAAGGGTGTAAATTCTGTTTTATCAATATAAAATTCAAAAAAAAAATAAAAATTGGCCACCTTCTCTCGCATCAGCGGCATGCCGACGTGATTGCCGGCACGCTGCTTCTCCTCACCATAGGGTAGCTGGGCTGCCCTATGGTTAGAGGAGGCGAGGAGCAGCGTGCTCCTCGCATCAAGTGGCATGAGGAGCGGCGCTGCTCCTCTTATCAGCTGCGCGAGGAGCAGCGACGCCGCTGCTGTCGACGACGGCAGTAGGTCTTGCTGCTGCCAGTATCGCAGCAGCTGCTACTGCCATAGTGGAGGTAGCACGCTGAAGAACATGAAGAAAGGTGGGCTAGCAGCGCAGGGAAGAAAGAGGAGAAAAAAAAATTTATTTTAGGATTTGGGTAGGGTTTCGAACCCGACCTAGATCTGTATTCGGGTTGGATCCGAATATGGATCCACCCAGATCCAAATCCCAATCTGATTGGGTTTTGGTTTAATTTTGTTCTATTTTTCTTGAAAGTTTTAATTGGGCTTATGAACTTGGGCTTTCAATTAAAATGTTTGATTTTCTTTTTTCGGGCTATTGGGCATACAAATACTTGGGCTAATTTTAGATTCAGACCTTAATAAAATAATTGGACTTATTTTATTGTCAGGGCTATTTTGAAGTGTTTTAAAATAGCATTGGACCTCATTTGTGGTCTGAATTGGGCCAAGCTTTAATTTGGACTTGGAATAAATAGTGTGGACTATTTTATTTTATGAATTGGGTTGTTGGCTTATGGACTGGACTTTAAATCAAATAAATAGGATTTATTTATCTTTTAAAGTTAGAGCTAATTAATTTGTGTTTGACAAAATTAATTAAAGAAGTCCAAATACATTTTGACACTTTAAATTAATAAATAGTTTATTAATTATTAAATATAATTTGATTATATTTATATTTTGTAAATATGAGATATTTATGGAGTAAATTTAATAAAGAGTTTATTAAATAGAATAAATTTAATAAAGTGTTTATTAAATTGGAAAAAATCTAATGTAAAGGGTTTATATTAAAAAAATATTTGTGCTATACTTGTAGTTAATTAATAAATAATTTATTAATTAACTACAAGTATAATGAGATTATATTTATTTAAATATGAGATATTTAAGGATCCAAATTAATAAAGGTATTTATTAATTGGATTAACCTAATATAATGAGATTATATCAGGAGACTAATTGTGCTATATTTGTGGATTACTTTTCTTTATTATTTGTTATGTATGTGGGTGATCATGGACTAGTCTTGTGTGAATGAATGAATGAATGTCATTATTTAATTTATTTACCCATTTTGGGTTTTATGTAATATTTTAAAATGGGGCTTGTATGCCTCTTATCCCCGTTTTAAAAATGTAAAACCCCCTATTCCCATTTACGTATCCCCACTAGATTAGGAATCTATGTACTTAATGTAATAGAAGATAAAGATGATGACATCAAGAGTTGGTGGGCCCAGTTCGCGAAAAGTGTTTTGTGAAGTCGAAGAGGAGCAGCCCATGAATCTATCATGTGGGCCATTTATTTGATTTAGGTATTCAACCTAGTGGCTCGGGTTGATAGTGCTCCTAGTCCATGATCATCCCATTTTATTTTATACATTTATTTATTTATTTATGCGATAAATATGTGATGAATGCATGTATGTTTCTATTTATTTATGCGATAAATTAAAATTAGAAGCATGTGAAAAGTGAGACCTAAACTAAAGACCAGCAAACCTTCCCAAAATAAATATTAAGTTAATAATGGTGTAGTCTTGAGAACATTATATCATTGCCTTCCGTTATCGTAGATTGGTTTGTGTGTTAGGCAAGTAAGTAGCTGGCTATGGACACATAGGGGTTATTTATTTGTATCAACATATGAACTAAGTCTATATAAGCATGAGATGTGGAAAATTTGGATTCTTACTGGCAACCAAAAATCTATCATGTGAGGTGTCGGTATTGTATTGATCCAAAGTTCCAGGATAATGAGTTTAACTTAAACAATCTTAGAGACCAAAAATCTATAATGTGAGGTCGAAAGGATTGGAGGCAAGAACAATTGGAATTTGTATGAGATACATTGAATAAATAGGTTATTCACCTATTTGTTTTAACTTCACCAAAAATCTAAAATGTGAGGTGGGTTAAAGTGAATGGGACCCCAATTCCACTAAGAAAAAAACACCTTATTGTTTTTCCGTTTTCCACTAGGGAAGTGTGGGATTCAAAAAATTTAGTGGGAGTTACTGTTTGATTTAAAGACCTAAATCAAATAGTTAATAATATAGTTATCTGATATCCTTATAAATTACTGCATATATAATATCGGATGTGAACCCAACCTTCTATTTTGATTAGACCAAACTTCGATGACTAGCTCAATGTTTTGAGAATTGTTCTCAGATCTGAGAAAGTCATACACGTTCTAGATGCCCGAAATAATTGTCAAAGAAATGCAAGAGAGCATGGATAATGTATCCATCATTAATTACTTACAAGAGTTGTAAAGTAAGCAAAAAAAGACGACTAGATGTGAGATATCTAGTAGTAGATATGAGTTATCTAGAAAGTTGTTCCAAATAAAGGACATCTAGAAGGATTGATTTGAGAGCATGTGTTCTCAAGATGAGTATCTTGAGTCCATGAGTTCATTCATGTTTTATCATATGCAGACAAATCTAATCCTCAAAATCAATTTTTAAGTCTCTCTTGTCATTTATAATGGATTGCTCCATGTGAATATATTTAACACAACCCTTGGAAATGAGAGTCATGTATTAAGGGAAAATCTGGAAAGTTGAAACTTGATTATTTCCACTGCAAGAAAATGAGAACTACTAGGAGAGGAAAATCCAAAGAATTTCAAAGAGTTTGAAGAAAAATGGATGTCCTCTATAAATACATCTCATCTACCCATATGGGTGATCATTAATTTTGGAATAATTGTTGTTCATGTGTTTCATTTATTTGGAAAATAAATGAGATGACACTAGTAAATTAATGAATAAAGTCTTATGTGGATAATGACAGATAAACGAGTAATATGAGAAATTTAGAGATACTGATAACTCTAGATTATCGTGGCACTTATAACTATATCATGGAGGAGAAACAAGAATCACACAATTGGTGAATGAAGGACTGGTAAGCCTTTGAGGCCCCGGGACATTCCCCACATATGAATCTTGTGTTCTTAAAAATGATCAAATCACCTTTTGTAAGACAAAGTCAAAGGACTACAAATATTTAGGGTTTTGTACATAGGGATGTACATGGGCCATTTGGTGAAATAGCTGATAAGGATTTTAACTATCTTACATATATTTATGATTGTCATAAATGTATATCTGAACCATTTGAAGCATTCAAAGAATTCAGAATTAAAGTAGTAAATCAAAACTAGAAATGAGAAGTAAGTCTCAAATGATAAGATCAAGGAGAGTTCTTAGCTTCAATTTCTGATAGTATCTCAAAGGAAAATAATATAGTTATTTCATTGACTCATTTTGGTACTTTGATGCTTGATGAAGTGTTGGAGAGAATGAATTGGACCTTGTTGGACATGGTCTGTAATTGATAAACTATGTTGAAATGTAACTTAGCATGTGAGGCTACATTCTCCTTATAGCAGTCCATCTCTTGAATAAATTTACTTCCAAATTAATCTTAAGTACTTCATATAGGATATGAGATAAAATGATACCTAATCTTAAGGTGTTAAGAATGAGGGTTATCCTGCTTTCAATCAAAGGTTTAAGATTGATAAATTAGAAATGAGATTGGACAAGGATAATTGGTTATCCCAAAGATTCATTGGGATATAACTTTTATTCCCTTCTGACTAGAGAGTCTGTTAGCAAGTATAACTTCTTCTTGGAAGAATGGTTCATCTAAGAAGATAGTGTGAGAAGAAAAGTATGACTCAATGGGAGTCACTAAGCAACCAGCTAACCCAAGTCGAATCTAGGATTTGATCCTAGATAACCTAATCCAAGAACAACCAAATTATTTCACAGTTTTTCCAGATTAGAAAGATGACAATAATCATGTTGATGATTTTTGTCAGCTATGAATAGTTATGTTTGACGTAAGCTTAAATGGCTTGAGGCCATAAGATCTTGAATGGATAAAGGTAGAGACCTTTAAAACAAATGGTGAAAGATTATAGTCATAGACAAGGAGTTGACTATGAGGAAATCTTTTCACCAATTGTTAAAATTCATTATGATTTGTTGGCCATAGTTGCATACTACTATTATGAGATATGGTAGTTGGATGTCAAAACGACATTCCCTAGTGACTTCATTAATGAAGACATTGACATGGGATTGTCAATATGTTTTGAGACCAGTGATGAGTCACAAAGAGTGCAGACTAAAAGGGATCCATTTATGGACTTAACCAAGCCTAAAAAATCTAGAACATTCAATTGACTTCATTGAGAATGAAGATGAATCTTGACTACACAAGTAGGTCTAGTTATTCAAATAAATTCTCCAAGTAAATTTTTGGATAATCCGCTTAAATCCTTGGAAGTTGACCTATAGTGATAGATCAAAATGATTAATGGGTTTTTTCCAAAAAGGTGTTAAAGGTGTTTAACATACACATAGTTTTTAAAAGAGGATTGTTCTCTTTTAAAACATGACATTTATCTCTCTAGGGCTATGACTCCTAATACTGCTAAAAGAGATAGACTCAACGCATAAGGTTCAAAGTGCTGCAGCAATTGAGAATCTTATATATGTCATGTTATGTACAAAGACAGATAACATAAATGTTATAAGTGTTATGAGCAGATGTCTGTCTAATCCAGGTTAGGAATACTGAAAAGCAATCAAGAACATTCTTAAGCGCTTGAGAAGTACTGAAGAAATATTCCTGATATATGGAGAAGGTGAAACTTAAAAGGTTTATGAATTCAGGCTGAGGGTCTGAAGTGGATTATTGGAAATCCACATCTGGGTTCATACTCACCTGTAATGGAAGAACAATTTGGAAATGTTCCAAATATTGGTACAATTGTAAATTACAGAGGTTGAGTGTATTGTTGCATCAGATGTAACAAGAAGAAGCGCTTTGGATCTAGTAGTTCGTAACTGAACTCAGGATGGTTCTTTCCATTAAGTCAACGGGTAGTGCTGTGACGATAATGGAGTTGTAGCGCAAGCTAAGGAACCTAGGTCTCACTAGAAATCCAAACGTGTTAAAGAGGCATTACCACATCAGAGATTGTGGAAAGGATGATACTATGCAGTAAATAATGTCAACAGTTGGCGGTGCTAGTCCACTGACTAAGGCAATGATTCAGCTGTCATTAGATTACTATCTTGAGAAGATAGGTATGAGATACCGGGGTAATTGGCTTTAGTGCAAGTGGGGGATTGTTAGATTATATGCCCTAAATGCCAATTTTAGGACATAATAATTATATTATTTATTTAATATGGGCAATTTATTTAAATATCATTAATGCGATTAACTATTTAAATAAAAGTTCTTAGAATAATATTTATAGATTCTATCCTTAAGAGTAAGGATATGAGTGACAGAATCTATATTCATAAATATATTCTAAAATAGTCCCTGATCGTAGGATAAATTAATTGGCCGTTGATTTATCCGGAAAGATCGGATTACAGTCTACCATCCAAATAATATGAGATATTAATTTGGGTTATTGGTCTCATATCGTAAGGGTAGATGTATAAGTGCTTGTTGAGAACAAGTGATTGGATATGACCGCTAGTACAACGAATTATATGGAATGGTCAATAATTCGTTGTACAATGTAATGGTGCAATTAAGTCCTTAGACTTGAGACACCACGGTTATCTTGTGTTAGGGGTAACGTGATTTGCTGGTGCAATAAAACTAGTCCTCATCAAGGATTGGATAATGTACTCAGTGGTTACGATCTATTCCGGCATGGAGATAGGTGTGTGTAGATACATAATCTGTCAATTAGGGATCCTATGCGATCTATTAATCGAGTAACTAGAAATCCTTGGCCGAGGTAGAATAGTGGAAGTTGTTCCACGTATTATTCATAAGTTACTGATTAAATAGATTTGGACATATGATTGAGTAATAGATTTGACGACCCTATCCATGACTCTGGCTCAATTGGGATAATTTAGACATAAGGAATTGATTGCATGATTGTTACTAAGGGTTCATAGAATTTACACTTCATCATTAGTTGGGTAGTCGTGATATACTGCTAGGTATCACTAAAGACTTGCGAGAATTAAATTAGAAGAGTTCTAATTAAATATTAATTGGATTAATATTATTTTGCTGCCAATTAATTATGAACCCGAGAGGTCACACACAAATAGAATTTGTTGATTAATTGGATTAGAGAAACGATTAAATTAATTTTAGGATCGTCCTAATATTAATTTAACTGGACTCGTAGTAATTTAATATTGATCTGATTATTATGAGTCCAAGACTGGTCTATTTAAGACTGGCCCATATGTGGCCCTAGATCATGTATGTTTTCTATATAATGTAATATTCTGACACAGGTTTAGCTAGCACAAAAATCATAGTCAGAATAATATGTAGGATTTCTCTAGAAACCTAGTGGGCGTGAAATCCAATTAAGGATGAAGATTCTGTGTGGATACTTTCAGAGGCTTCACAATTGGGGAGCTTTGGATTGTTCAGATTCTGCAACAGATTCGTCACTAGAAAGGTAATCCTGAAATCTTAAATGCGTAATTAATAGTTAATTATTTATGCATGTTGTAATCTACGTAGTTAGCCATGAACGGATGCATGAGTATTATTTATTTCCGCTGCGTTTATTTAATTATAAAATTTTAAATACCATGCACGATTCCCAATAATATTTACCCTAACTGGAATCTAGCTTAGCGATAATATTCAATGATTTTTTTACGTAGGGGATAATTGTGGGTTAATTATGACACAATTAGGGGAATATTGTGCACTTTCATCTAATGATAAGTAGTGTTTTATAGTTCTCTCGAAGAATATATTAACTTCATGGAAATTTCTTCAATCCACTACAAGAAAAACTATCAAAAGTGACGGTTCGTTGCCAATTTGGTGACAGAAATTTTGATGCAGGCTAAGTGACAATTTGAAAACGGTTTGGAAACGACTTATCCGTTTCCAATTGGCGACAATTTGGAGACACATGATAAGTTATCTCCAAAAGTCTACAATTGGCAACTACTTGGAGACAACGTAGATATGTCGTCTCCAATTGGCGACTACTTGGAGACGACTCTAAACTGTCTTCAGTTGGCGACTATTTGAAGATGACATGATAAGTCGTCTCTAGTTGGCGACTACTTAGAGACAACATAAATACCATATCCAATTGGCGACTACTCGAAAACGACATAAATAATTCGTCTTTAATTGGCGATTATTTGGAGACGACATGCCTAAATCAAGAATAATTAAATTAATTACAAAAATATGTTAAAAAACCTTAAATACATTTGAATATATTGTAATAGAGAGTTGCGTGTTTATAAATTATAAGAATAATTAAATTCTTTTGATAGATGAGTTTATAGTGTAATTCTTTTGAAATAAATAATTTTTTTTTTCACTTGAACTAATATAGGAAATACCTTATTGGAGGAGAAAGCAAAAGATTGCAAATGACACTGTTAATATAATGGCAGCATTCTCCACGATCGACTATTATTTATAGGAATATGTTCGTATTGTAGATGTCGAATTTATAATCAGGATTTTGAATATGTAGTTTTCAGATCTTTTTTTTATATATTTGCGGGTCACTAATTACTAGAGTTTATCTGAATGATATTGAAGTTGCTAACTAAAAAAATCTCAAATGATAAGGATATATGTATACAAATACCATTTAAGACACTTATGTAATTAAGCGTACTTTGCATCTCATTTTCACGACAATTTGTAATATGTCTACAAGATAATCAAAGGCAACATTTCTACGCTTTGCTTACGCCTTTGTAATGTGTTTATAGCACATGTTGCAGTACTAGAGCCGGACAATATAATTACTTTGGCTTGAATCATGGCATTTTGCACAAAAAAATAAAAGGAAAAAGCAATTCATTGCCGCGTTGCAGGCCACTGACATCGAGCTTTTATTCAATGCATCTATGTACCATATCTGGAAAGAACGGAATAATAGAGTGCAACAAGTTAGATCAACTACAGAGGGTCAACTGTTTAGCAAAATTGAGTTTGATATCAAACACAAACTGTGTAAACATTTTTGGCATTAATGAATGGCTTGATTCCAGGAACAAAATGAAGAACACAATCGTTAGGCATATATATTGAGCAAAGAACAGAGTTCAGGTTAGAGCTCAACTAGAGAAGGTTCTCTTCTATTGTTATCGAATTTTCATTTTTATTTCATCTTTCTGTAATGGATATCAATAATTTTATTGTTTTCTGCTTGACTTTCTTGTGCTTATAATAATGTTAACAGTGAAATGAAAGCTAAAGCAACATTAACAAGTCAAAAGGGGAGGCGTAACAGATCATCAAAGACAATTTGGAACATCAACTGTGCCTGAAATCTTAAGCTATTTTAAATCATGATTTCTCAACCAAATTCATTGATGAATTCATATCCTGAGTCAGTCTAATTCCTTTACTGGGGCTTCAAATTGCTTGAAAATCCGGATCTCGAACGCGTGCATTAGAAGCAGCATGTGGTGGTTTTTCAAACAAAGACAGAAGAAAGAAGAAATTTCATTGCCTTTCTTGGAGAATGGAAGTGCCCTGCTGGAAGAGCCTCTTGCCTTTTCTAATGGACGATACAGTATACCCATTAGATGTTTTACAGCCAAAGAGCTGGTAAGCGCAACAAATAACTTTGCCGAAAGGGTTGATCTCACAGAACTCAGATGTATGTTCAAAGGGTCAATTGAAGAACGCTTAATCTTGGTTAAAAAGTTCAGTGATGAAGACATTAGTTCGCGTACTTTCTATGGAGCTATACGCGACATAGTAATCACCTCACCAATGAGCCATCTCAAGAACGTCTTCAAGCTTGCAGGCTGCTGTCTGGAGTTCAAGCATCCGGCTTTAGTATATGAATGTGTTCGATTTGAACTTCTAGCTAATCTTCTGCGCCAGAGTCCTAATGACGATTTGAACTTCTAGCTAATCGTGGACTATGTCAATGATCAAATTGAGAAGGATCAGTTGATTCAAATTGTAGATCCTAAAATTTCAAAAGCAGGATTTGATCAGCAGCAGCACTTGCAAGCATTCTTGGATCTTGCAATGAGGTGCACTCACGTTAGAGGCGAGGATTGGCCAGAAATGATTGATGTCGCGAAAGATCTGTGCAAAATTGAGAAGCGTATTAATTGTTAGCACTATGCACTATACTAGAGGAACTTTGGAAAACTTTTGAGGACCCTAGGCACCTACCTGAAGCTAAATCAAATTATTCACTTCTGGAATTTTTTACATATATATGATCAAACCTTCAGTTTGTAGCTTAATTGTTCTCTTAAAAAAATTAGTTTGTTCAAGAATGTGATGCTGTTGTAATGGAGCGATTGAGTATATTCTGAGAAGATTGACGAATTTTACAAGTACCAATAAAATAGAGTATACTCATTTTCCAATTTGTCTCGTTCATCTTTTATGAGAATTAAAGCTGAGTAATTTTGATGAGTGTCACGAGTGAATGCAATTTATAACTTTCATAACAAATTAAATAACTATTTTTTTTTAATAATCACTCTCGAGAATTATAAAGGAGATAACTCTCAACAGGAAGGAATGACGTCGTATGATCTATATAGTCGGCCTCACCTAATGGGACAAAACTTAGTTTGGTTTGATTTAATTTGGTTTAATCACTTTCGAAAATTTTTCATTCCTTCTATCTCTACTTATCCTTATTTACAAGAGAACGTAAAGATTGCAGTTCATAAAACAACTACTTCACCAAGAAAGAAAGAACAAACAAATTCTTAATACTGCCTTATCGGATTCAACTGATCCAAAGTCTAACTACCTGCAATCCAAATTGAGGTCCCACCTCGCAATTCATGGACGATATCAAAATGAAGAGAGAATGTATCATGAATTTGAGTCGTGACTTTTGGGTTAATTCATGTATGCAAAATGAAGAGTCATGTATCTATTAATTATAGTACATGTATTAGATTTAGATTCATGTCTTGTAGTATCTATAAATAGCTATGTAATCTAGCATTTGGAGTAAGAGTGAAAAATTAAAATGTTATTTCTCCTCTTCACTTAGACTCTAAAATACTTTTGTGTGAGTGCATCCTTCTTAGATTTCAACAAAGTGGTACCAGAGTTAGGTTCAAAACTTTGTGAGTAAAACAATGGCAAATGGAATGATGCCATTTCAAGTTCCCCGACTTACACAAACCAATTATGGAAATTGGTGTATTCGCATGAAGGCATTACTTGGATCCCAAGATGCATGGGATTCCGTGGAGAATGGACTTGGTGAGGCACCAAGCGAGGCTGCCAAAAAGAAGGACCAAAAAGCACTCACAATCATTCATCAAAGTTTGGATGATGACATGCTTCAAAAAGTTGCAAATTCCACCACTTCCAAGGATGCTTGGGATGTTTTTCAAAATGCTTTTAAAGGTGTTGACAAAGTGAAGAAGGTGCGACTTCAAACATTAAGAGGAGAGTTTGAATTATTGCATATGAAGGAATCCGAATCAATTTCGGATTATTTCTCAAGAGTCTTGACCATTGTAAATCAATTAAAAAGGCATGGTGAAGACTTAACAGACATTCAAGTTGTTGAAAAGATCCTTCGATCTTTAGATTCAAAGTTTGATTATATTGTTGTTGCTATCGAGGAATCAAAAGATTTAAATACCTTGAGCATTGAAGAACTTATGGGCTCACTACAAGCTCATGAGGAAAGGTTGAAGAAAAGAACGGAGTCTTTAGAGAAAGTTTACAATCAAAACTTTCTTTAAAAGAGAAAGATGAAAAACATGAAGGAAGTCAAAGGGGTAGAGGTAGAGGTCGTGGCCGAAGTCAAGGCCGTGGCCGTGGACGAGGACAAGGTGGAAAAGGCGGATATCAATCATCCAACAAGGAAGAAAACAATCAAAATTCAAATCATACAAGAGGACGTGGAAGAGGAAAGAATTCCAAACCATATGGAAAAAGGTATGACAAGTCAAAAATTGAATGTTATAATTGTCATAACTTTGGACACTATGCTTGGGAGTGTAAGTATGGCTCTAGTGATGTTGATGAAAAGGCTAACTTTGTGGAAGATAAAAATGAGGAAGTTAACCCAACTTTGCTTTTGGCATACAAAGGAGGAGAGTGTGAAGAGAAAAATGTGTGGTATCTTGATACTGGTGCAAGTAACCATATGTGTGGAAATAGAAACATGTTTATAGACCTTGATGAATCAATTGGAGGCAAGGTCACCTTTGGAGACTCTTCACAAATTCCAGTTAAAGGGAGAGGTAAAATTTTGATTCGTTTGAAGAATGGAAATCATCATTTTATTTCTCATGTTTATTATGTGCCTGATATGAAAAGTAACATCTTAAGCTTGGGGCAACTTCTGGAAAAGGGTTTTGAAATTTTTATGAAAGATAACACTTTGTCCATAAAAGAACCAAGCGGATTCTTGTTGGCCGAGGTAAAAATGACTCGAAACAGAATGTTTTGTTTGAACATTCAAAGTGATAAAGCTAAGTGCTTGAAAGCTTGTGTCAAATATTCTTCCTGGCTTTGGCACATTAGATTTGGGCATATCAACTTCGACGGACTGAAGAAAATGAGCAAAGGAAAAATGGTAAAATGATTGCCTGCAATTGACCTTCCAGATCAATTATGCGAAGGATGTCTTTTTGGAAAACAAACAAGAAAAAGTTTTCCCAAAGAATCAACCACAAGGAGCAAGAAACCATTGGAGCTTATTCATTCAGACGTGTGCGGTCCAATCAAGCCATCTTCTTTTGGTAAAAATAACTATTTCATTCTTTTCATTGATGATTTTAGTAGAAAAACTTGGGTTTATTTTCTCAAAGAAAAATAAGAAGTTTTTGAGATTTTCAAGAAATTTAAAGCAATGGTTGAAAAACAAAGTGGCTACAAGATCAAGGCACTGCAATCCGACAGAGGTGGTGAATTCACTTCAAAAGAATTTCAAAAATTTTGTGAACAAAATGGAATTCACCATCCTTTGACGGTTCCAAGATCACCACAGCAAAATGTCATTGCTGAAAGAAAGAACAGGACTATTCTTAACATGGCTCGGAGCATGTTGAAGAGCAAAATGATGCCAAAGGAATTTTGGGCCGAGGCTGTTGACTGTGCAGTGTACTTGTCAAATAGATGCCTGACAAGAAGTGTTCATGAGAAAACTCCTCAAGAAGCTTGGAATGGATTTAAGCCAAGTATTCACCATTTGCGAGTATTTTGAAGTGTTGCATATTCACATGTACTAGATGAAAAAAGATCTAAACTGGATCATAAGAGTGAAAAACTAGTATTCATTGGATATGATTCAAGATCCAAAGGATACAAACTCTACAACCCAATCACTGGAAAAATCATCATAAGCAGAGATGTTCATTTTGATGAAGAAAAGGCATGGGATTGGGACATTCCAAATGATGATTATGATTTTGTCCCATTTTATGAAGATGAGGAACAAACAGATGAAGAAATGAAGCCCACTCCTCAATCTCCATCTGCTCCCGCTCTTGATCAAGCAAGTCCATTATCTGCAGGAGGAAGTTCAAGTGAAAGGCCAATTCGCACAAGAAGCATTCAAGAAATATATGATGCTACTAAAGAGGTAACATCACGATTAAGTGATTTAACTCTTTTTTGTCTCTTTTCAGAATGTGAACCTTTGACTTTTGAGGAAGCAGTCCAAGACAAAAAATGGAAATATGCAATGGATGAGGAAATTAAGTCCATAGAGAAAAATGACACATGGAAGCTTACTGTACTTCTAGAAGGAAAAAATGCTATTGGTGTCAAATGGGTATTAGAGAAAAGAAGAATTCAAAAGGAGAAGTTGAAAAATATAAAGCGAGATTAGTCACAAAAGGATACAATCAAAGGTATGGCATTGATTACGATGAAGTTTTGCCCTCGTAGCACGACTAGAAACTATTAGATTGATAGTTGATCTGGCGGCACAAAATCATTGGAAAATTCATCAAATGGACGTAAAATCGGCATTTTTGAATGGGTTCTTAGAAGAAGAACTTTATCTTCAACAACCTATGGGATATGTGGTCAAAGGACAAGAAGACAAAGTGCTGAAATTGAGAAAGGCGTTGTATGGATTGAAACAAGCACCGAGGGCATGGAACAACAGAATTGATAAATACTTCCAAGAACACAATTTCATCAAATGCCCTTAGAACATGCTGTATATGTAAAGATGAAAGCCAATGGTGACATTTTGCTTGTATGCTTGTATGTTGATGATCTGATTTTCACAGGTAATAATCCGAGTATGATTGAAGAATTCAAGAATGAGATGGCTAGAGAATTCGAGATGACGGACATTGGTCTTATGTCCTATTATCTCGGCATTGAGGTGAAACAAATGGAGGAAGGCATTCTCATTTCTCAAGAAAGATATGCTAAATATATGCTCAAGAAATTCAAAATGGAGAATTGCAAGCCAGTGAGTACACCAGTTGAAATTGGTGTGAAGTTGTCCAAAAATGACAAAGGAGAAAAAGTGGATCCAACATTTTTCAAAAGTCTTGTTGGAAGTTTGAGGTATTTGACTTGTACTAGACCTGATATACTATTCGGAGTTGGTCTTGTGAGTCGTTACATGGAATCTCCAACCTCATCACATTTGAAGGTAGCAAAAAGAATTCTTCGGTACATTAAAGGAACAGTTAATTTTGGATTACTTTATAAACCTTCTGAAGATTACAAGCTTGTAGGATATTGTGATAGTGACTGGGCAGGAGATGCTGATGATCGAAAGAGTACTACAGGGTACACTTTCTTTATGGGAGATACTTCTTTTGCATGGAGTTCAAAGAAACAACCTATAGTGACTCTTTTTACTTGTGAAGCTGAGTATGTTGCTGCTAATTCATGTGTTTGCCAAGCAATTTCGCTTCGAAAGTTATTGGAGAAACTTCAATTACCACAAGAGAATGCGACAGAAATTTTTGTGGACAACAAGTCAGCTATTGCACTTGCCAAAAATCCAGTATTCCATGAAAGGAGTAAGCACATTGATACAAAATTCCATTTTATTAGAGAGTGCATAGAGAATAAGGAAGTGCAAATCAAATATGTCAAGTCACAAGATCAAGCTGCTGATATTTTGACCAAACCCTTCAAATCGGAATTATTTTCCATATTGAGGACCATGCTTGGAGTGACAAATCAAGTTTAAGAGGGGGTATTGAATGATAAACTTGATTTAAAGAAGGAGAAGAATTTAGACATGGATACATTCATAGTACCAAAATGAAGAGAGAATGTATCATGAATTTGAGTTGTGACTTTTGGGTTAATTCATGTTTGCAAAATGAAGAGTCATGTATCTATTAATTATAGTACATGTATTAGATTTAGATTCATGTCTTGTAGTATCTATAAATAGCTATGTAATCTAGCATTTGGAGTAAGAGTGAAAAATTAAAGTGTTATTTCTCCTCTTCACTTAGACTCTAAAATACTTTTGTGTGAGTGCATCCTTCTTAGATTTCAACAATAATCCAAAACTAAGTAAATAAATAAAAAAGAATAAAATGGAACAAAGAAACAGAGAAAGAAAAAGGGATAGGATGGAAATTGCATAACCTATGAACTTCTCGTTGATAAGTATATTCTTCAGAACCTGTGAACTTTTTGATGGTTCAGCCTGTGACCAAGGAAGAAGTGAAAAGAGCCGTCTTTAGCTTGGGATCAAAAAAGGCCCTGGGCCCTGATGGTTTCTCTAGACATTTCTGCCATAATTACTGGCACCTGATCGAAGATATATGATGTCTTCAATGTCATTAACCAAGCTCTCCAAGGCAGTAATAGCATCCAATCCATCAATCAGACCAATGTTATCCTCGTCCCGAAGATCAAAATCCTCAACAGGCCAATGATTTTAGACCCATAAGATGTTGCAATTTCCTTTACAAAATTCTGGCAAAAGTCCTTGTCTTGAGAATCAAACCTATCATGGGGAAAATTATTGATCCAACTCAACAACATTTATCCAAGGAAGGTCAATCCAAGACAACATTCTCATTGCCCAAGAAGCAGCATTCAAGCTCAAGAAGAAAAGGAAAAATGCAAAACATTGTCAAGCAATTCCTAATGTAGACATAAGCAAAGCTTATGATAGAATTGGATGAGACTGATAGAGCACACTAATCAACTTGTAACTAACAAACGAATGTTGCAGAATTGTAGCTAGTTTATCTTATCATGTATATTTGAATTTGTTTTTATGTTGCTTAGAGTCCTATTGTACTCAAAGTCAAACACTTCCTACTGTATATTTATACCTGATATGCAATGAAAGATGTTGCAGCCTATATTTTTTCTAAACTATCATGTGCAAGTTTCTTCATAGTATAAGAGCGATTAAGCTTATACAAGCCTCTCGATCCTACAATCATTTTTTTTTTCCTGCACTATGGCCTCAAGCTCTCCAAGTGCTGCTACTTCTTCTGATGCCAATACAGTTCTTCTTAGTGGATAAATGTGGCTACACAATAGCCGCTGAAGCTTATAGGAAGCAACTATCCGACTTGGCACACTCAATTTCACACCCTACTGTATGGGTATGATTTAATGGGATACATTGATGGTTCCCTCCCATGTCCTTTCGCTACTATCACGACGAATGGTATTGCGTCTCTTAATCCTGAGTACAAGCTATGGATGAGGTAGAACAATCTGCTTCGACATGCTATCTTAGCTTCAGTTGATGCTTCCATCGCACCTTTAGTCACCATGATTGCTACGGCTAAAGCAGCCTGGGATAAGTTGAGCAGTTCCTATGCCAATGCGTCCAAATCTCGCATCTATGGTCTTCGCAATAAGCTACTGCAATTTTCCAAAGGGCATCAATCGGTTTCGGAATATTTGTAAGTCATTAAAACTCTTGCAGACGAGATTGCATTAGCTGGTTCACCTATCTCCAATGATGAGCTCATTGTAGTTGTGCTCTCTGGCTTGGGGGACGACTACAAAGAACTCAGTGCAGCAATACGGGCCCGTGATACAGACATCACCTTTGAAGACCTCTTCGATAAACTCTTAGATCATGAATCTTTTCTCAAAAGAGAGGAGCAGCGCAAAGACTCTCATCTCGTCACTGCGCAATTCTCACAAAAGACCAATAACAAAGGTAAAGGTAATGGGGGCCAGAACAAAAAGAATATTTTTTCAGCCAACAATTCTAATGCTAGGCCATCGCAAAACTACTCCAATGGAGGTTCCTTTCAGTCCCATGGTGGGAATCATCCATCCAATAATCAATGGCGACCTAGCAACAACAACCAGCAAGTTCGAATGCAGTGTCAACTTTGTGAGAAATTTGGCCATGTCGCCAAATTTTGTAGGTCGCGTCCGCTTCCGTATTTTGATCCGCAAGCACACTTTGTCAACAAAAGGATGTCTCCTTCACAGAATTGGGTGCTTGATTCAGGTGCCTCGCACCATATCACCTCTGATCTTCAGAACATGAATATTCAGTCCGAGTATAATGGAAATGATAGTATCTTAATTGGGGACGGTACTGATATCCCAATCTCGTACATTGGTAATGCTACTCTTACTACTCCTCACACCATATTCACTCTTCAAAATGTGCTTTGTGCTCCTTCTATTTGAAAGAACTTGTTGTCAGTTTCTCAATTTTGTAAACATAATTCTACTTCTATTGAATTTTTTCCTGACTTTTTTCTTGTGAAGGATCTGAGCTCGGGGGCACCGCTAGTCAAAGGGCTGAATAAAGGGCATTTATATGAATGGCCGAACTCCTCCATTCCGCCTCATGTTTTCACTGCATCACTTGAACGATGGCACTCGCGTTTGGGTCATCCGCATAGTCGCACTCTTAGAAGTGTTATCTCTAATAACAAGCTTCCTGTTTCTTCTTCTAGTTTTCAATTTTGCCATGATTGCTCATGTAATAAAAGTCACTGTCTTCCTTTTGGTGACTCTACAATTATTAGCAATAAACCTTTGGACATCTTGTTTACAGATCTTTGGGGTCCTGCTCCAGTTGTGTCATTTGAAGGCTTTCGATATTATGTTATTTTTATTGACCATTTTACTAAGTATATGTGGTTATTTCCTTTATAACAAAAATCTGATGTCACGAAAGTTTTTATTGATTTCAAATCTATTGTGGAAAAATACTTTGCTACCTTTATTATTACGCTATATTCAGATGGTGGTGGGGAGTACCAAGGACTCCATCATTTTCTTACAAAACATGGAATTCAACACCTCATTGCCCCTCCTCATATGCCTCAACATGTTGGTCTAGCTGAGCGGCGTCACCGCCATATAATGGAAACTGTTCTTACGATGTTGTCTAAAGCTTTTTTGCCTCCCACATTTTGGGCTGTGGTATGTCAAACCGCGGTTTATCTAATCAATAGGCTTCCATCTTCAGTGTCTAATAATAAAAGTCCTTTTGAATCTCTGTTTAAAAATAAACCAAACTACTTAAAACTAAAAGTGTTTGGCTCTTTGTGTTATCCTTGGCTTAGACCATATGCACCTCATAAGCTAGCTCCTAAGTCTCGTCCCTGCATTTTTATTGGGTATTCTTTGACTCATAATGCGTATCGGTGTCTTGATCCCTAAACAAACAAAATATTTCTTTCGCGTCATGTGGTCTTTATTGAAAATATGTTTCCTGCTAAGAAATGCACTACTCATTTCTCTCCACAAATTTTTAGTCAGTGGTTGCACCCAACCAATAAGTCCTATGTTGCAGACTCTAATTCTTCAAACACTACGCCACCTCAATCAGCTACTACTGATATCCCCATTCCTTATGTCCCCCAACAACGTTCTCGCCTTAGAATACCTCCTGAACCCCCATGTGCCTCTTCTCTTCCCTTACAGGTACCCTTCTCTTTTAGTCACGATGGCCATGTTTTAGAACCCCAAAATTCTGTCGTGCCAAGTGCCCCTGTTGCGCCAGATTCTGCACCAACACAAAATTCTTTGTCAAGTAATGTTTTTAAAAATGCTCCTCACTCTCAACATCACATGACCACTCGATCTAAAAATAACATTACTAAACCAATTTCTAAGATGTGTTTCACAGCACTCTCTTCCCCACAACACTCTAAACCACATACTTTCAAACAAGCAAGTCAATTCCCTCAGTGGCGAATAGCGATATGCGAGGAGTTTGATGCATTGGTACGAAATGGCACTTGGGAGCTCGTTCCACCTAAGCAGCCAAATTGTAACATAATTGGGTGCAAATGGGTGTTTCGGATCAAAAGAAAGGCAGATGGCACTATAGAACGGTATAAGGCGAGACTAGTGGCAAAAGGCTTTCATCAACATCTAGGTGTTGATTATACTGCCACATTTAGCCCCGTGGTTAAACCAGCTACCATTAGACTTATTCTTGCTGTCTTTTTTCACATACAAGTCGGATAGCGCGATAAGGCAGTTACACTCCTCCGCTTTGCATTCCAGTTCAAATACGTCTGAGGAACGAAGTCCTCATGTCATGCGTGAAAATAGTAAGGACCTTGCCTACGCCAACCTAAAAAACCAACTCGTGGTCGTTAAGAAAGCGAAGGGCCCTCCTTCGTTGAGAGGACGATGAAAGAAGTCTTTCAAAGGCCCTCGAGAGGAAGTTTAACACACACATTCAGTTAAAGAGCAATTTAACTGGGTGTTACGCCAATTAGACATTAACAATGCTTTTTTGCAAGAGACTCTAGCGGATGAGGTTTACATGCGCCAACCTCCTGGTTTTATTGATTCTCATCATCCTACGCATGTATGCAAGCTGAAGAAAGCTATTTATCGTCTTAAACAGGCTCCTAGGGCTTGGTACACTGAACTTTGTTGTTTCTTGCTCACAATTGGTTTTTGGAACTCTCACAGTGATACCTCTCTCTTTATGTTGCATACAGCTACACTAACTATTTACTTGTTAGTATATGTTAACGATATAGTGATTACAGGTAATGATTCAATGGCAGTGGAGCAGATAATTCAGACCCTTTCTACTCGGTTCTCTCTTAAAGACCTTGGGCTACTTGATTTTTTTTTGGGAGTTGAGGTTAGACATATGCCAGATGGGATTCTACTCACACAACAAAAATATATTACTGATCTTTTGCACGAAACCAATATGATATATGCAAAGGAGGTTCAGACTCCTTTATCTACTTCTGTACCTCTAAAATTGGATGATGGATCGTCGCTTGCCGATTCAAAAGAATATCAGAGTGTGGTAGGTGCACTACAGTATCTCTCCTTAACTCGTCCAGACATTTCATTCACAGTCAATAGACTATCCCAGTTTATGTACAAACCAACTCAGAATCATTGGGTTGCGGCAAAGCGAGTTCTTCGTTATCTTAAAAGGGACTGCTAGTCATGGACTCATGTTGCGCAGGTCTTCTAAACTTCGGCTTTTAGCCTTTTCAGACGCTGATTGGGCAGGAAATGTTGATGACTGAACATCTACTTCAGCTTATGTGGTTTTTCTTGGAGACAATCCGATAAGTTGGTCCTCGAAAAAACAACGGTCCGTTGCTCGCTCCTTAACAGAGGTGGAATATCGAGCTGTCGCAGCGGCCACTGCCGAGATAAATTGGCTACAGAACTTAATCACTGAACTTCAGCTTCCCTTGAGTGATATTCCAACAATTTATTATGATAATGTCGGTACGACATACTTGTGTGCAAATCCTGTCTTTCACTCAAGGATGAAACACATTGCAATTGACTTTCATTTCGTTCGCGATCAGGTAGCCAATAAGACTCTAAAAGTCTCACATGTTCACTCTGCGGATCAGTTAGCAGATTCTCTCACGAAGGCCCTTTTGCGACTTCAATTTCTGTAACAACGTGTCAAGCTAGGCATTCTTTCTGGCCTGCCTACCTTGAGGGGGCATGATAGAGCACACTAATCAACTTGTAACTAATAAACGAATGTTGCAGAATTGTAGCTAGTTTATCTTATCATGTATATTTGAATTTGTTTTTCTGTTGCTTAGAGTCCTATTGTACTCAAAGTCAAACACTTCCTACTGTATATTTATACCTGATATGCAATGAAAGATGTTGCAGCCTATATTTTTTCTAAACTATCGTGTGCAAGTTTCTTCAGAGACTTCTTACTCGGAGTCATGGAAAGACTTGGCTTCCAAACAACATGGATCCAATAGATTGAGAAGTGTATCTCCACAATCTCCCTCTCAATCGTGATTAATGGAGCACAATGTGAAACAATCAATCCTTCGAGAGGAATTAGACAAGGGGACCCACTCTCCTCGTACCTCTTTACGATTGCTACCCAATCACTCACAGCCCTCTTTAACAGGCAACTTAGTTGTAACCTTTTTAAGGGTACAAACTAGCGAAGACATGTCCCTCCTGACTCATATGTTATTCGCAGATGGCTCAATCTTCTTCTTTGAAGCCAACTATCAGGAAGCTTTGGCCCTCCAAGAAATACTGAACATATATTGTTTTGCATCGGACCAAAGTATCAACCTCAACAAAAGTTCATTGTCTTCAGTTGCAATACCCCTGATGGTCTCAAAAAGGGCATCGCAGATATCCTCAGAATAAAAAGCTATAATGATACCTTGGACTCCCAACAGAGTGGGAGAGATCCAAAGCAAACGCAATCAATTGGCTCATTGAGAGATGCAACACAAAACTCAATGGTTGGAAAAATCTCCTCATTTCAGACGGAGGAAAAGACACGCTCATTAAAGCTGTAATCCAAGCGCTTCCTTCTTACGTGATGGCCACTTTCCTTATTCTAAAAACAGTATATAGACAGCTTTTCTCAAATGTTGCCAATTTCTGGTAGGAGCGAAATGGAAAAAAAGGAATCCATTGGATTAATTGGGAAACCCTGGCGGAACCAACATGGAAAGGCTGACTGGGTTTTCGTGACCTCCACTGTTTCAACCTCACTTTGATTGCCAAGCAGGCTTGAAGGATCCAAGCAAACCCAGAATCCCTTACCTCAAAGGTCATGAAAGGAATTTACTTTGCGAATTACAGCTTCTGGAATGCTAAACCTAAAAGAATCGTGTCTTGGGCATGGAATAGTATCCTCAAAGGGAAAGAGCTTATTAAAAGAAAAGAAATTTGGTCCATCGGGAATAGAAAGTTAGTTAATATTTGGGAGTATCATTGACTGACCAACCAAGACATGATTGTCTGCAATCACACAGATGGGTCGAGGATGGTCCAGGATCTTATTGAGCCAAACTTGAGAACCTGGAAGGAGAATCTAATTCAGAGTCTATTTGAGGCTGAGATAGTGCTGAAAATACTAGCAGTGTTCATCCCAAGTGAAGACCAAGAAGACAGTATTGTTTGGCCCCTCACAACTTGCGGCGACTTCAATGTTAAAACAGCCTACCAGGTTGCAAATGAGTTCAGCAGACAAACTGATAAAGGTGACAACAACCTGGCGAGCTCCTCTTATAGTGATCCGTCATACCTTTGGAAGATCATATGAAACATGGAAGTGCCCCCAAAAATGAAGATCTTCATGTGAAAAATTTGCAAAAATGGATTGCCAATTCAGGAGAACAGATTCAAAAGGAAATATGCCTACAGTCCGATATGTCAGATCTACAATCAAGAAACTGAAACTGTGGAACACCTCTTCATTCTATGCCCCTGGGTGCAAAGATTTTGGTTTGCATCCCCACTCCAACTCAGGCCGATGCCGCAAAAGGTAAGAAGATTTGGTGAATAGTTCTTGAGTATAATAACGAATTGCATCAGAGTTGGATACAACTGCAAAGAAGCCTCCTCACTTATTATATTTCTATGTTGGGAAATCTGGCTTCAAAGGAACAAAGCTTGCCTCGAAGGAAAATATATTGTTATTGATAGAGCCCGTATCCAAGCTCAATGCAATAAAGCCGAGTTTGTAAGAGCTGCATCACTTCAGAGAACGAAACCCTACCATGCTCACCAAAATAGTTCGGGTACGCTTACTCATTGGTCCCCCCACCACCTAACAGAATCAAGTTCAATATTAATGCATCTTTTAGAGAGACAAAGAAAACATCTATCGTGTTCATCGGCCACGATTGTGAGGCTCGCCTTAGTCTTCTGCCACTCTGCAGCTGAAGCAAAAGCCCTTGCGATTAGAAGTGCCAGTCTTTTTGCTAAAGATCTCTAGTACCACAACATCACCATCGAAAGTGACGCGCAATGGTCAGTGCAATCAATTCTCCGGATATTGCCCCCAATTGAAGAGCGAGAGTCATTGTGGAAGATATTCAAAAGATTGCAGCAGAGAACCCATCCATTAAGTTTTAGTACGTGAGGAGAACTGCCAACATACCCTGTGACTGGGTTACGAAAGATAAGTTCAAAGGAACCTTGACCCTAGACTGGTGCTCTAACATTCTCTCCTGGTTGTATCAACTTGTGAATTTGGACATCCACCCAGCGGGGATTGGATAGCTTTTGTAATCTTCTTTTCTAGTTAATGAATGATCTTTTGTTTGACCAAAAAAAAAAAGGGGCCTTTCCAAGCTAGATGAAGGCCTTCATGCCGGAAGGTAAAATCTTTTTCAATTTAGTTTATTAACCCTTTCGTGTATCAATGCTTAAACATTTTCTTTGCATTATGCAAGTCTAGTTATCTATGATCCTTTTTAATCTAGATGGTTAGTAGTTCAGAAGGTCTTTGAACTATTTATATTGATGCTTAAACACATTCTTTATAATATGCAGGTTTAATTAGCTTCAGGTGGTGCACCACATTATTAGTACTTCTTATTGGTACTTTTTAATCTAGATGGTTAGTAGAATGATTTAAATTGATTTATTAGCCCCATTTGACTCCTACTTTTCCATGTTATGTAATTTTTTTTGTGGCAATTGGTGGATAAAATTTGTATTTTTTAGATTGTTTCTTTGTTGGAGGAGTTTGCAGAGCCTTTCACTATTTTTGAAATGATGGTGGTTTATATTCTTGTTTTAAGGGAGCTTGTACAATTTGGAGCTGTTTTTGGTTCAAATTTTATTGTTTCAAGGGATGAAAATGTTGGGAATGACATTAACTCTTGCTAGAATTATAGGCTGTATGGAGGGAAATTGTTGTGAAATGCAAGCATGTGTTATGGACAAAATGGTAAAAACATACAGTCAAATAGTAGACTGTTAAAACACCATTAACGGTGTTATGTTTGATGGGGAAATATGGATAAATTATAAAGTTTATGGGAAACTTTGGATTTTAGTAATAAACTCATGAGGGAAAATGACATTATCTCTATGAAATACTAATATAAGCAGAATTAATCGAATAGTTAAGTTTCCGATAATTACAACAAAGTTGACAAGTCTCTTGGAACAAGTGTGACCTGAAATGCCTGCTAGCTGCTTGGATCTTTCCTGTAAGGTGCCTTTTAGGAGTATTATATATGTATTTTTCTTGTCATCATCATTTCGCAAAGCAGCATTGCTTAAAAATCAAAGAGTACCAAGAGTCCTAGATATTTTTTATTACTATATATATATGTTCTTCATGATGCTCAATTCCTTGATGGTTTCAACATTCTGAATTTCTCCGATTTTGCTAACTGTGCCCTCTAGGCTGCTATGGGTCTCATGAGAAGGATTTCATCATATTTCAAGCCAAAATCACAAGAGGAAGAAATTTTTTTATAGAACGGTAGTGAATTACAAGCGGAGCTTATTGCAGTTTCCAATGGATGGTATGGTATTCCTATTCGTAGCTTCACTGCCAAAGAGCTACTCAAGGCAACAAACAGCTTTGCTGAGCGTGTCTTCTGCGGGGGTTTTAGTGACATGTTCAGAGGTCATTTAGAAGGACACCAAGTCCTGGTTAAAAAATATCGAGATCCTACTTACGAATATCCTTCATTTTGTAATGAAGCTATCCGTGATATAGTGATTGCTATACATATGAGCCATCTCAAGAATGTCTTGAAGCTTATAGGTTGTTGCTTGGAATTCAAAGTTCCGGCTTCTGTTTATGACTGTACTGGAGGTATGCTTCTCTATGAATATTTGTTCCACCCCAACAGTGACAACAAGTTATTATTACCTTGGAGAAGAAGAATAAAAATTGCGAGCGATATTGCCAGCACAATTGTTTATCTCCATACTGCCTTTCCAACACCCATAATTTACAAGAACCTAAATCCGTCCAGAGTGATGATAGATCAATATGGGGTCGCTAAATTGTTTGACTTTAGTCGCTCTATATCGCTTCCTCCTGGAGAATTGTTTGTAATGGAAGAAATTAGATCATGGACCCTGGGGTTCATGGATTCAAACTATGCCAAGCATGGCTATGTTGGTCAGAAAACTGATGTCTACACCTTTGGTGTGCTTTTGCTCATACTGCTATCTGGGAAAACCTTGGGTCATGTGGATCTTGATGGCAAACTTTTGAATTTGTCGAGTTATGTTATAGATTATGCTGATAATCATCGATATGACCAACTTATAGATCCAAGAATACTGGCAGAGGAAGGTGGATTTGGTAGTGAAAATCCATTTGAATCTTTCCTTGATCTTGCCTTGATGTGCACACGATTCAAGCACGAAGAAAGGCCAGAGATGATTGATGTTGCTAAAGAACTCCGCCTTATGTAGAAGGCCATTTTTCGGCCTTTGCCAAGTATTAACTCTTAAACCTTTTTCTTCTCTTTCCTATTTGCTATTTTTAATTCGTTTATTTTTTTTTATCTGTAATCATTGTATCATAAACGAGTTATAAAAAGTAAATTAATAGTTGCAAAGCATCCAATTAATAGAATTTGGCAACTTGTTCCCTAATACATTGGAGTCTAGTATGAATCTAGAATTGATTTTGGGTTAAAATAAAATTATTAAAAAGGGTGTTATAGAAATGGGAAAAAACCATTTCTGTCCTTTAAAAATATGATAAATTTTAGACAAGTTTATGTGAATTTGAAAATTTCTCCACAAATTCTTGTATTTTAATTTTTTTGTGATTTTTTATGAAAAAAGGTATAATGCATTAAAATTTCATTTTTACCCTTAGAATGGATGTAGATTTGCAAATCTTCATTGCTTCATGCAACGACACGAGAAGGAATTTTGGCTATCAAATAATTAGTCTGGTTGTTTGCTTCTCTGTTTAAATAAATATTATATTAGTGCAGTCATATTTCAACGAACAAGTTAGAAATTAATATATAAAAAAAAAATAGTCCAATAGATAGTTGGACAATGGTCAAATTGTAAGGGCAAAAGTGGTATTTTAGTGTATTATTCTTTTTTCCATAAAAAATTACAAAAAGTTAAAGTGCAGGGATTGATAAAGAGATTTTTAAATCCATAGTTACCTGTTTGAGACTTATTATATTTATCAGGGACTAAAATAACGTTTTTCTTCCAAAAACGACAAACTGAAAAACGGAAAAACTTTTGACAAAAAAAAAAAAGAAAAACTGAAAAACTGAGATTAGAAATCAAGAAAGAAAAAGAAGTGAAAAAGATCAAGGGCAGTAGCCGGAGCTGCTGCCTGGCACAATAATGGTGTCCAGGTGATGAGAAGGCAGTCAAGCTAGAAATATTAGAGAGAGAGTGTGTGTGTGTGTATGTGTGTGTTCTGCAAGAGAGAGATGGAGAGATGCAGAGAGAAAAGGAAAATGAAGATGAAGCCAACAATGGGGAAGCTTGATGTAGGGAGATGGGGATTGCAGGTGTGAATTGTGTGTGTGTGTGTGTGTGTGTGTGTTAGTGTAGGTGAGTGGTGAGGCTGTGGGGAAATAGGGGAGGAAGAGAAAGAAAAAGTGAAGGAAGAATAGGAAAGGAAAATAAAATAAAACAATATAAGAAACAAAAAAATGAATTTAACGAAAAGAGAAAAGAACAAGAATGAAAGGAAAATAGGAGACGGGTTTGACATAGAGTAAGGATAAATTAAGATAAAAAGTAATAGAAGACAAAGAATAAGTTACTAATCCCTAACTAAATTATATAAGTAGCAATATGAAAACTACAAAATGAAGTGGATTAATGTTGGAATATGGAAGAGGCTATTTTATCGTAGAGAGAAATAATATGGAGACTCTAAACAAAATCTTTATTGCTATAATATTTGGTATGTATTTGGTATAACTACAATTGAAAGGACTGACCCCTATTTATAGATTCACAAAAATCCTATGTCAATTAGGATATGGTTCTAAGAAACCATTACCCACTTGGAAAAACTATCTAGTCAAAAACCAATTTAAATCTAACTAGAACTTATTTAATAGAGTCTTAATCCAAATCAAGTTTATCTTCTAACATCCCCCCTTAAACTTGATTTGACTCTCGTAACTCCGAGCAAAGCTCTAAGCTTCATAAACACGTCACTCTTGAGTGGCTTTGTAAGAATGTCTGCAACATGATCTTGAGACTTCACATACTCTATCTTCACTTCCTTCCTTGTGATGCATTCTCTGATGAAATGGTAACGTGTGTCAATGTGTTTGCTTCTTTCATGAAAGACTAGATTCTTGGCTAAGGCAATTGCAGACTTGTTATCAACATAGATCTCTACTGGCTCTTCTTGAGGCATCTTAAGTTTTTTCATCAAATTCCTTAACCATAGAGCATGACAAACACATGAAGTAGCAGCTACATATTCAGCTTCACATGTAGAAAGTGTGACAATGGGTTGCTTCTTGGAACTCCAAGTGAATGTTGTATCTCCCATGAAGAAAAGATATCCACTAGTACTCTTTCGATCATCAAAATCACCAGCCCAATCGCTGTCACTATACCCCACAAGTTTGAAATCCTCTGAGTGGGAGTATAAAAGTCCATAAACAACAGTTCCTTTGATGTAACGAAGTATTCTTTTGGCAGTCTTCAGATGTGTATTAGTAGGGGACTCCATAAAGCGACTCACAAGTCCTACACCAAAAAGAATATCTAGTCTTGTACAGGTCAAGTATCTCAAGTTTCCAACCAGGCTCTTGAAACTTGTTGGATTTACACGTTCTTCTTCATCAACCTTTGACAATTGTACTCCACATTCAATAGGGGTGTTAACAGGTTGACAATTTTCCATCTTGAATTTCTTGAGAATATCCCTTGCATAGCCTTCTTGAGAAATAAATATTCCTTCATCTGTTTGTTTCACTTGAATTCCAAGATAATAAGACATGAGTCCAATATTAGTCATCTCAAATTCTCTTGCCATTGTCCTCTTGAAATCTTCAAATAAATTTGAATTGTTGCCAGTAAAAATTAAGTCATCCACATACAAGAAAACAATCAACACATCGCCATTCTCATGTTTGGTATAGAGAGTATGCTCATGCGAACACTTGGAGAAATTATTATGACGGAAATATTCATCAATTCTCCTATACCAAGCTCTTGGAGCTTGTTTTAGGCCATAGAGAGCTTTCTTCAACTTTAAAATTTTATTTTCACACCATTTCTCCTCATAGCCTAATGGTTGTTGAATATATACCTCTTCATCAAGAAAACCATTCAGGAATGCAGATTTAACATCCAATTGATAAATCTTCCATCTGTGTTGGGCTACTAGAGATATGATAAATCTTATAGTTTCTAAGCGTGCAACAGGAGCAAATACCTCATCATAGTCAATGCCAGCTCGTTGACTATAGCCTTTTGCAACTAGTCTTGCCTTGTACCTTTCAACTTCACCTTTAGCATTCTTCTTTATCTTGTAAACCCACTTTACTCCAATGGCTTTGTGGCCTTTGGGTAAAGTTGCAAGCTCCCAAGTGTCATTCTTCTTTATTGCCTTGATTTCTTCATCCATGGCTTGTCTCCATCTTTCACTCTCATTAGCTTCCTCAAAGCTTATTGGTTCACAATCAGCAAGCAAACAAAAGAGAGTCAATTCATCATTTAAATTTCGAGTTACCTCATAAATTTCATCCAAGCTTCTGAAACGGGGGGTCTTTTCATGCGAACTTGAACTTGTTGAAGTTATGTCTCCTTGAGATGAAGTTGGAGCTTGATATGGAGATGGAGTCTGAGTTGGAGTTGGAGATGGATTTGGAGATATAAAGTCTTCATTGACTTCTACTTCTTGCTCTTGTATGGGTAAGAATTTGTATTCTTTTTGCTCTTTGACATTCCAATCCCATTCAGCTTCTTCATCAAATTGGACATCTCTACTCACAATAATTCTCCCATTAGTAGGATTGTAAAGCTTGTATGCTTTGGAACTTTTTTCATACGCAATGAAAACTAGTTTTTGGCTTTTATCATCAAGCTTGATTCGATTTTGATCAAGAACATGAGCATAAGCAATGCTTTCAAAAACCCTTAAGTGCTTGATTGTTGGCTTTCTTCCACTCCATGCTTCTAATGGTGTCTTGTTAGAGAGACTCTTTGTGACACAACGATTCAATAGATAAACTGCACAATCAACTGCTTCAGCCCAAAATTCTTTAGGCATACTTCTAGACTTTAACATGCTTCGAACCTTCTCAAGAACAACTCTATTTTTCCTCTCAGCAACTCCATTCTGTTGAGGTGATTGAGGAGCTGTCAAAGGGCGTCGAATGCCATTCTCTTCACAAAAATTGTTGAATTCTCTTGATGTGAATTCTCCACCTCTATCAGATCTCAAGGCTTTGATCTCCCAACCACTTTCTTTTTCAGCAAGAGCTTTAAATTTCTTGAACTTGTAAAAAGCTTCAGATTTTTCTTTTAAAAAATAAACCCAAGTCCTACGGCTATAATCATCAATAAAAAGGATAAAATATTTATTTTTACCATATGAGCAAGGATTAATTGGCCCGCAAATATCAGTATGGACAAGTTCTAGTGGTCTCGTTGCTCTTGATGTAGCCTCGTTTGGAAAACTTTTTCTAGCTTGTTTTCCAAAAAGACATCCCTCACAAATCTGTTCCGGATGATTGATGAAAGGCAATCCATGCACCATATTTTTTCTTGACATTAAAGAAAGATTTTCAAAATTTATGTGCCCAAATCTCAAGTGCCATAACCAAGAAACTTCTTTTACACAAGCTTTAAGACATTTTGCAACATCGTTTTGAATATTTAATAAAAACAATCTATTTCTTGTCATGGGCACTTTTGTTATCAAAAAATTATTTTCATCTTTTATTACACAATGTTTATCTTCCAATAAAATTGCGTAATTTTTCTCAAGAAGTTGTCCAAGACTCAAAATATTAGTTTTTAATTTTGGCACATAATAAACTTCAAAAATAAAACGATGCCTTCCATCTTTCAAACATATTAAAATTTTACCTTTTCCTTCCACTGAGACCATAGAGGCATCTCCAAATTTAACATTGCCCTTGACAGTTTCATCGAGTTCTGCGAATCTGCTTCTTTGTCCAGTCATATGATTACTTGCACCTGTATCAAGATGCCATGAAGTATCTCCTCCATCTTGTTCGCCATGATGAGTCATCAACAAGGTAATCTCTTCTTCCCCTTCTTGTCTTTCAATAAAATTCGCTTTTTCGTCCACAACTTTAGGATTACTCCTACATTCATTAGCATAATGACCATATTTTTGACAATTGTAACCTTGAACTTGCGATTTGTCATACCTTTGTCCTGAATAATTGCCTCTTCCATGCCCAGGTTTATGCGAATTTTGATTTTTCTCTTCTTGATTAAATCCTCCTCTTCCACCACGTCCTCATCCTCGTCCTAGGTTTTGGCCTCGGCCTCTACCACGTCCATATCCACGACCACGTCCTTTTTGGCTTCCATCGTTGCCAATATTTTCTTCTTTTTTCAAAGCGAGATTACTTTGAAGAACTTTTTCCAAGACTTCTTGGTTCTTCTTTTTGTGTATTTCTTCATGAGCTTGTAACGAGCCCATGAGTTCATCAACGGACATGTCATCTAAATCTTTTGATTCCTCAATCGCTATAACAATATATTCATATTTTGGATGCAAAGAACGAATGATCTTTTCTACAATACGAATATCTTTTAAATCTTCCCCATATTTTTTTAGTTGGTTAGAAACCACCAAAACTCTCGAAATATAATCTGAAATAGATTCACCATCATTCATATGGAGAGATTCAAACTCACCTCTTAAAGTTTGTAAACGAACCTTTTTCACCTTGTCTACCCCTTTTTGTGATTTTTGGAGAGTTTCCCATGCTTGTTTGGCAGTAGTCGCGCATGAGATTTTCTCGAGCATAGTTTCATCCAAACATAGATGGATGATAGAGAGAGCTTGTTGATCCTTCTTGCGATTTTTCACCAATGCGTCTTTTTGATTTTGACTCAAAACTTCATCTTCAATAGGTTCTACATAGCCTTTCTCTACAATCTCCCAAGCATCTTGTGAGCCAAGGAGAGTCTTCACATGAATAGACCAATTATCATAATTGTCCTTAGTGAGGCGAGGAAATTGAAAAGGAAACATACTATTCCCTATCATCTTTACCTAGCTCTAGATACCACTTTGTTGGAATATGGAAGAGGCTATTTTATCGTAGAGAGAAATAATATGGAGACTCTAAACAAAATCTTTATTGCTCTAATATTTGGTATGTATTTGGTATAACTACAATTGAAATGACTGACCCCTATTTATAGATTCACAAAAATCTTATGTCAATTAGGATATGGTTCTAGAAAACCATTACCCACTTGGAAAAACTATCTAGTCAAAAACCAATTTAAATCTAACTAGAACTTATTTAATAGAGTCCTAATCCAAATCAAGTTTATCTTCTAACAATTAAATGTTGTTTTTATGAAGATCAAATAAAACAGAAATAAGTATATAACTGGATGAAATAAAATGAAATGAAAATAATAAATGATAGCACAAATTAAGCTAATATAAATATGAAAGGATGAAATGGGACATTAGGAAATGTATTTGTACTAGGAATTTTAGTGAGTGTAAGTCTAATTACTTGAATAGATTGAATAGAACTTTATGAAAAATTTGTCACTTAAATGTTAAAATAATTATTATACGTACTCTCGCTTAAGCTCTTTTTAGAATCAAAGGAAGTATTGATTAATTGAGTTTGTAATTTAAGTATTAAATGGATAAACTGCAATATATACTTAAGTGCGCTTTAGTTTATTTCTTTATCTAGTATCTCAGTTTAATTTATTATCTTTGCAGAAACAAATAAGCTTGAGCTTGATTCTTCTTTAATTTTCGGTGACGGTAAGTTTGACTTCCTTTTGCAACTTATTTTAATGTTGTTTTCGATTCTTGTTGGCTTATAATTATTCTTTACAATTCATACTTTCTTCGTATAGTTTTTGAGGTTAAAATTGATATTCCGGTAAATTTTTGACTTGATTAAGTAGTTCTACAGTTTGTACTACATACCTTACTTCTCTATTTATCTACCCCTTTCTTGATTGATTTTCATGTTAGTTCATCCATTAAATCTGCTTCCTTCGTCAATCAATCGAAATTCGAAACCTCATTTTTGCTCAATATATATGGTATTTCAAAAGTAATCAGTTCCCAAAAAAAAAAAAAAAATGTAATCAGTTCATTGGTTTCCTATTTGGTCATTCTCTGTTTGGTATTAGTTATTTCTATTTACTTTAATAATTGCTGTCATGTTAGTTCATCCATGTTGACTTGTTTACTTACTCGAGACCCTCTATTTGGTTAATACAGATTTGATCCTGTGTCTGGTTTTTCTTGTATTTTGTTAATTTAGATATACCATATTATATTATTCGATAAAAGTTTTGCTTAGTATTGTAATACCTATTTGGTAAGTACGACTAATAGAGGTGTGAGGTCACAGGTAACCATGTATGCTCGTCCATAGGTACTTCACCGTGAGATCATAGATAATCTAGTATATGTATTTATACGTGTGAATCATAGTTTTAGGTGATATTCCTTTCTTAATGCAATAATGAGATATCATTATCATGTTATATAGGCTGGTTACTGTTGGAGATACCATCATATTATTTTAGCTATTAACCCTGTTACACCTACTCATGTTATATATATCTCATGTTGCTCTGTCCTAGTCCCTTAATACTTTTCACATAATTTTGGTTCTAATTCAATCTTGTATTACTATATTTGGATTAGCAACGAGCTTTACTTAAGGTGTCTTTTTTACTGAACAGTACTGTTTGTTGTACTCATTTTGTTTTTTATTTTTTTGTTGTTTTTATGCAGATTTTAGTGATAATGAGCAGTCAGGAGAAAATTAGATAGAGGCCACCGATTGAATTAGCTTTACATGGTATGTTGGATTATTATTATTGTGGAATACTATCTCATGGACCTGTGTTAAAATTTTTGAATTATTATCCTAGTTATCTAAGGTTTTAGCTGCTATAATAGTTATAATATAGTGTCCGTTTCATGATTAGAACTTTATGGGTTTTAAGAGGGTAATTTTCTTAAACTTGCAAAAATTTCATTCTTGAATTTGCCAGAACAAATTTAGAGACGTGACTTTATATTTATATCAATTGAGTTCTCACATTATTCAAAAAAAATATATATAAATGTTTCTTTTTGATTTCGCGTTACATATGGTAAAATAAAGAATGCACTACTCTTATGACAAGTAAGAAAATGGCATGACAAAAACATATTCTTGTTTTAAGGAAATGGCAAAGAATTGGTCCCGTGCTTTGAACATCATCCAAAAAATTATTACCTTCGACCTACATCAATTAATACACAATATTCAACATTTTTAATTAAATCAAATATATCATCAAAAATTAGTTTACTTATATGGAAACTTTTGAAATAATACTATCCTGTAATCTGTATTGTATTTTATTATGTATAAATTCTGATAAAAATATAAAACTAAAGATGGACAACTTTTGTTTTGTTTTTCCACCGTTTGATACAATAATATAACATCTAAAAGTCAAAATTATATTTTACTACAAAATTTAGCCATTTTAAGTGTAATTTAAATTTTAAAAAATCCCAGAAATTATCACCTGGTGATGTTTGTTTGATGTAAAGAGGATAAATCAATATTCTTTGGACATATCAATTCTCTGTATGCACTGATTCAAAAAGGTACGAAGAATAGTATGCCTATATATCTCTTAGAAAAATTATTAACATAAAGTCATAAAATAACTAAGCGTCACAGTTTGCACGACACCGTTGAGCACCATCAAATGCCTAGACAGTCTAAGATGAGCGTTCATAAAAACAAATCAACAAGAAGAATATGTGATGCCGACAGGCTCGAAAATAGGATTTCCTACGAGTAATTTGATTATCATATATGTTAAGTGATTACCTTATTTAAAGTTAAAAGTATTGTTTAAAGTGGAGTTTGATATATATATATATATTATGTTCAATACGTCTCATCATGTGTAGGCTATATAATTTTTTATTAATCTTATATGAGGACGCAATTTTACCAATGGCCCCCTCAACTTGAAGAAAAAACATTTTTTTTTCCTTTTTTTGTTTTCTTTTTTCTGAAAAACTATTATATTGGATACTTTCTTATATAATGACACACCACGGGTTCTTAGGTCCGCCACTGCACACAAGTAAACGAGATGAGTGATAGGTGGATGAATATGATTAGACCAAATGTGAAATTTTGATATCATGTTAAATGACCACCTCATTTAAAAATTTAAACTGTTAGAGAGAGATTTAATGTATTTATGTGTTGCGTTCAACAATTTGGAGTTATGTGATGAGTAGCACCTATATCAATATACCAACTAAAGTCGATAGGTAATTGAGAAGTTGTAAAATCGTTCACCTCGTACAGTAAGTACCGAGTATAACTACTTCTTCAATGCAAGTATGAAACAGGGAAGAAGATGTTGTTATACGCTTTTGCTGCGAAGATTTTGAAGATGGATTTGACTTTTGAGGTCCTTAAGGGGAGATGAAAAACTTCCACGCATCTAGATCAATCTGTCCAGTAATGCGAAGGAACTGACACATACAAACGGATTTAAATGGGAGATTGCTCTAGAAAGACCATATATAGTAGCTGGCAAGCTGCCATGTAAACGGATATTAGCCCTCACGGATAAAAATTCTAAACCCGTCCCTTATGTCATTTTGGACTTGTCTAAACAAAAAATTGACAAGACACTTGGAATGTATTGCATCTCATTGTCATATATACATATTGCTTGTCATCATCATTTTACAAACCATGCATTGCTTCAAACCAAACAGAGTACCAACCGTCCTAGATTTTGTTCAAATCATTGATGGTTCCAACATTCTGAATTTACCCAATTTTGGTAACTGCACCTTCGATGATTCTATGGGTCTCGCGAGGAGAATTTCATCATATTTTTATAAGCCAAAAGTAGTAAAGGAGGAAGAACATTTTTTACGGAATGGCAGTGAATTACAGGCAGCGCTTATTGCATTTTCCAACGGACAGCATGATATTCTCATTAGCAACTTCACTGCCAAGGAGCTAGTCAGGGCAACAGATCAAAGCTTTCCTGAGCGTGTTTTCGTTCAGGGTGACTTTGACATGTTCAGAGTTCATTTAAAAGGACGCCAAGTCCTGATTGGCTATGTTCCATGGAAGTACAATGGAACTATCCGTAATATAGTGGTTGCATCACATATGAGCCACCACAAGAATGTCTTGAAACTCATAGGATGGTGTCCCGAATTAGATGTTCCGGCTTGTGTCTACGAATATGCCCAAGGTATACTTCTCTGTAATTTATTGGACCATAGCAATGACAGCAAGTTATTATCTTGGAGAAGTAGATTAAAAATTGCAAGCGATATCGCTAGCACAGTTGTTTATCTACATACTACTTTTTCAACACCTGTAATCCATAGGGACCTAAAGCCGTCCAATGTAATCATAGATCAATATGGGGTCGCTAAACTGTTTGACTTCACTCTCTCTATATCGCTTCCTCCTGGAGAAATGAGCGTGGAAGATGATGTAGCAGGGACGTTTGGGTTTGTCGATCCTGAATACTACAGGTCGTGCTTTGTTACTCAAAAAAGTGATGTCTACAGTTTCGGTGTGCTTTTACTTGTACTACTAACTGGGAAATCTGGGATTTGTGAGAATCATGAAGGCGAAATGGTTCATGTGGTTGAATATGTTAAACATTATGCTGATAGCCATCAATATGACGAATTGATAGACCCAAGAATATTGGAAGAGGTACGGGGAGTTGATAATGATAGTCTACTTCTATCTTTCGTGGATCTTGCCTTGATATGCACACAAGACGACGGAGAAGAAAGGCCAGAAATGATTGATGTTGCAAAACAACTCCAACAGATGGAAAAGAGCATCCGTAATCGTTTGCCAAGTATTAGTTCTTAATTTTTGTCTTTTTTTTTATTTTTTTTATTTTGGAAACAATGTTATGTCTCTATACGAGGAATAAAGGCCAGAAATGATTGATGTTGCAAAACAACTCCGCCTGATGGAGAAGGGCATCCTTAATCATTTGCCATATATATTGATCCTTAATTTTTGTCCATTTTTAATTTTTTTTTTATTTTAGAAACAAGTGATATGTTAATATTAAATGAATTTATCATTGATTTTTTTATGGTTATTCATGTATTTGTTGTGTATTATCTTTGGAACATTAATCTACTAATTAGATCTATTTATCTAATTCATGTATTTCTGGATTCATGTACTTTCACAGTCATATATTAGCTTATTCTTGTATCAATTATTTCATGTATATAATTGGGGATCTTTAGGGGCCTATAATTAATGATGCCCAAAATATATATACGTTTACGCTTAACACGTCCATTTTGTTAAGAAGTGTTTAGACAAGAGCGTTATGGAAGGGTACCATAGTTCTTAAAACAAGAGACTATTTATTCTTCGAATGCTCATTTAGTTAGAGGATATAGAGAAAGTGTTTGCGTAGAACTAGTGTAATTATGCAAAGTGTCAGATGGGATCTTACTATGCAAAACATGTGCAGAGGGACAAAGAGGAATTCCCTTAGAGCATCGATTTTGAAGCTAGCTTTTAATTCATGTATTTATCATATTTGGTATGAGTGAAATACAAGAACCTTCAACAACTGTGCTTTAAGTGAGGAGTCTATTTCGAGAAGAGTTATGAATGGAGTGCGTTTAAAGCTTATTGCAGGGAAGAAACGTTTCGTTTTTTCGTTTTTTGTATAATGTTAACAATTGTAATGACTTAGCCAACAGTTTTTTTATAGTGGAATGAAATATTTTATGGATTTAATTCTTTCTTAGTTACTAGTATCTTTGAGTGACTAAGACATGAAATCGTAATCATCTATTCTATATTGAATGATTGAGATTGAGAGAGAAACAAAAGAAAGAAGAGGGAACAAAAAGTGAAAAGTAGTGCAGGAAAATTTGGATTTTAAAATATATGGTTGAGATTGATTCATTTATGACATGAATGATTACAGTTTCACCTTAATTACTTGAAGACACTAGTAATTAGGAGAGAATCCTAACCCCCATAAAATAAGGGGATTTTCATCTATATAGTAGCTAAATGAAGTGAACATTTGAGAAATATACACTTAAATCCGCATTTGTCGCACCCGTTACCATAAGTGTTTTTAGGAATCTAGCTTAGCGATAATATTCAATGATTTTTGATGTGGGGTATAATTATGGGTTAATTATGACACAACAGGGGGAATAGTGTGCACTTTCATCTAATAATATACTGTGTTTTTAGTTCTCTCTCAAAATATATTATAACTTCATGAAAATTTCTTCAATCTTCTTGCGATTCATATTCCCTAGAGATAGAAAACTGGGCTTCACATGTATGGAATCCACATGCTATGTGAGTAGAGAGCATGGGTCATAGGAGGATAGAATAACTACTCTAACTTCATTTATCTTTTTCAAGTTTTCCCAAAATGTCATTGACACTGATGGTGCGTAAATGTAACTCGTTGTTCAAAATGCATTGAAAAAGGGCAGACATATAGAACCTTTTAATGATATAGTATTTTTTACACTCTCTCAAAATGAAGAATGGTTTATAAAACTCTTTAACCCCCCAAAAAAAGGACTTTTTGACAGGAAAAAAGTAATTTTAGTGCCTTCCTAGCTAAGTTTTGAATAGATCCATAAATAAAAATTTAAAAATATTTTCTTCATAAGTTCTTATCTTTTAACTTCATTAATGATTTTTAACGGGAAAGGGGTATAATGGTAATGCATTATGTGCATTGTATATTTTGGAATGTGACCGTGTAATTCTTTTATTTATATTTTATTTTATTAATGAAACTTTTTTTCTAACAAAAACAAAATAATGTGATCGTTTAAATCAGACGGTCACACTAATTTTTTTTTTTAACGGCCAAAAATATTAACTGCCATGACGATGAATCAAGCGACGGAGTTTCGCATATGATACTGTTTCAATGGAGCTACTAAAAGTAGTATTCATTGAGAACATTGACGAAATTGTAAAATCAATTCCCAGACACCAATATAATAGCGTATAATTTTTTTTCAGCTTGTCTTTTTCTTCTTTTATTACAAAGCTGAGTAATTTTTACAAGCCAATGCAACATAGTCTGCCTTATCGGATTCCACGGACACTAATCTAACCATGTATTTGTGGACGATATCAAGTATGAGATAGAGAAAAAGACGTCCATGCGCTGTTGTACTCTGAAGTAATTGAAGGCCGGCCATTCATTTGACTTTTATGAGCATGCATCTATGTCATTTTTGACTTGTCATGCCAAACATTGACAAGTCTCTTGAAATATGTGATATCCCACAGCAGTTCGACTTGGATTTGTATTTAATTTATAATAATTTAAATTTATTATTATTGTTAATATGAGTTTAAAAATTTTACTTCCGTTAATTAAATTTGATGTGTTGGGAATAAGAGTTAGCCGCTTGCGTCTTTCCTGCAAGGTGCCTTATGACGTATGAGAACTGGACAATTCCTTTTAAGATCTTGCTGGAATACATTGTTTTTCGTCACTTGTAAACCATGCCGTCCTTACAAATCAAAGAATACCGACCTTGTTAGATTTCGGTTGTTAGGGGCGAATTTAAAAATTCTTCTCATTGGGTACTAAATAATTTTTTTAAACTAAAAATATATAATTTTTTTTTTAAAAAACAATTAAATTTTTAATGTCCTTCTGTCAACCCACTGAACCTTATTTACATCCGCCACCGTCGGTTGCTATACGTTATTCACGTCGTTTAAGTTGTTGATGGTTCCAACATTCTGAATTACTCTTATTATATTTTGACAAAAAAAAAAAAAAAATTACTCTTATTTTGCTAACCGTGCTTCCTAGGCTCCTATGGGTCTCATGAGAAGAATTTCATCATACTTCATTAAGCCAAAACCACCGGAGGAAGAAATTTTTTTACGGAACGGTAGTGAATTGCAGGCGGAGCTTATTGGATTTTCTAGTAGAGGGTATGATATTCTCATCCGTAGCTTCACTGCCAAAGAGCTAGTCAAGGCAACAAGAAGCTTTTCTGAGCGTATTTTCGACAATGGTATGACAGCCATGTTCAGAGGCCACTTAGAAGGTCGCCAAATCCTGGTAACTAACAATTGGAGAGGCAGAAGATATGTCTATCATGATAAAGCTATCCGTGATATAGTGATTTCTTCACATATGTGCTACCTCAAGAATGTCTTGAAGCTCGTAGGCTGCTGCCTCGAATTCGAATCTCCGGCACTTGTATATGAATATGTCGAAGGTACACTTCTATCTGATTATTTGATGAACCCCAACAGTGACAACAAGTTATTATTATCTTGGAGAAGTAGAATAAAAATTGCAAGCGATATTGCCAGCACAATTCTTTATCTCCGTGCTGCTTTTCCAACGCCTGTAATTTATAGGGACATAAATCCATCCAATATGATCGTAGATAAATATGGGGTCGTGAAATTGTTTGATTTCGCTCTCTGTATATCGCTTCCTCCTGGAGAATTGAGTGTGGAAACTGAAGTAAGAGGAACATTTGGGTTTGCAGACCCTGAGTACATCGACTCAGGCATTGTTACGCAGAAATCTGATGTCTACAATTTCTGTATATTTTTGCTCATTCTGCTAACTGGAAAAACTGCAGTTTGGAAGTATCGTGAAGGCAAAAGGTTGGTTTTGTTGAAGGATGATGTTAAATATTGTGCTAATAATCATCAGTACGATCAACTTATATACCCAAGAATATTGCAAAAGGAAGGAGGAGTTAGTAATGAAAATCTACTCCTATCTAATTTCCTGGATCTTGCTTTGATGTGCACACGTCACAAGTCTTTTATAATTGTATTTTGACATGACTCCTTCATAATGATGCCTTAATTACATTTAGAAAAAAATTTCTATCAGACTAATATAAATTTATATAAAAAAAAGCTTTACATATGTATAATTTATTTTATATAAAAAAATTAAAATTGATTTGGACTAGTTAAATAACAAACCCTCATTTTTTCTTTGGGTTTTGACCTTTTTGGATTCCACTAATCCAAATCTAACTATGTGAGCCCAAATTGAGGTCCCACCTCACAATTCATGGACGATATAAAGTAATAGGGAAAAAGATGTTAACGCTTTGTCCTATGAAGAAATTGAAGTCCATTGACTTGACTTTTGAGGTTTGGCAAGGACGATAGAAACCCTCCATTTCATGCATCTACATCACCCTTTGATCGAAAAACAATTTTTTTTAAAGAAAAAGAAAAGAGTACATCAATATGTCGCGTAATGCGAAGAAATTAACTCACACGTACAGATTTAAGTGGGAAGTTGCTCTAAAATGGTCGTAGCAGCATCCACGCAAATAAGAGATTCAGGAGTAGGTCTCATGAGGATGGAGGGTTAAAAGAAAAAATGGAAAAAAGAAAAGGCATCCACGAAAATAAACTTACAGCAAAAAATAAATGTTTACTCTTTACTCCCAATATCATATTGGACGGATCACGATTACCTATTTACTTATATATATAAATTTAATAAAATTTATGGGATTAGTGAGGGTTGCAGCCTCCAATAACCCTTATATAGCTCCACTAGTGCATACTGGACTTGTAAAGAGAAAATGTGACACGCGTCTTGGAAGAAGTTTAATTTGAATTGTCAGTTAGCTCCTTGGATCTTTCTTACAACGTGCCTTTAGCCAATTCCAACAGTTTTTTTTATATTTTTCTCTATATGTAGAGAATTTGGATTATTTCTCTATATTAGGGATTCCATATTTTAATTTCACTCTAACAGTTTTTACATGTAGAGATAGTGACATTTAGATGTAGAGATTCTTTACATGTAGGGAGATGGGTATAACAAAACTGATAGAGACCAAAATCTCCAATAATTTCCCTACATATAGAGAATTTGGTGTTTTAGGACACCTATTGGAGATGACAGATGACCTAAGGTCATCTCCAATAGATTATCTAAAGTGACTTCTTACCTTATATATAAGGAGGGAATTCATGAATTTTGCTCCAAGAGATCCCTTGTCCCATCACCAATTAATTGTTTGCCAAGTATTAGATCTTAGTTTTGTCTCTTTTTCTAATTTCTATTCTGAATTTGTTTGTGAGGTAACTTGGTTTGAAGAAGCCTTGTATTTTTTTAGTGTTAAATGTTACTGGCTCTAGCTTATAAGAGCATACGTACGTATACTGTTTTGAACTTGAGCCGCGAGGATTGGTGATGCGAGTGTTTAATTGGTGTTGTTGTGAAGCTATACGTATTTGTATAAATTTTATTTTATTTACTTGTTTGAGCCGGTGATAATACAATATTTGATATAAAAGCTATACAATGTATGCATTTTTAAAGTGTTTTTAAGGCTAAAATATCAATTTACTCCCTCTTTATTTTCTTGCCTCCCACCCGCTCAGAATGCCTATTACCTATTATCTAGTGCTAGAAGGCTACAAAAAAACTATCATAAAGTTTCGTTCTTCTTTCCATCATTGACCCTATCTATATTTCTATAATAGTCCAACAACATGCTCATTCTTTAGCCTTAGAGAGACTCTTGAATTCCACGATACCATTATGAGCTCAGTATATACGAGTGTTTATTCCGTGAAATAGCTCAAATTTCAAATCATTCACTTGTTTTAACTACTCATGCTATAGATGTGGGAACGTCAACTCCCTTCTCGTGGGCTTTTGAGAAGCGGGAGAAATTGTTAGAATTCTATGGTAGAGTTTTGGGAGCCAGAATGCATGCTAGTTTCAAAAGTTTTCCTCAGAACGCGAGCCTTGAGGCTTTCATCGAAACAAAAAGAAAGGTTGACTAGTGCTTTTTTATGTGTTAGCTAGGTGAAAAGTTTACTTTACTATAAATAGATTAGTAATAATAAGAAAGAGCTACATCAAATTATTCACATATAATACCCAATAGTTGAGTGGTACTGTCACGTAGGGAGCCTGTTATAATAAAAGGTTTTGAGTTCGAATAACGATTTTAGACTTATATGTGTTTAAAGTTGAAAATTAACTTTGGGAATATGGAAAGTCAACTTTGGATCCCATCCAAGACTCGATCGATAATTATTTCTGCATACTTTCTTCCAAGTAAGTTTTATTATTTTTTATATTCTAAAAAACTAATCTTGTATTTTTTAAAAAGTTTCTCAAAACACATAAGTTATACAATCAACACTAATTTTTCTAATAGATTTGACTTTTGAGGTCCTTATAGGTAGATGAGAAACTTCCAAGCCTCTTACCCTAGCATACGCCAAAGATTTGACTCATACAAACAGATTTTATTAAGTGATATCTTCATCTAAGAATTTAAATTGTTCAAAAGAGAGTTTATAAATATATTTATTTATTATTTTCAACACGATCCTTCCTATACAAGCAAGATTTATTTTGTTTTTTCAGAACTTGTGTGTGGATATATAGTTGGGTAAATTGCTTCTAGCCCCCCTGTGATTTACCATAAATGCACATAACCCTCTTGTATTGTCAAAAGTAGCACATAACCCCCCTGTAGTTAGTTAAAAGAGTGTATGATACCCCTCTCCGTTAGATAAACTGTTAAAGTTAACTGTGATTGAATCTCACACATGTTTTTTGTAATTGATTTACACATTTTAATGAAATTGAACTTAAATGGACAAAAAAAACCCACCCCAAAACCCCTTTAGGGGCATTATTATCATTTTCACAACTTTTTTTTAAAAAAAGAACCCAACCTCAAACCCTAACCCCAACGGCCCACGCCTCCACACCATACCCAAATCCTAAACCCTAATCCCCAAATCCCAAATCCTAAATCCCAAATGCCAAATCCCTAACCCCAAAACCCAAATCCCAACACCCAAACCCCAAACCCTAAACCCCAAAAGGCGCTCTGCGTTGTGTTCAAGAGAGAATATATGTGTGCGTGGTTGCCGCGCTGAATGTGTGAGTATGTGTGGTTGTCGCGCTGTGTGTGTTCGAGTGTGTGTGTGTATGTGGTTGTCGCATTGTGTGTGTGAGTTTGTGTCTGGCTGTCGTGCTGTGTGTGTGAGTTTGTGTTCGAGTGTGTATGTGTGTGTGGTTGTCACACAGTGTGTATGTGGTTGTCACACAGTATGTGTGTGTGTTCGAGTGCGTCGCACAATATGTGTGTGTGTTCAAGTGCGTGTGTGTTCGAGTGTGTGTGTGTGTGTATGTGTGTGTTCAGTTGTATGTATGTGAGAGTGGTGAAGATCCACTTATCAATAACACGAAAGCTTCTTGACATCAATGGCGAACCTATAAAAGTGGTAGTTATGGACACACATTACTTGGAAACAAATATCCAAAGTTTCAAAGATGTTGTGTAGAGACTCACTAGTAAAAGATCCATAAAGGTCGAGACCTCGTTTGTTGTCTGGTGGCTGTTGGCAATGGGGTGGGGGTTGCTGTTGGTGGTGGGTTTTGGGGTAGTGGTGGTGGCTGGTTTTGGGGATGGTGGTAGCTAGAGGTGGCTGGTGGTGGGGTGGGGGTTAGGGGTATTTTTTTAAAAAAAAAAATATTATAAGGGTATATTTGTCATTTTGTTATTTCCATAAAAAAACTAACAGATGTTAGCTATTGGGGCATGTGTGCACCCTTTTAACTAACTACAGGGGGTTATGTGCTACTTTTGACAACACAGGGGGGTTCCGTGCACTTATGATAAATCACAAAGGGGCTAGAAGTAATTTACCCAATATAGTTTAATGGTTTAAAAACAGTCTGGTAAACTAAGTTCCAATACCGTGTAAGTAATTATCTAATCTAAATATTTAAGTTGTTAGGGAGAAATTCATTATTAATTATATCTATTTTTTGTTTTCAACAAATTGAAATAGGAAATTGCTCGAAAACAGCCATTGCATCATCCACGCAAAAATTTACACGAAAATAATATTATTGCCACTTGCCCATGATATCATTCCGGCTAATTGCTTGGATCTTTCCTGCAATGTGACAAAAATAGGCTATATAAATTTTGACATTCTTGCTGGAATACATTGCAATTCTTCAAATTTCATCACGTTCTTTTGTTGTTCAATTAGCTGATGGTTTTAATTAACTTATGAATTACACCCCAATTTTGCTAACTGCATCTGCTCTATGGGTCTCGCCAGAAGAACTTTGTCATTATTTATGCCAAAAAAGGAGGAGGAGGAAGAAGAAAAGGCAACGCACTTTTTACAGAACGGTGGTGAGTTACTAGTGAAGCTAATTGCATTTTCCAATGGACGGTATGATATTCCCATTCGTAGCTTCGCTGCCAAAGAGTTAGGCAAAGCAACAAACGACTTTTCTGAGCGTGTTTTTGCCAATGATATGAGATTTATGCCCAGGGATCTTTTGGATGGACGTCAAATCTTGGTTAACAATTGGTCGGGTAACTTTTTTAAAACTTATAATTTGCCTTGTGATTTGGCAATCCGTGATATAGTGATTGCTTCACAAATGAGTCACCTCAAAAATGTCTTGAAGTTCGTAGGCTGCTGCCTCGAGTTTGAATCTCCTACTTCTGTGTATGAATATGTTGAAGGTAGACTTCTATCTTTTTTGTTAGTCTCCGAAAGTAATATCAACGCTTTATTATCTAGGAGAAGAAGATTAAAAATTGGAAGCGATATTGCCAGAACAGTTCTTTATCTCCATACTGCATTTCCAACACCTGTAATTTATAGGGACCTAAAGCCGTCCAAAGTGATCATAGATCAACATGGGGTTGCTAAATTGTTTGACTTTTCTCTCTCTCTATATCGCTTCCTCCCGGAGAATTGCATGTGGAAGATGATGTAACAGGGTCGTTTGGGTTTCTCGATCCTGAGTACCATGCGTCGAACTTTGTTACTCAGAAAACTAATGTCTACAGCTTCGGCGTGTTTTTGCTTGTATTGCTAACTGGGAAATCCGCGTTTTATAAGAATCATGAAAAGTTTTATGTGGTTGAATATGTTAAACATTATGTTGATAATCATCAATATGACGAATTTATAGACCCGAAAATATTGGAAGAGGTACGGGGAGTTGGTAATGATAATCTAGTACTTCTATCTTTCTTGGATCTTGCTTTGATATGCACACAAGATAACAGAGAAGAAAGACTAGAAATGATTGATGTTGCAAAACAACTTCAACAGATGGAAAAGAGCATCCGTAATCATTTACCGAGTATTAGTTCTTAATATTTGTCTATTTTTAATTTGTTTATTTTGGTGTATGTAAGATAAAGGTCAATTTGAAGTTCATGTTGTTTGAGTGGAATGTGTCTTTCAGTAACAATACCCCTTATTATACGTTATATATTTTCTCTTTCTTTTTCTTTCAAAAAATAAAATAAAAAATTATATGCAAGAATAGAAGTATGTCTTTTTGTATAAGAGAGTACTATAATATTATGATATGATAACATTTTTCCCAAGTGAAGGCAATTTAATTCCAGAGTTGGTCCTCCACTGATCTATTCATATTCTCAGCTCAAAGATTGCGTATAGTATGATTGTTGATATTGATCCTAGACCCTGAATTTGTTCTTTCAGGGTTTGTAACGAAGAGTTGAGAAAATATTTTGGTTAAAATAACTTAAGATTAGAAATTATAACTTATATTATTTTGACCCCTAGATGATATATTATTATACACGGCACATAAAAGCTCTTCATAAAATGACTAAGAAATAATGTTAAGTGATCATATAACAAGGATATAGATCTTAAAACATCGAAAGAGTTTTGTCTCTGGTATATAAATTCTACTGTAAAATATGAAGACTTCCACGTTCCACCATTGGATCTGCCCTTGTCGGGGTGTATAGTGAGTGTGCGAAGGGCAATGACATATACTCTTTTGAGGGAAGTACTGATGTATGTGAACTGTATGTGTTTGTGTTGTGTGTATGTTGTAAGGAAGAAGAAGGTGAAGAGAAAGAAAAAGAGAAAAGGGTAAATAGCATATTACCCCCCTGTGTTTTGCTAAAAATGTACAATACTCTCATGTGTTTTAAAAATTAGTTAATTACCTCCTGTGTTTTACTAAAAGTGCACAATACCCCTCCGTGTTTTAAAAATTAGCTGATTACCCCCCTATGTTTTATAAAAGTAGCTAATTACCCCCTTGTGCTTTTTAAAAATTGGCAAGACTGTTCTTCTGTGAGACTGTGTATACAATCTGGAAAGAACGTAACCAAAGGATTTGTTGTGATAGGTACGCTATGTAGGAGGATATTGTTATTAGTATTTCCCAGTTTATTAAACTTAGATTACTGATTCAAATGAGAATAAACTAAACAGTAGGAATTGGGGCTTTGAAAGCATTCTTAGATAGGAGTTTTTTGTACCTTTGGTGCTTTTGTGTTTGTTGAGTTTAATGAGATGAACTTACTTTCTCAGCAAAATAAAATAAAAAAACTTTAGTTAAGATGCGTCGAAGTTTCTTATCCCCTATAAGGACCTCAAAAGTCAAATTTATGGCATATAATCAGATTAGGATCAGTATTCAGTGGACTACGCATTATGAAGTTGTTTGTTATGCAAGTTGCATTGACTTGTAACACTCATAAAGATTACTCGGATTTCTCATAAAAGATTAAAACTACAAGCTGCAGAATACTTGTACGACTCATTATATTGGTATATGGGAAACGATTTACAAACTTCGTCAAACATCTCATGTACAGAATACATCTTAGTGTTATGCGTGACCATGTATTAATTAATAATTCGATGTAGTTTCAGGTTCGTGCAATTTGCCTCAGCTCTCTCGCGACATCAATTATTTCTGGCCTATCTTCGCCTCTTTTGCGGCTGCACCTCAGGGCAAGATCCAAGATAGCTTGTAACTGCTGCTGCTGATCAAATCCGTCTTTTATAATGTTACGATCTATGATTTTACTCAACTGATCATTCTCAATGTGATCTTTAACGTAATCAGCAATATCAATAGTTACTCCATCAGAATTCTTGCACTGATGCTCTCCTGTTATAAGGACAAGTAAAAGCAGACCAAAGCCATAGACATCAGTTTTCTGAGTAACAAATCTTGACGCGAAATATTCAGGGTCTATGAAACCCACTGTCCCCCTTATACCATCTTCAACCTCTGACTCTCCAACGGGGAGTGATATGGAGAAAGAGAAATCAAACAATTTAGCAACACCGTATCGGTCTATGATCACCTTAGATGGGCATAAATCCCTATAAATTATGGGTCTCTCAAATGCAGTATGGAGATAAAGGATTGCATTTGCAATTCCTATTGCTATCTTTGTTCTATTCCCCCAAGAAAATAAGCTATCATTGGAGTGATGTTGGTCACAGAGACTACTAAGCGATTCAAATTCAACATATTCGTATACTAAAGCTGGACTCTCGAATTCTAGGCAGCAGCCTGAAAGCTTCAAGACATTCTTGAGGTGGCTCATCTGCGACGCTATGCCTATGTCACGGATAATATTCAATGATTTTTGAACTAGGAGAGAATTATGAGTTAACTATGACACAATAGGGAGAATAGCGTGCACTTTCATCTAAAAATAAGTGGGATTTTGTATGTCTCTCAAAGAATATATTAACTTCATTTATATTTTTCAAGTTTTCCCATAATTTCATTTTTCTAAAAGAAAAAGGTCTTTTTTCACAGGAAAAAGTTATCTAATGCATGACTAGCTAAGTTTCAAATAGATCCACAAATTTTGAAAATCTTTTCATAAGTCCTTATCTTTTAAATCCATTAATGATTTCTAATGGGAAATGGGTATAATGGTAATGCAATATGTGCATTAGAGTATTGTTTTATCACTCATTTATCACCTCCTATATTGATACTTAGTTGACATACTAAATTAACAAACTTTTTTCATTCTTTTCTCTTCGTTTAAAATGTTAATTAAGCATCCATATAAAAATTGATACATAGGTGATGAAAATAAAGTGACATATCACATTTCTCACGTGGATTATATACTTTGGAATGTGACCGTTTAGTTCTTTTATGTATATTTATTTTATTAATGAAACTTCTTCTGACAAAACCAAAAGAATGTGACCATTTGAATCAGACGATGATACTATTTTTTTTTTCTTTTTGAGTAATGCTAGTTGTCACCTCATTTTTATTACTTAAATATCACCTGGACGAGTATACTTAGTTGATATGCTTATAACTTAAGATTTTTTTTTAATTCTTTCTCTTCTTTTAACATGCTAACTAAGTAAACACATAGCAAGTGTTACTTGGGCGATAAAAATAGAGAGACACTTAGCATTACCTTTTTTTTTTTTTTTAATTGGCCAAAAATCATTAGTGCCATGACGATGAATGAAGCGACGAATTCTGGAGTTTCCCATATGATACTGCTTCAATGGAGCTACTACGTAGTATTCATTGAGAAAATTGACGAAATTGTAAAATCAATTCCCAGACACCAATAAAATATAGTTCTTTTTCAGCTTGTCTTTTTCATCTGTTATTACAATTATTTTGCTAACTGCGCCCCCTAGGCTCCTATGGGTCTCATGAGAAAATTTTCATCATACTTTAAGCCAAAACTACCGGAGGAATAAAATTTTTTACGGAACGGTAGTGAATTGCAGGCGGAGCTTATTGCATTTTCCAGTAGAGGGTATGATGTTCTCATCCGTAGCTTCACTGCCAAAGAGCTAGTCAAGGCAACATAGCGCTGCCTTATCGGATTCCACGGACACTAAACTAACCATTTGTGGACAATATCAAGTATGAGATAGGGAAAAAGATGTCCATGCGCTGTAGTACTCTGAAGGAATTGAAGGCCATTCATTTGACTTTCTTGTTGGGAGATGAGTATGCATCTATGTCATTTTTGACTTGTCATGCCAAACATTGACAAGTCTCTTGGAAGATGTGATATCCTACCCAACTGCGACTTCTATATTCAATTTATAATTAATTGAATTTATTATTATGGTCAATAATAATTCAAACATTTTACTTCCGTTAATTAGGCTTTTATGTGTTGGGAATGCCAGCTAGCTGCTTGCGTCTTTCCTGCAAGGTGCCTTATGACTTATGAGAACTGGACAATTCCTTTTAAGATCTTGCTGGAATACATTGCATTTCATCACCTCTAAACCATGCAGTCCTTAAAAATCAAAGAATACCGACCACGTTAGATTTCAGTTGTCAGGGGCGAATTTAAAAATTTTCTCATTGGAGACTAAATAATTTTTTTGAATTAAAAATACATAGAAATTTATTTATTTTTTTTTTTAAATCATAAAATTTTTAATGTTATTCTGTCAGCCCCGCTGGCCCTTATCTACATCCGCCACTGTCGGTTGCCATACGTTCTTCATGTTGCTTAAGTTGTTGATGGTTCCAACATTCTGAATTACTCTGATTTTGCTAACGGTGCCTCCTAGGCTCCTTTGGGTCTCATGAGAAGAATTTCATCATACTTTAAGCCAAAACTACAGGAGGAAGAAATTTTTTTACGGAACGGTAGTGAATTGCAGACGGAGCTTATTGCATTTTCCAGTAGAGGGTATGATATTCTCATCCGTAGCTTCACTGCCAAAGAGCTAGTCAAGGCAACAAGAAGCTTTTCTGAGCGTATTTTCGACAATGGTATGACAGCCATGTTCAGAGGCCACTTAGAAGGTCGCCAAATCCTGGTAACTAACAATTGGAGAGGCAGAAGATATGTCTTTCATGATAAAGCTGTCCGTGATATAGTGATTTCTTCACATATGTGCTACCTCAAGAATGTGTTGAAGCTCGTAGGCAGCTGCCTCGAATTCGAATCTCCGGCACTTGTATATGAATATGTCGAAGGTACACTTCTATCTGATTATTTATTGAACCCCAACAGTGACAACAAGTTATTATTATCTCGGAGAAGTAGAATAAAAATTGCAAGCGATATTGCCAGCACAATTCTTTATCTCCATACTGCTTTTCCAACGCCTGTAATTTATAGGGACATAAATCCATCCAATATGATCGTAGATAAATATGGGGTCGTGAAATTGTTTGATTTCGCTCTCTGTATATCGCTTCCTCCTGGAGAATTGAGTGTGGAAACTGACGTAAGAGGAACATTTGGGTTTGCAGACCCTGAGTACATCGACTCGGGCATTGTTACGGAGAAATCTAATTTCGGTATATTTTTGCTCATTCTGCTAACTGGGAAAACTGCGGTTTGGAAGGATCATGAAGGCAAAAGGATGGTTTTGTTGAAGGATGATGTTAAATATTATCCTAATAATCATCAATATGATCAACTTACAGACCCAAGAATATTGGAAGAGGAAGGAGGAGTTGGTAATGAAAATCTACTTCTATCTAATTTCCTGGATCTTGCTTTGACGTGCACACGAGACAGTGGAGAGGAAAGGCCAGATATAATTGATGTTACAAAACAATTCCGCCTCATGGAGAAGCACATTCGTAATAGTTTGCCAAGTATCAATTAATTCTTGATTTTTTGTCTCTTTTCCTATTTTTGCTATTTTGAATCCGTATAATTTAGAAAAAAAGATTTAATCTCTCTGTATATATACTTTGTTAAGAAGACGAGTGCAACTAGAAATGCTATAATTATATGTAAGGAAAGGCTTAATATGAAGTTCTGGTGCTAGAGGAATCTGATTATCACTGTTGTCATCATACTTATTTGATCGGCATTTGCTTTCAGTGTCCGAGTGACGAAAGGTTCTTTTCGTTTTATAGCTTAATGTTTTCATCAGATTTTAGTTTGTTCAAGAGTATGATACTGTAATCATGGAGCTACTAAGTAATTTCTATGTGTTAAGTTACCACCCCATCTAAAAGGTTAAACTATTAGAGAGATGTTTATTATATTATTTATTATCTTCAACACGCCCCCGTAAGTGCAGGCGGAGTTAATTTTTTTGAACCTTGCACTTGGACAATTTTTAAATGGATGGCGATGAGTTTTGAACCTAAGACCTTTTGGTACCTAGGCTCTGATACCATGTTAAGTTACCACATCATCTAAAAACTTAAGTTGTTAGAGAATGGTTTATTATATTATTTATTATCTTCAACACTACGAGATGATTGACAAAGTTATAAAACCATCTCCAAATACCAAGACAATAATCAAATTTCAACTTGTCTTGTTCATCTTTTATGAGAAAGCTGAGTAAGTTTGATTAAGACAACTATTAAGCAAAAATAACCCGTATTCTTTTTTAATAGAATTTATAGGAGTTTTACACGTCACAAGTACTTTATAAATGTGTTTCGACATGACCCCTTCATAATGCTGCTTTAATTATATTTAAATTTTTTTTCTATCAGTCCAAACTAATATAAATCCATAAAAAAAAAAGTAAACTTTATATATGTATAACCCATTTTGTGTGAAAAGCTAAAATTGATCTGGACTAGTTAAATAACAATTCCTCATTTTTTATTTGGGTTTTGACCTTTTTGGATTCCACTAATCCAAATCTAAGTATGTGAGTGCAAATAGAGGTCCTACCTCACAATTCATGGACGATATATGGCTCCATTAGTGCATACTGGACTTGTAAAGAGAAAAAGTGACACGCGCCTTGGAAGAAGTTTAACTTGAATTGTCAGTTAGCTGCTTGGATCTTTCTTACAACGTGCCTTTAGGCCAAGTCCAACAGTTTTCTTATATTTTTCTCTACATGTAGAGAATTTGGATTATTTCTCTACATTAAGGATTCTATATTTTAATTTTACTCCAATAGTTTCTCTATTTTAAAAACTCTGTATTTTTGTTTACTCCACATGTAGAGATATGGAGATAAGTTTAGAGAATTGTTATTGTATCTCCACAGAGATAGTGACATTTAGATGTAAGGATTCTTTACATGTAGGGGGATAGGTATAACAAAACTGTTAGAGACCAAAATCTCCAATAACTTCTCTACATATAGAGAATTTGGTACATTAAGGCACTTATTGGAGATGACAGATGACCTAAGGTCATCTCTAATAGATGATCTAAAGTGACTTCTTACCTCATATATATGGAGGGGATTGGTGAATTTTGCTCCAAGAGATCCCTTGTCCCATCACTAATTAATTGTTTGCCAAGTATTAGATCTTAGTTTTGTCTCTTTTTCTAATTTCTATTTTGAAATTTTGTTTTTTTGGCTAGGCCAGTAAGAGAATTCATTCAACGTCAAAAACCTTGTTACAGAAAAAACAAAAACCTACACAAAATCCTGCAACTATTCAAGTATTGCACTAATTTTTCAGAAAGTACAAAGGGTTCGATTACTATAGGTATTCTTAAATTTACTACTCGAGAGCATTTTCAATCTAACTATCTCTTCAATCTTAGCAACAAGTTGATCTTCCGTTGAGGCTTCATTGCCAAAGAGTCTACAATTGCGTTCCTTCCAAAGATGGTAGATACAAGCAGGGAAAACGATTTTGAGAATGGTAGCTTTGACAGTCTTCTTCTTGCAACTTTTAATGATAAAGTGGAGAATGTGATCCTAGCGGATACTTCCAACTGTGGTCATTGCAAACTTTATACACCGTCTCCAAACTCTTCTACTGAATGTGTCTATTCTGAATTTGTTTGTGAGGTAACTTGGTTTGAAGAAGCCTTGTATTTTTTTAGTGTTAAATGTTACTGGCTTTAGCTTATAAGAGCATACGTACGTATACTGTTTTGAACTTGAGCTGCGAGGATTGGTGATGCGAGTGTTTAATTGGTGTTGTTGTGAAGCTATACGTATTTGTATAAATTTTATTTTATTTACTTGTTTGAGCCGGTGATAATTCAATATTTGATATATAAGCTATACAATGTATGTATTTTTAAAGTATTTTTAAGGCTAAAATATCAATTTACTCCCTCTTTATTTTCTTGCCTCTTACCCACTCAGAATGCCTAATACATATTATCTTGTGCTAGAAGGCTACAAAAAAGCTATCATAAAGTTTCGTTCTTCTTTCCATCGTTGACCCTATCTATGTTTCTATAATAGTCCAACAACACACTCATTCTTTAGCTTTAGAAAGACTCTTGAATCCCACGATACCATTATGAGCTTAGTATATACGAGTGTTTATTCTGTGAAATACCTCGAATTTCAAATCATTCACTTGTTTTAACTACTAATGCTATAGATGTGGGAACGTCAATTCCCTTCTCGTGGGCTTTTGAGAAGTGGGAGAAATTGTTAGAATTCTATGGTAGAGTTTTGGGAGCCAGAATGCATGCTAGTTTCAAAAGTTTTCCTCAGAACGCGAGCCTTGAGGCTTTCATCGAAACAAAGAGAAAGGTTGACTAGTGTTTTTTTTCTATGTTAGCTAGGTGAAAAGTTTACTTGACTATAAATAGATTAGTAATAATAAGGAAGAGCTACATCAAATTATTCACATATAATACCCAACAGTTGAGTGGTACGGTCACGTAGGGGGCCTGTTATAATAAAAGGTTTTGAGTTCGAATAATGATTTTAGGCTTGTATGTGTTTAAAGTTGAAAATTAACTCTAGGAATGTGGAAAGTCAACTTTGGATACCATCCTAGACTCGATCGATAATTATTTCTGCATACTTTCTTCCAAGTAAGTTTTATTATTTCTTATATTCTAAAAACTAATCTTGTATTTTTTAAAAAGTTTCTCAATACACATAAGTTATACAATCAACACTAATTTTCTAACATAATTGAACTTTGAGGTCCTTATATGAGAAACTTCCAGGCCTCTTACCATAGCACACGCCAAAGATTTGACTCATACAAACAGATTTTATTAAGTGATATCTTCACCTAAGAATTTAAATTGTTCAAAAGAGAGTTTATAAATATATTTATTTATTGTTTTCAACACGACCCCTCCCCTACAAGCAAGATTTATTTTGTTTTTTCAGAACTTTGTGTGTGGATATATAGTTTAATGGTTTAAAAATAGTTTGGTAGCCTAAGTTCCAATACCATGTAAGTAATTATCTCATCTAAGTAATTATCTCATCTAAATATTGAAATAGGAAATTGCTCGAAAACAGCCATCGTATCATCCACGCAAAAATTTACACGAAAATAATATTATTGCCACTTGTCCATGATATCATTCCGGCTAATTGCTTGGATCTTTCCTGCAACGTGACAAAAATGGGCTATATAAATTTTGACATTCTTGCTGGAATACATTGCAATTCTTCAAATTTCATCACGTTCTTCTGTTGTTCAATTAGTTGATGGTTTTAATTAACTTATGAATTACCCCAATTTTGCTAACTGCATCTCCTCTATGGGTCTCGTCAGAAGAATTTTGTCATTATTTAAGCCAAAAAAAGAGGAGGAAGAAGAAAAGGCAAAGCACTTTTTACAGAACGGTGGTGAGTTACTAGTGGAGCTAATTGCATTTTCCAATGGACGGTATGATATTCCCATTCGTAGCTTCGCTGCCAAAGAGTTAGGCAAAGCAACAAACGACTTTTCTGAGCGTGTTTTCGCCAATGATATGAGATTTATGTCCAGGGGTCTTTTAGATGGGCGTCAAATCTTAGTTAACAATTGGTCAGGTAAGTTTTTTAAAACTTATAATTTGCCTCGTGATTTGGCAATCCGTGATATAGTGATTACTTCACAAATGAGTCACCTCAAAAATGTCTTGAAGTTCGTAGGCTGCTGCCTCGAGTTTGAATCTCCTACTTTTGTGTATGAATATGCTAAAGGTAGACTTCTATCTTTTTTGTTAGTCTCCGAAAGTAATAACAACGCTTTATTATCTTGGAGAAGAAGATTAAAAATTGCAAGCGATATTGCCAGAACAGTTCTTTATCTACATATTGCATTTCCAACACCTGTAATTTATAGGGACCTAAAGCCGTCCAAAGTGATCATAGATCAACATGGGGTCGCTAAATTGTTTGACTTCTCTCTCTCTATATCGCTTCCTCCCGGAGAATTGCGTGTGGAAGATGATGTAACAGGGACGTTTGGGTTTCTCGATCCTGAGTACCATGTGTCGAACTTTGTTACTCAGAAAAGTGATGTCTACAGCTTCGGCGTGTTTTTGCTTGTACTGCTAACTGGGAAATCTGCGTTTTATAAGAATCATGAAAAGTTTTATGTGGTTGAATATGTTAAACATTATATTGATAATCATCAATATAACGAATTTATAGACCCGAAAATATGGGAAGAGGTACGGGGAGTTGGTAATGATAATCTAGTACTTCTATCTTTCCTGGATCTTGCTTTGATGTGCACACAAGATAACGGAGAAGAAAGACCAGAAATGATTGATGTTGCAAAACAACTCCAACAGATGGAAAAGAGCATCCGTAATCGTTTGCCGAGTATTAGTTCTTAAATTTTTGTCTATTTTTAATTTGTATATTTTGGAAACAATTTTATGTCTCTATACACTGATTTGAAGACGAGTGCAACTAGAAATGCTACAGTTATATATGTAAGGAAAGGGTCAATTTGAAGTTCATGTTGTTTGAGTGGAATGTGTTCTTCAGTAACAATACCCCTAATTATATGTTAAAAGATTTTCTCTTTTTTTTTTTCAAAAAAAAATTATATGCAAGAATAGAAGTATGTCTTTTTGTATAAGAGAGTACTATAATATTATAATATGGTAACATTTTTCCCAAGTGAAAGCAATTTAATTCCAGAGTTGGTCCTCCACTAATCTATTCATATTATCAGCTCAAAGATTGCATATAGTATGATTGTTGATATTGATCCTAGACCCTGAATTTGTTCTTTCAGGGTTTGTAACGAAGAGTTGAGAAAATATTTTGGTTAAAATAACTTCAGATTAGAAATTATAACTTATATTATTTTGACCTCTAGACGATATATTATTATACACGGCACATAAAAGCTCTTCATAAAATGACTAAGAAATAATGTTAAGTGATCATATAACAAGGATATAGATCTTAAAACATCGAAAGAGTTTTGTCTCTGGTATATAAATTCTACTGTAAAATATGAAGACTTCCACATTCCACCATTGGATCTGCCCTTGTCGGGGTGTATAGTGAGTGTACGAAGGGCAATGACATATACTCTTTTGAGGGAAGTACTGATGTATGTGAACTGTGTGTGTTTGTGTTGTGTGTATGTGTAAGGAAGAAGAAGGTGAAGAGAAAGAAAAAGAGAAAAGGGTAAATAGCATATTACCCCCCTGTATTTTATTAAAAATGTATAATACTCCCCTGTATTTTAAAAATTAGTTAATTACCCCCTATGTTTTACTAAAAGTGCACAATACCCCTCTGTGTTTTAAAAATTAGCTGATTACCCCAATTGTGTTTTATAAAAGTAGCTAATTACTCCCCTGTGCTTTTTAAAAATTAGCGCATTTGTTAAAAAATATAAGGGGACAATTAGCTACTTTTATAAAATACAAGGGGATAATCAGCTACTTTTAGCAAATTACAGGGGTTAATTAGCTAATTTTTAAAACACAGGGAGATATTGTGCACTTTTAACAAAACACAAGGGCGTAATCAACTAATTTTTAAAACACAGAGGGGTATTGTGCATTTTTACCAAAACACAGGTGGGTAATACGTTATTTACCCAAGAGAAAAAAAATTAATTTTAATGTTTTAATATTAAATTTATAAATTCATGGTCAAAAGGGCACATTTGGAATTTTGATTGATTAGTTGAGGGCATAATAGGCATTTTACATAAATAGTAACAATTTCCATCCATTTTTAATAGAAAGGACTATTTGCGCCACTTTTTACAAATATTAGAGACTAGTTATACTACTTTTGTAATATTGTGGACTAAATGGACATAACTAGCTAACAATGAGGACTAATAGTAAAATTTTCCCTACAAAAAACCACCTATTGCTAGACGAAAGTGTCATTACTCTCCTACGATGTCAAAATTAAGAGAGAGAAAAGAAATTAAGAAGAGAGAGAGAAAAAAAAAAGAAAAATTAAAATATTGTATAGTTGGCATGTCATGTAGGGCTCCACGTATGAAGTAATAAAAAGGTGATGTAAAAAGAGGTGAATATCATGTCTACAAAGCTACTCCGATCCAATTGTGTTTTTTATACCTTCATCGTTGAGGTCTGAGTCTTTGTTGGAGACTCTAACTGTTTGCCTCCGCTTTGGGTCGCATGTCCCTCTATGCGTTTGTTTGTTAGCTGTTTTTTTGACAGCTACGGTGGGTTGTTCGTGGACTTACTGTTGGTTGTTGGGTTTTCTTGCTGTTGTTTTGGCCGTTGGGAGGTTGTTTGTTGTCATCTACATTTGCTGCTTGCTCCTCGTCGAAGTTTCGCTGTTGTCCAACTCCCATGCTTATCCTTATCTCTTTGGACATGGTACTCTTCATGTGGTTATTGTGCTGCTTACTGTTGTTTTTTACTTTTATCGTTTGTTTTCATTAGTCTTTTGGGTTGTATTTTATCTTGTTTCCTTGGCTCTTGTTGGTTAAGGATGGGCCCACTCTTTTGTATTTATGTTTGTTAGTTAATAATATTATCATCTTGACAAAAAAAAAAAAGGAAAAAAAACAATTCTTAAGCAATCCATGGACGATGATGATGATCTGAAATTACATGAATTATCGATGATGATATGCAATATATTCCAGCAAGATCTTAAAATGCGTTGTTCAATTCTTATATAACCCATTTTTAGTCAACGAAGCATAAAGCTACATTGGAGGAAAGATCCGAGCAACTAGCTGGAATTATGTTACGGCCTTACGGGCAATATTGAGTGGCACTAATATTCGTTTCATGGAAATCATTTGCGTGGATGATGTAATGGACGCTTTAGAGCAATTTCCTATTCAAATCCTTTTGTACGAGTCAATTAGTTTCCATTACAAGGCAGATCGATATTGCTGCTAACTAAGGATCGCTTGCTCTCATAGGGTATGACTGGGGATAGTATTTATAAGGTGTGTAGTATTATTGTGGAGGATAGGGACCATTTGTTCTTCTCATGTGGCATGAGTCAAAGGATTTGGTCCCGGGGTCTTAATTTGCTTTTTGTTTACTAGACTGTCGCGAATTGAGAAGAGGCGGAGGCCTGGGGTATGCGTTTTTGCAATAGTCTCCAAGTTACAATGGCAAGACTGTTTTTCTGTGGGACTGTGTATACAATCTGGAAAGAGCGTAACCAAAGTATTTGTTGTAATAGGTACGCTACGTAGGAGGATATTGTTATTAGTATTTTCCAGTTTATTAAACTTAGATTATTGATTCAAATGAGAATCGACTAATCAGTAGGAATTGGGGCCTTTGAAAGCATTCTTAGATAGGAGTTTTTTGTACCTTTGTGCTTTTGTGTTTATTGAATTTAATGAGATGAACTTATTTTTCCAGCAAAAAAAAAAAAAAAAATACTTTAGTTAAGATGCCTCGAAGTTTCTTATCCCCTATAAGGATCTCAAAAGTCAAATTTATGGCATATAATCAGATTAGGATCAGTATTCAGTGGACTACGCATTATGAAGTTGTTTGTTATGCGAGTTGCATTGACTTGTAACACTCATAAAGATTACTCGGATTTCTCATAAAAGATTAAAACTTGAAGCTGCAGAATACTTGTACGACTCATTATATTGAAAAAATTTAGCAATTGCTTGCCAGCCTTCTTCAGACTTTTGAGGAAATAGACTTTGACTTATTGCAGGGAGAAATATTGGCTCCTATTGTGCGTTGATGATGTGCAAGGACCAAGCCCATGGAAGTTATATGGAAGCATTTATGCTGTAAAGTGGTGATTGGTAAGATAGAATGAATTGAGAATTGAATGATATTTTCAATTTTTTTCTGATTTTCAAGCTTCAAATGAGGTAATAAATTTGAGAATTTTATTTTTGACATGTTGTTCGGAATAAATGAATTCTATAAAATTTTGCGGAATTCATTTGCAATCCAACTTTTTGGGTTTGAAAAAATAAAAATTCAAGATTTGTAAATCTTAGATTTACTCAAACTTTACCCAAATTCTTGTTCAAGAGGTGAAATTTAAAATTCTAAACTATCAAATTAGTTGCTCGTTTTTTAAAAATTAAATTACCTCTAAATTAGAATTTAAAATTCTAAAATTGAATATTAAATCACAAATAAATTCAAAACGAAGACTTACATGTTATAGGCCAAAAGGTTTGCAAAACAAATGCAAAAGGAATACAAGAAATTCATTGAATATTAGAAAATTCAGCGAACACTAGAAATCTATAGAAAAGCATAAATACAGAAAATTTGGAGTAAGATTGAGGTTTAAATTTGATTTAGTTTACTTAAGACTTTAATCGCCCACCTATAGTGCTTACGGTTTCTAGTGCAAGTATTATAGGATACAACAATTTTTGCCTTATAATAGTAGTGTTCTAAATCACAAGACATGACAAACCTAATCGTGATCAAACCTAATGATTTATACAATTGACTTTATTTTTCTCATATGAAACAAACATACTGCTCAATTCTTTATTTCTCCAAGGTGATCCTTGACCTGTATCATTAAATTTCTCATTAATCACATATTTGAATTTGACTTGTAAATATTCTATGCTTGTCCACTCGTAAAAATGAACATATATTTACCCAGTTCAACCTATTTAAAAGTGTAGGACCCATTTAAATATTAAGTTAAAAAGCATATTCATGACCAAATTCTAACAATCCCTTACATGAATAGAAATTAACTTGTCAAAGTGCAGAAAACCATGCAGACATAAGAGAGAGTTCAAGATATTATTATTATTATTATTATTATTATTATTATTATTATATCATTATAATCAGTAGGGAGAGGGCATGTTGGCTTGATAAAAACTAGGTTTTTGAAGCAAAACCTACACCGACAAAAAATAAAGGAAATGACATGTTTAAATTAAGAATTCAAAGAAAAAAAAACTAGTAGGTGAGAGTACGTTATCTGCCTTCTCGTGTGAAATAATCCATATTAAAAGTCTCCAAAAAAAGATCTAGAAAAAGAATAGCCCGAACCCCAAAAATATCAGACCATCTGTAATGGCTCATCCCTAGTGCCTTTGAACGAACTTCAAGGCCTCTCTCAGTTTGAATTGTCAACCAGCTCTATTGACTGTGAGTCATAAAAGTGCATATTTTAACGAAACTGTTCAAGAGACGCAACGCATCAAGAGTGGTGGTTTAGGGAAAAAGGTGTCGTCCTTAATAATAATAATAATAGTAATTTTTATTCTAATAATGATAATTATTATGATATGATTATTATTATTATCATTAGATTATTCGTATAATTATTATGACTTTCTATAGGACCTATTTTACTGACGAGATTCATCATTACTTTAGCTATTTTGGCCTACCTGCCATCCATACCAGAATAAATAGAGCTTTTAAATTTTTTTCTAGAAATATGAACAAATGGAAGTTTAACTTCGAAAAAAACAGTTCATGAAGCCTCTCGGGATTCAGACCCCCAACACCATGGTTTGTAGTCATGTGCTCTAATCCAAGTTACAGGCCCCACCTTATCTCGAATTATTCATAGATAAAGAGATGTCAAAGGGGCTTCTCACTTCCCAAACGAATCCTCCTACATCTGTATATAAAAGATGGTTTATCAAGTGAATCACTATATCAATACCATTCGATCTAAGCTCTTGCAATTAGAATAAGTTCGGTAGCAGATTGATATTATTATAATAATTATATATTATCATTATAATAATAATTTTATTATTATTGTATTTATAGTTATTATAATGATATAATTATAATGACAATGATTATGATATAATTATAATTGTTATTATTATAATTATCATTAATAATTATTGTTATCATAATTTTTGGTTATTTTTATCATTATTATAACGATAGTTATTATTATGATATTATTAATATAATAATAATAGCTACCATTATCATAATAAAATAATAATTATTACCTTTACTATTAATATTATATAATAATGACACTATTATTATATATTATTTTATTATGGTAATGAAAGATAATTTTACTATTATAAGTATTATATTAATAATAATTATAATTCATTATCAGTATTATAATAATAATTATTTTTAAAATTATATAACTATTGTTATTATTAATATTATAGTATAATATAATTAGTTGTTATTATAATAACAATAATGATTGTTTTTAATATTATAATAATAATATTATTATTATTATTATTATAGATGTTACTATTATTAATAATGATAATTATGATTATTATTAATATTATTATTTTTATAATTATCAAAACAATAATTATTATTATAATAATTGCCATTATTGTTGTTGTTGTTGTACTGATTTGAGAAATAAAAGGGTATGTTTGTAAAATATTATGTTTTGATAAGCTATTTTGGTCATTTGATAAATAAGTTTATTATGGGAATGGACTAATCCATGTATTTGCTCTGTAATAGCTAATCTCATGTATGGGGAAGTGGGATTTATAACTTGCGAATGAGATTCCTAAATTAATTCCCTGATACCAAGCATGGGATTTGAAATATAGTTGAAAATGTTATTTCATTCATAACATATTCTAGTGTAGCAATCACTACCTAATTATATTGTTTTTAACTTGAACGAAATTTCTAGTTGAGTGATAATATTCAATGATTTTTGAACTAGGAGAGAATTATGAGTCTATGACACAATAGGGAGAATAGCGTGCATTTTCATCTAAAAATAAGTGGGGGTTTGTATGTCTCCCAAAGAATATATTAACTTCATTTATCTTTTTCAAGTTTTCCCATAATGTCATTTTTCTAAAAGAAAAAGGTCTTTTTTCACAGGAAAAAGTTATCTAATGCATGACTAGCTAAGTTTCAAGTAGATCCACAAATTTTGAAAATGTTTTCATAAGTCCTTATCTTTTAAATCCATTAATGATTTCCAACGGGAAAGGGGTATAATGGTAATGCATTATGTGCATTAGAGTATTGCTTAATTATCCATTTATCACATCTTATATGGATGCTTAGTTGACACACTAAATTAACAAACTTTTTTCATTCTTCTCTCTATGTTTGGAATGTCAATTAAGCATCCACATAAGAGGTGATACATATGTGGTGAAAATAAAGTGACATATAATATTTCTCATGTGGATTATATACTTTGGAATGTGATTGTTTAGTTCTTTTATGTATATTTATTTTATTAATGAAACTTCTTCTGACAAAAACAAAAGAATGTGACCATTTGAATCAGACGATCACACTATTTTTTTTTCTTTTGTGAGTAATTCTAGTTGTCACCTCATTTTTATTATCTAAATATCATCTGTGACGAGTATGCTTAGTTAACATGCTTATAACTTAAGAATTTTTTTTTGATTTTTCTCTTCTTTTAACATGCCAACTAAGTAAACAAGTGTTATTTGGGTGATAAAAATAGAGTGACACTTAGCATTACCCTTTTTTTTAATTGGCCAAAAATCAGTAGTGCCATGACGATGAATGAAGCGACGAATTCTGGAGTTTCCCATATGTACTGTTTCAATGGAGCTACTAAGTAGTATTCATTGAGAAAATTGGAGAGGCAGAAGATATGTCTATCATGATAAAGCTATCTTTGATATAGTGATTTCTTCACATATGTGCTACCTCAAGAATGTGTTGAAGCTCGTAGGCTGCTGCCTCGAATTCGAATCTCCGGCACTTGTATATGAATATATCGAAGGTACACTTCTATCTGATTATTTGTTGAACCCCAACAGTGACAAGTTATTATTATCTTGGAGAAGTAGAATAAAAATTGCAAGCGATATTGCCAGCGCAATTCTTTATCTCCATACTGCTTTTCCAACGCCTGTAATTTATAGGGACATGAATCCATCCAATATGATCGTAGATAAATATAGGGTCGTGCACTTCTACAAATCCTCTTGGGACGTGGTTGGAGCCAGTGTTTGTGAATTAGTCAGATCATCACTTCAGTCAGGTACCATTTTGAAAGAAATTAATGCTACTGTTCTCTCACTGATTCCGAAAGTTTCTAACCCTTCTAAAGTTCAAGACTTTAGACCCATCTCTTGTTGCAACGTCTTGTACAAGTGTATTTCTAAGGTTGTTGCTAATCGGCTAAGACCTACTCTTGATTTGATCATATCTAAGAATCAGTCAGCTTTCATACCAGGGAGGAAAATTGTTGATAATGTACTGATTGCTTAGTAGATTGTGAGAAGCTATAGCAGGAAGCATATTAGCCCGCGATGCATTATGAAGTTGGATATTATGAAGGCTTATGACTCCATTAACTGGTCATTCATTTTGAAATGCTTACATGCTTTGAACTATCCACAACAGTTCATCATTTGGGTTAAGATTTGCATCACCACGCCATCGTACTCAATCATGATCAATGGTCAGATGGAAGGGTTCTTTAAAGGTAAACAGGGGCTTAGACAAGGGGATCCAATCTCCCCTTATCTGCCACCCCAAATGCAAAAAAGTCAAACTGAATCACCTTGCCTTTGCTGATGACCTGTTAATCTTCGCGAAAGCTCAACCAAGTTCAATTGTTCTCATCAAGAAAGCTCTGCTCATCTTTTCAAAGCTCTCAGGACTACATATTAGCTCCGTTAAGAGTGAAATTTTTATCACTGGTTGTTCAGATGGCTTTAGAGCTCACATCAGTCATCTCATTGGTATCAAAGAGGGAAAACTTCCTATCAAATATCTCGCTCTTCCTCTTGTTACAGCCGAACTCAACAAACAAGCCTGTTGCTCTTTAACTTCGAAGATCACTGCCAAAGTTGATCACTGGACAGTGAAATACCTTTCTTATGCAGGTAAGGTTCAGCTTATTAACATTGCTCTCCATAGCTTTACCTACTATTGGTGTAATGTTTTTGTTATTCCTAAGGGAGTAATTAAAGACATTGAAAGGAGGTTAGAGGCTTTCCTTTGGAATAATGGTGGGGATAGTGCTAAGGGAGCCTAAGTTGCGTGGAATGATGTTTGTCGACCCAAAGAAGAAGGAGGATTGGGTATTCGTAGACTTCTGGATGTCAACAAAGTAGCTATGTTGAAACTTTTCTGGCATACCTATACAGAGAAGCAATCTCTTTGGGGCTATTGGGTCAACACTATTTTCTTGGATAAACAAAGCATATGGAGCATTGATATTCCTAACCTTGCGCCTCACAATTTATTAAGCACATTGTTGGTGACGGGAGTAACACCTTTGTTTTGTGGGATAGTTGGCTGCCTTGTGGAAGAATTTCAGACTTTATGAGGCTTCACAATATTAACATCCTTACTCGTCTCATAAATCTGAAAGTGGCTGAATGTTGTTGGGCCCGAACCTCCCACATGATCAATTTGAAATATCAGATAATAACGACAAATAAAAAAAAAATATGGGACACAGATATTTAACGTGGAAAACCCCCTATTAAGAAGGTAAAAAATCACGGGACAAACCGACAGAAAATCCACTATATGAAAATAGTACAAGATTTAATACTCAAGTTTTTGTCCAAACTTGAGTTCCCTCAAATACAAAAATATCTCACTTTTTCTTTGAAGTGAACCTAGTCCTATTTCTAGAACTACTCATATTTGAGTAATACAAGATAAAAGACCCTTATAGAAAAATACATCACAACTCTACCATAGTTGTGAAATAACCAGGAGATTAATTCCTCACAATAATCTCTCTATTTTTCTCTCTATTTTCTCTCTCTATTTTTCTTCTCTGTCTGTACAAATTTACAACTTCTCACCATCCCCTATTTATAGAAGCTGGGGTGGTAAGAGATTGTTATCAAATTGATAACCTGGAAGGTTATCAATTTGATAACAATCACTGCTATCAAGCTGTGAATGTTGTCAAAAGCAATTTGACAACATTCTTCCCTTTTTTTCTTTATTTGGAAACTTGGCCATTTGGCCACTTGGGGATGAACCCCACCAATCACCCCCTCCAAACCCAAAGGAGATGAATAACAGCTTCACAAGTTCAGCCCGGCCTGCTTGATGCAGGACTCAAATTTATTTCTGGGAAGTGTTTTGGTCAGCACATCAGTAACATTTTTGTCTGTATGGATCTTCTGCAGCTTCAACAGCTCATCTACTATCACCGATCTCAGCCAGTGATATCGCACATCAATATGTTTAGTGCGTGCATGGTATATGGTATTTTTGCTAAGGTCAATTGCACTTTGACTGTCATAAAATACCACATACTTTTCTTGTTTGAGACCTAACTCTTGAATAAACCGCTTCATCCACAACATTTCTTTGCCTTCTTCTGTAGCAGCAATGTATTCAGCTTCTGTGGTGGATAATGCAACACACTTCTGCAGCTTAGACTGCCATGAGACTACTCCCTCTGCAAAAGTGAAAATATATCCTGATATAGATTTTCTGCCATCAAGATTTCCTGCCATGTCGGCATCAGTGTATCCTTCAAGAATTGGTTCTTTGCCCCCCAAAAGTTAAACATGACTTTGAGGTTCCTCTGAGATATTTGAAAATCCATTTCACTGCTTCCCAATGAGACTTTCTTGGATTTGATAGGAATCTACTTATGACTTCGACTGCGTGAGCAATATTAGGCCTGGTACAAATCATTGCATACATCAAGCTTCCTACTGCTGAAGAATAAGGTATTTTTGCGATATGTCCCTTTTCTTCCTCAGTGGATGGACAAGATTGCTTTGTCAATTTGAAGTGACTAGCAAGAGGTGTGCTAACTAGCTTAGCTTCTTTTATATTGAATCTCTCCAGCACTTGCTCAATATACTTTTTCTGTGATAGCCACACCTTACCAGCCTTTCGATCACGGATAATCTCTATGCCTAATATCTGTTTTGCTGGTCCTAAATCCTTCATGTCAAAGGATTTAGACAAATCCTCCTTGAGCTTTTGAATTATTCCTGGATCTTGTCCCACAATTAACATTTCATCAACATAAAGTAATAAGACGATAAAGTTACCACCAGTGAATTGTTTGATGTATACACAATGATCTCCTTCCGTCATCTTGTAATTTTGACTCACCATGAATGAGTCAAATTTCTTGTACTATTGCCTTGGCGCTTGTTTCAAGCCATGTAGACCTTCTTTAATTTACAAATCATGTGCTCTCTATTTTTTACATTGAAACCTTCTGGTTGTTCAATGTAAATTTCTTCTTACAAATCTCCGTGCAAGAATGTTGTCTTTACATCAAGCTACTCCAGTTCTAGATTTTGACTTGCAGCTAATCCTAAGATAGTTCCTATAGAGCACATTTTAACAATGGGAGAAAAAATTTCATCAAAGTCTATACCTTTCTTTTGGCTAAATCATTTCACTACAAGACGAGCTTTGTATTTGATTATTTTATCTCCATCTTTCTTCAACATGAACACCCATTTATTTTCCCGGGTTCTCTTTTCTTCAGGAAGTTTAATCAGCTCGTACGTCTTATTTTTCAACAATGAACTCATCTTCTCTTTCATTGTATCTAGCCATTGGGTCTTCTCCTTGTGAGTTAAAAACTTATTGGAAGTCATCTGGCTCTCCTTCATTAGTGACTAAAATATAATTATAACTTGAGTACCTGGTTGATGGTTGTCTTTCTCGTGAAGACCTTCTCAATTGAGACTCTGCATTTTTTTGGTTGAGCAGTTTGCTCCCCTTGTTCAACACCCTCTGCATTTTCAGCATCATCATCGCTATCAATGCATCATCAGCCATTGTTGACTCTACAATTGATCCAGGTTCTGTTTGTTCAACATCTTCCCTCCTTGTGGTATGATTTGTTGGGGAAGATACCGGTGTTGTATCTGAAACACCTCTATCTGCATGAGTGTTTGGTTTAGCTTTCTGCCATTCTCCAGTGATCTTATGCTCATAGAAGATAAGGTCTCTGCTTTTGACGACCTTTTTCTTCTCCAGACCCCATACTCTAAATCCAAACTCTTCATCGCCGTATCCTACAAATATGACAGAAGTTGCCTTATCATCAAGTTTGGATCTTTGCTCATTCAGTACATGCATAAAGGCTTTGTATCCAAACACCTTCAAGTGGGAATAAGAGATATCTTTTCCCGACCATACTTTTTCTGGTAAGTCGAAGTTCAAAGGTACCGAAGAAGTCCTGTTGATTAGGTAGCATGTTGTATTGATTACTTTTCCCCAAAATGGTTTTGGTAAGTTAGCCATTTTCAACAAGCAACGAACTTTCTCCATAATGGTACGATTCATCCTTTCAGTTATACCATTATGTTGTGGGGTACCATGTACCGTCTTTTCATGCCTGATTCCGTGCGTGGAGCAATATACCTTAAATTCCCGGGATGAGTATTCTCTACCATTGTCTGAACGAAGACGCTTCAAAGTTTTTCCAGTCTCCCGTTCTACCATAGCATGAAAATGCTTGAAGTATTCAAATACTTGATCTTTTCTTTTCAACAAATACACCCACATTTTACGTGAAGCATCATCAATAAAAGTAACAAAATATCTATTACCACCTAATGACTCCACCTCTATGGGACCACAAACATCAGAGTATACTAACTCTAATTTATTTTCTTTCTGACTTGATTTTCCTTGGAAAGAAACTCTATGATGTTTTCCAAATAAACAATAATCACAAAGGTCTAATGATGTACCTTTGGCTAAGGGAATGAAGGACTTCTTAGCCAAAATTTGTAACCCTTTCTTGCTTATGTGCATCAGCCTTTTACGCCACACATTTGGAGAAGCTTTATCTTCCACAGCATTTAGCTGTCCACTGTACATTTTCATTTGTGTCTTGTACAGTGAGCAACAAATTTTACCTCTTGCAGCCACCAAAGTTCCTTTGGTGAGCTTCCATTGACTGTTGCATGTCTAGTGCTCGTATCCTTCTTTGTCAAGAACACCTGCCGAGATCAAATTAAGGCAAAGATTTGGGATATGTCGGACATCCTTTAACATTATTCTGCAGCCAGCATTTGTTTGAACACAAATATCTCCAACTCCCACAATTTTTTCTTCACGGTTGTTCCCCATTTTCACTGTGCCAAAGTCTCTTGCATTGTAAACTGTGAAAAAATCCCTATTAGGAGTAAAATGGTAAAATGTTGCTGAATCAACAATCCATTCGGTTTGAGAATCAGCAACATGATTATAATCATTTTGTGAGCAAAGTAGTGTCAACTCATCATTTGATGTAGAAACTGCTGCAGCTGTAGAGTTTTCCTCTGCCTTCTTTTGATCTCCTTTGTTTTTCAACAGATTGGAATTTCTCTTAAGGTGACCAATTTTATTGCAATGGTAACACCTTAAATTTCCTCGAGACTTGGATCTCCCTTTGGAGTTGCCTTGTCCTTTAGAATTTTTGTCGGCACTCCTTCCCTGGTTTTTAGTAACAAGGGCTTGTACCTGGTCTAATCCAGAATTTTTCCTCCTCAACTCTTCATTGAACATGCTATCTTTTACCAAGTTCAATTTCAGCTTGTTATCTTGAGATGAATGACTGAGTATTACCACTAGTGTTTCCCAACTGTCTAGTAATGAACTCAAAAGAAATAATGTTTGCAACTCATCATCAATTGTTAGCGCCAGCATTGTAAGTTGATTCATAAAATTCTGAAAACTGTTGAGATGGTCAGCAACAGATTATCCCTCCTTTAATTTGAGATTCACGAGCCTTCTTATGAGGAAAAATTTGTTTCAAGAAGATTTCTCTGATAAATATTTTCCAGATTTTATCAGCTTTCTTCTCTGCAGAGATGTAGTGAAAGACACTCACATCTATCCACTGTCTGATGGTACCGACAGTTTTTCTATTGAGTTTTTCTCATTCTTCCTCTGTCATGGACGATGGCTTCTTTGTATCTCCTTCGATAGGATCGTATAGATCTTTGCAGTACAAAAGATCTTCCATCATCGTCCTCCAAATTTCGTAATTTGTAGTCGTTAATTTCAACATGGAGCTAGAATCAGACTCTATGATTTTTCCCTCTAAAATTCTATATGAACAGTAACTATGCCGTATGTACGGACAACACCGTATATACCGATAATATAGTAATTATCAAAAGTACCATACGTACAGATAATATTATATAAATGAGTAGTATAAAAAGTATGAATAATACTGTATATATGAATAGTATCAATACATACAAAAATAGTACTGTTCAATACTGACCATGCCCTGATACCAGTTGTTGGGCCCAAACCTCACACAGGATCAATTTGAAATATCAAATAATAATGACAAATAAAAGGAAATATGGGACATAGATATTTAACGTAGAAAACCCTCTGTTAAGAAGGTAAAAAACCACGGCACAAACCGACAGAAAATCCACCATATGAAAATAGTACAAGATTTAATACTCAAGTTTTTGTCCAAACTTGAGTTCCTTCAAATACAAAAATATCTCACATTCTCTTTGAAGTGAACCTAGTCCCATTTCTAGAACTACCCGTATTTGAGTAATACAAGAGAAAATACCATTATAGAAAAATACCTGACAACTCTACCCTGGTTGTGAAATAATCCGGAGATTAATTCCTCACAATAATCTCTCTATTTTCTCTCTCTATTTTTCCTCTCTGTCTGTACAAATTTACAACTCTTCACCACCCCCCTATTTATAGAAGTAGGGGTGGAAAGAGATTGTTAATAACAATCACGGCTATCAAGTCGTGAATGTCTTCCCTTTTTTTTCTTTCTTTGACAACTTGCCTATTTGGCCACTTGGAGATTGACCCCACCAAATGTATCAATGGGAATCAGTGGCAATGGCCCAGAGAGTTGGCATTTATTAATGATCTTTCCCCGAGTACACCTTACCCGTAAAGGCATGACCGCATTATGTAGAGGACGAATCATACCAGTAATTTCTCTAACTTCAATACTTGGAATTCTATTCGTGAGTCTTCAGTGAAAATGTAATGGGCTGACCTTATTTGGAATATGATTGCTATTCCAAGACAAAGCTTCTGCTCATGGTTGGCTTGTCTTAACCATCTACCGACTAAACTTCGGCTTCTTTCTTGGGGAGTTACAAATAAGGCTAAGTGCTTATTTTGCTCAGTTGGGTGGGACAGTAGAGATCATTTATTCTTTCAATGCTCCTTCACCCGGAGGATTTGGTTATTCTATGCCAGGAAGCTTAGATGTGGTAACATCAATCTTGATTGGGATCCCCTTCTTGATAAGCTTGCAAATACTTGCAAGAGAAAATGTTTGAGATCAGACCTCATCAGAGTTACATTTTGTGCATGTCTCTATCATATTTGGATCGAATGCAACAATCGAGTCCACAATATGACCGTGAGTACGGAGGCACATATCATTAACAATATTATTTTGGATGTTAAAGTGAAAATTTGTATTCAACGTAAATATAGAGATAGCTTAAAGAATAGTATCTTGTGTACAAATTGGAACATTAGTTTCCTTTGAACTGATTGTCTGCTCTTGCATATGTTTTTGGTATGGAATGAATGACTTACTTGCCTAGCAAAAAATATATATATATATAGGGTCGTGAAATTGTTTGACTTCGCTTTCTGTATATCGCTTCCTCCTGGAGAATTGAGTGTGGAAGCTGAAGTAAGAGGAACATTTGGGTTTGACCCTGAGTACATTGACTCGGGCATTGTTACGTAGAAATCTGATGTCTACAATTTTGGTATATTTTTGCTCATTCTACTAACTGCGAAAACTGCGGTTTGGAAGGATCATGAGGGCAAAAGGGCAGTTTTGTTGAAGGATGATATTAAATATTATGCTAACAATCATCAATACGATCAACTTATAGACCCAAGAATATTGCAAAAGGAATGAGGGGTTGGTAATGAAAATCTACTTCTATCTTTCCTAGATCTTGCTTTGATGTGCACACGCGCGCAACAGTGGAGAAGAAATGCCAGATATAATTGATGTTGCAAAACAACTCTGCCTCATAGAGAAGGCCTATCGTGAGCATTTGCCAAGTATCAATTAATTCTTTATTTTTTGTCTCTTTTCCTATTTTTGCTATTTTGAATTCGTATAGTTTAGAAAAAAGATTTCATCTCTTTGTACATATATGTAAGGAAAGGCTTAATATGAAGCTCTGGTGCTAGAGGAATCTGATTATCATTGTTGTCATCATACTTATTTGATCAGCATTTGCTTTCAGTGTCCGAGTGACGAAGGGTTCTTTTCATTTTATAGCTTAATGTTTTCATTAGATTTTTAGTTTGTTCAAGAGTATGATATTGTAATCATGGAGCTACTAAGTAATTTCTATGAGATGATTGACGAAGTTGTAAAACCATCTCCAAATACCAAGACAATAATCAAATTTCGACTTGTCTTGTTCCGCTGAGCAAGTTTGATTAAGACAACTATTAAGCAAAAATGACTCATATTCTTTTTTAGGTTGTCCTTACCAGAGTCTCTAAAAATAGAGACTCTAATATCGTATAATTATTACGTAATATAATTCATTTAGTGAAATAAAAATTCATAAAGTAGATATCAAAATCATCAAAAGTGGGCTTGGGTCTCTAAAAAGTACAAAGTCTCTAAATCAACATTTTTAGAGACTTTGTACTTTTTAGAGACCCAGGCCCACTTTTGATGATTTTGATCTCTACTTTATGGATTTTTATTTCACCAAATGAACTATATTACGTAATAATTGTACGATACCAGAGTCTCAGCCTTAATAGAATTTACATGAGTTTCACACATCACAAGTCTTTTATAAATGTGTCTAGACATGATCCCTTCATAATGTTGCCTTAATTACACTTTGAAAAACTTTTTTATTAGTCCAAACTAATATAAATCCATAAAAAAAAAAAGCTTTACATATATATAACCCATTTTATATGAAAAAAATTGAAATTAATCTGAACTAATTAAATAACAAACCCTCATTTTTTCTTTGGGTTTTGACCTTTTTGGATTCCACTAATCCAAATCTAACCATGTGAGTCCAAATTGAGGTCCCATCTCACAATTCATGGATGATATAAAGTAATAGGGAAAAATATGTTAACGCTTTGTCCTATGAAGAAATTGAAGGCCATTAACTTGACTTTTGAGGTTTGGCAAGAACGATAGAAAACCCCCATTCCATGCATCTACATCACTCTTTGATCGAAAAACAATTTTTTTAAAGAAAAAGAAAAGAGTTCATCAATATGTCGCGTAATGCGAAGAAATTAACTTACACGTACGTATTTAAGTGGGAGTTGCTCTAAAATGGCCGTAGCAACATCCACGCAAATAAGAGATTCAGGAGTAGGTTTCATGAGGATGGAGGGTTAAAAGAAAAAAAGGAAAAAGAAAAGGCATCCACGAAAATAAACTTACAGCAAAAAATAAATGTTACTCTTTACTCCCAATATCATATCGGATGGATCACGATTACCTATTTACTTATATATAAATTTAATAAAATTTATGGGATTAGTGAGGGTTGCAGCCTCCAATGACCCTTATATGGCTCCACCAGTGCATACTAGACTTGTAAAGAGAAAAAGTGACACGCGTCTTGGAAGAAGTTTACCCTGAATTGTCAGTTAGCTGCTTGGATCTTTCTTACAACATACCTTTAGACCAACTATAATAGTTTCCTTATATTTTTCTCTACATTAGGGATTCAATATTTTAATTTTACTCCAACAGCTTCTCTATTTTAAAAACTCTCTATTTTTGTTTACTCCACATGTGGAGATGTGAGATAAGTTTAGGGAATTGTTATTGTATCTCCACATGTAGAGATAGTGAGATTTAAATGTAGAGATTCTCTATATGTAAGGGGATAGGTATACAGAACTATTGGAGACCAAAATCTCTAATAACTTCCTTGCATGTAGAGAATTTGGTGCTTTAGAGCACCTATTGAAGATGACAGATGACCTAAGGTCATCTCCAATAGATGATCTAAAGTTACTTCTTACCCTACATATAAGGAGGAGATTGATGAATTTTGCTCCAACATATCTCTTGTCCCATCACTAATTAATTGTTTGCCAAGTATTAGTTTTTACTTTTGTCTCTTTTTCTAATATATATTCTGAATTTGTTTGTGAGGTAACTTGGTTTGAAGAAGCCTTGTATTATTTTAGTGTTAAATGTTACTGGCTCTAGCTTATAACAGAGCATATGTATACTGTTTTGAACTTAAGCCGCGAGGATTGATGATGTGAGTGTTTAATTGGTGTTGTTGTGAAGCTATACGTATTTGTATAAATTTTATTTTATTTAATTGTTTGAGCCAGTGATAATACAATATTTGATATATAAGCTACATAACGTATGTATTTTTAAAGTGTTTCTAAGGCTAAAATATCAATTTAGCCCCCCTTCATTTTCTTGCCTCCTACCCGCTCAGAATGCCTAATACCTATAATCTATTGCTAGAAGGCTACAGAAAAGCTATCATAAAGTTTTGTTCCTCTTTCCATCATTGACCCTATCTATGTTTCTATAATAGCCCAAGAACACGCTCATTCTTTAGACCTAGAGAGAATCTTGAATTCCACGATACCATTATGAGCTCAGTATATACAAGTGTTTATTTCGTGAAATAGCTCGAATTTCAAATCATTCACTTGCTTTAACTACTCATACTATAGATGTGGGAACGTCAACTCCCTTCTAGTGGGCTTTTGGAAAGCGGGAGAAATTGTTAGAATTCTATGGCAGAGTTTTGGGAGCCAAGATGCATGTCAGTTTCAAAAGTTTTCCTCAAAACACAAGCCTTGAGGCTTTCATCGAAACAAAGAAAGAGGCTGACTAGTGTTTTTTCCTGTGTTAGTTAGGTGAAAAGTTTATTTGACTATAAATAGATTAGTAATAATAAGAAAGAGCTACATCAAATTATTCACATATAATACCCAACAGTTGAGTGGTACGATCACGTGAGGGGCCTGTTATAATAAGAGATTTTGAGTTCGAAACATGATTTTGGGCTTGTATGTGTTTAAAGTTGAAAATTAAATTTGGGAATGTGGAAAGTCAACGTTGAAGAAGTTGAAGAGTTTCACATCGTAAAAATAAAACAATTTATTTCTGTTTATATATCCTAAGTTTGACACTTGGGGTTGGCCCCAAGGGGCACCAATGTCATTAGATGAGAGAAGACCTACCCAGTATTAGGTTCGACTTGAACCATCACATGCGCCCACTTGGATTGGCTTGGCATGACATGTCGACCTGGGTATGGGTTTGGGTCTTGGGCCTAAGGGCTTTATCATTTAAAATTTCTTTTGATTTTGTCCAAAGAATAATAAAATAATCTTGGGGGGTTTGTGCCACTAGGTCGTTAGCACCTTGGTAGGTATGGGTGTGGATGTGGGTGCGGGTGTGGGTGTTAGGGAGGGGAAGGGAAGGGAAGGGAGGGGGGGAGGGGGGAAGACACAATAAAACCTTAAGAAGATTGGATCCTATCCAAGACTCGATCGATAATCATTTCTGCATATTGTTCTTCCAAGTAAGTTTTATTATTTCTTATATTCTAGAAAACTAATTTTGTTTTTGTTTTTTTTTGTTAAGTTTCCCAAAACACATAAGTTATACAATCAACACTAATTTTTCTAACAGATTTGACTTTTGAGGTCCTTATAGGTAGATGAGAAACTTCCAAGCATCTTACCATAGCATACACCAAATATTTGACTCATACAAACAGATTTTATTAAGTTATCTATTCATTTAAAAGTTTAAATTGTTCAAAAGAGAGTTTATAAATATATTTATATATTGTTTTTAACACGCTCCCTCACCTACAAGAAAGATTCATTTTGTTTTTTCAGAATTGTGTGTGGATAGTTTAATGGTTTTAAATTAAATAGTTTGGTAGCCTAAGTTCCAATACCATGTAAGTGATTACCTCATCTAAATATTTAAGTTGTTAGGGAGAAATTTATTATTAATTATATCTATTTTTTGTTTTCAACAAATTGAGGCATTTCAGTTTGTTCTTCTTCGGTGGTAACTTCTGTCGTTCCACTGCTTGTTGGAACATCGCCTGCATCATTATCTTTCTGTTCAATTTTCTTTTCTGGTGTTGCAACTATAACTGACACATCATGTTTTTCCTTTTGTTCTTCCTTCTGTGTTGCAACATCGTCTGCAAAATCAGCATTCATTTTACTAATGTTCCCTTCTTCTACCAATTCACCTGTTTTCTTGATACTTAGCTTCGACACATCTCGTACTGCACATGTGTTCATAATCTTGGTCAGCAGTTTATAATTTAAATGTCCTAACCTCTGATGCCAACTTTCAACACTGTTACAGGTATTGTTATGACAAGTTAATAGTTGTTCATAAGGTGGTGTTAGTATGTAACAATTGTCAGATGATCTTTTTCCTGCAAGCACACAGTTATTAGACACATCTAACACATGACAACCATATTTAGTGAATTTTACAAACAACCCTTGATCACACAATTGACTGATACTGATAAGATTTGCCTTTAGGCCTTCCACGTGCAGTACTTTCTTGATCCTTGGAAATCCTTCAATCTCAAGTATTACTCTTCCTAGAACTTGCCCTTTCGCCATCTCCAAAAGTAATTTCCCTTTCATCACATCTTTTGTAATTGCTTAAAAACTCACACATACCTGTCATATGTCTAGAACATCCATTATCAAAGTACCATGAGTTAGCAGTATAGGCTTGTCAAGAAGTATATGCAACAAAGCAAGTTAAATCAGATTTCTTTACCCAAAGTTGTCGCAACCTATGTTGCAACAGCGGTTGAGATGATCGTTTCCGAGAATCAAGAAATTTACCTTGTTTTGGCATATTTCAGAACTTGAAGCACTGAGGTCTGATGTGTCCAGGTGTGTAGCAATAATGACAAATGGAAACAAACTTGTTTTTCCTATCACCTTGTTTCTTCTATGTTGTTGCAGCCTGTGTTGTAACATCAATAGCTAAGCCATTTTTTTTAGCCTTCTGTAATGTCGCAATAGTTTGATCCTGTACGGGTTTTTCTGTGCTTTTGACAAAGATCGTCTTTCCAGATGATCCACCTCTATGAAAACCAAGTCCTGTATGATCACTGCTTGATTTTTGAATGGAAAGCATGTGATCAAGTTTTTTAGTCTCGGAATTTAACATTTTTACATTACGCTACATCTGTTTCAACTTATGTTGCAGCATCTGAACTTCCTTTAGTCTTTTGTCAGTCAGTTTTTCCAGTTCTGAGTTTTGTTTTTCCAATTCTAGGATCCTCAATTCCAATCCTTGGTTTTTCTTGCACACGAGCACGCATTTTTTGTACATATCTTTGTACATTTTCATGACTTATTTGTTATCCAAGTCACTATCACTTTCTGACTCAACACTGTCCATTTTGCTAGATTCATCCTTTGTTTCACTCAGTGTTGCAACATCTGTAATGTTTTCTACTTCACTCAATCTGATTCCCTGTTGGATTGTTACAATATTGAATGCAACAAAATTACTGATATGCTCCTCATCGCTTTTCGAGCATTGTTCTGACTCCTCATGACTCCAAATAGCATTCATAGCCCTTTTCTTTTTCTTCAAGATATTCACACATTCAGATTGAATGTGACCAAATCTCTTACATTCTTGACATTGTATACCTTTTCCTTTTTTTTTTCCTCAGCTTGTTAAAAATTTAGTTTCTTAAAAGTGTCAGGAAGTGTTGGAACATGCTGCGTCTTTTCAAAGTATTGTTGTTTAAAACCCTTTCGCCGCTTGTCCCATTTTTTCAATTCTTTGTTGAAATTTTTGGTAAGCACAGCTAAGGACTCAAACATCTCCGTGTCCTCATCTTCTGAAGAACTTACTATTCCTTTTCTTTCAACTTCCACCCTCAAAGCAATGCCTTTTTCCTTCTTCTTCTGTTTGAATTTCATCTCAAAAGTTTGAAATGACCCTATCAATTCATCAATCTTGATTTCATCAACATTTTTGGATTCTTCTATGGTAGCAACCTTGATTCCAAATCTATCTGGGAGAGATCGCAAGGTTTTTCTTACAAGTTTAGAGTTTGAGTACTTTTCTCCTAATACAAACGATTCATTAGCAATGTCATACAATTTAATATTAAAGTCCGCAATGGTTTCATCCTCATGCATCCTCAGCTCTTCAAACCTAGTGGCAAACATCTGCAATTTAGATATTCTGATTGATGCTGTGCCTTCATATGCAGTTCGCAAAATCTCCCAAGCTTCCTTAGCATATTCACATGTCGAGATTAACTTGAATTGATTCAAGTCAACAGCATTGAATATTGCATTCAGTGCCTTGGAGTTCCAGTTCGCCAATTGATCTTCCTCCTTGGTCCATTCTGTTTTAGGTTTTGTTGCAACATTACCTTGAGCATCCGTAGTGGTAGGAGTTGTCAAGCCCATCAGAATTACTTTCCAAGCCTTCTCATCAATTGACTTGATGAAGGCCCTCATTCGAGCCTTCCAATATGAATAATTTGCACCATCTAGCAGCGGTGGTTTAGTGATTGAGCCTCTATCACGCAAAGTGTCCATACCTATTCCTGCAAGACAACAACTCAAACCTTCCAAGAATCTAACCGAGTTAGTTCGTAACCTGCTCTTGATTCCATTTGTTAGAATTTATGCAGTATAAGTATGGATTAGTTTAGAATCAATGTGAATAATTTGATTAGTTAATGGAGTTTTATGGTGTATTTTAACAACTGTTACATGTGATGTTGTAACATTAACTGAAACACACAATCTGTCATAGTACATTAACAATCTGCTTCACTTATTGCTTTAGTATGTTAATGAGATGTTTCACTTAATATTCTAACATGATCAGAGAAATCAAACAGCAGCGGAATAAAGTAAAGACTGTAACAGAAATAAGGACACCAAGATTTAACGTGGTTTAACCATGCGGTCCACGTCTATAGAACCAATCCCTGGTCCAACAAGCCAATTCACTGAGAACAATCAAGTTACAATCACCAATGGACTTACACAAGTAAAGACTCTCTTGACTTTTGATGCCTTGATGAAGAACTCCTTAGTGAACTATAGTTTGGTGAGCTCCCCTCGACTTGCAACATTCTCTCCCGAGAACTACACCTTCTTCTCCCGAAGAATGAATGCGAGATCCCCTCGGCTTGGAGCGTTCTCTTCCGAAGAATGAATAAAGAGGACAATAATCTAATCACTCAAATAAGTTGCTCATGACTCACTGTCAAACTAAAAAAAGTTATAACACTTAATACAATTAAGAACTCAAACACTCAAACGTGTTGCAATATAACATGGAATAGTGGACATATTTCCTTTATGTTGTATTGTCGTTAGCTGTTCACCCACTCCACCCCTGCCTCTGTGACCTATTGCACATATATATAGTTGATTGTTGCATGTCAACATAACTTGGGCTTCAAGAAAGGCCTCTTCTCATAAAACCCTAATCTTCCTTTTATTCTTCTTTTCCTTATGAATGAGCAATCAATGCAATTCCTTAATCATCATTTCCTTATGAATAAGGAATCAATGCAATTCCTTAATTATCTCAAAGCTCATTCTTTTATGGTAAGTTACCATGATATTTTTCTTATACAACACAAATGGTAATAACAAAAATTTTGCTAAAACATAGTCAATCAAATCTCAATCAATTTAATTGCCTTAACAATCTCCCCAATCAATCTTCAATCAAATTAATTGCCTTAACAAGATGGAAAAGAGCATCCGTATCATTTGCCAAGTACTAGTTCTTAATATTTGTCCATTTTTAATTTGTATATTTTGGAAACAATTTTATGTCTCTATACACTGATTTGAAGAGAGTGCAACTAGAAATGCTACAGTTATATATGTAAGGAAAAGGTCAATTTGAAGTTCATGTTGTTTGAGTGGAATGTGTCTTTCAGTAACAATACCCCTAATTATATGTTAAAAGATTTTCTCTTTTTTTTTTCAAAAAAAAAAATTATATGCAAGAATAGAAGTATGTCTTTTTGTATAAGAGAGTATAATATTATGATATGGTAACATTTTTTCCAAGTGAAAGCAATTTAATTCCAGAGTTGATCCTCCACTGATCTATTCATGTTCTCAGCTCAAAGATTACGTATAATATGATTGTTGATATTGATCCTAGACCCTGAATTTGTTCTTTCAGGGTTTGTAATGAAGAGTTGAGTAAATATTTTGGTTAAAATAACTTCAGATTAGAAATTATAACCTAACATTATTTCGACCCACAACACATAAAAGCTTTTCATAAAATGACTAAGAAATAATGTTAAGTCATCATATAACAAGGATATAGATCTTAAAACATCGAAAGAGATGAAGACTTCCACGTTCCACCATTGGATTTGCCCTTGTTGGGGTGTATATTGAGTGTGCGAACTACGAAGGGCAAAGAGGGACAAACTGGGAATGACATATACTCTTTTGAGGGAAGTACTGATGTATGTGAACTGTGTGTATTTATGTTGTGTATGTATATGTGTAAGGAAGAAGAAGGTGAAGAGAAAGAAAAAGAGAAAAAAATTAATTTAAATGTTTTAATATTAAATTTATAAATTCATGGTCAAATGGAACATTTGGAATTTTGCTTGATTAGTTGAGGGTATAATAGGTATTTTACATAAATAGTAATAGTTTCCATCCATTTTTAATGGAAAGGATTATTTGTGTCACTTTTTACAAATATTAGGGACTAGTTATACTACTTTTGTAACGTTGAGGACTAAATTGGCATAAGTAGCCAACAATGCGGACTAATAGTGAAATTTGCCCTACAAAAAATCACCTATAGTTAGACGAAAGTGTTATTACTCTCCTACGATATCAAAATTAACTCATAATTTCTGGTGGTTCAAAAAGCATTGCATATTACCTCTCCGTTATAAACTTCCTTCAAATTAACAGTGTTTATGTAACACATTCGATAAAACATCAGTCCTAACGGCTCAAGTTCAATTCTTAATTCATCCTTTGCGTGTGTCCCACGCGTGTTCAATCTTCCACGTGTTGGCCTTTGCATGTGTGTTCAATCTCTTCCACGTGCGGCCCTTTCCACGTGTATAATTCAACCTTGCACATGTGACCTCTTTTAAATCAAGTCACACATGAGGGGGAGTGTTAGAATAATGCACTTGTCCTACATAAAAAAAATCATAAATTCTAAGACCACCTTATAAGATTCTATGCTACTCCATTTAGCACCAATTGGTTCTAGGATGGAACCCCATTTATCTTAACATGGTATTAGAGCTGGACCCTTGGTCTAGTAATATTCATCCATGTGCAACCCATCTCAAATCAGGTACACTTGTATTCAATCTTTTGCTTGTGTCATATTTCACGCATCTTCAATTTTCCACGTGTGTCACACGTGTGTTCAATCTTCTACATGTGTTAATCAACCATGTGTTTTCAATCTTTCAAGTGTGACCCATCTCAAAATCAAGTCCACGCGTATTCAATCTTGCACGTGCGACCCTTTATATCTTCGGGATACAAGTTGCCAGTCTTATTTAAGAGCACTTTTTTCTAATACTCATTATGAATCAACTCGTTGCTGATTTTGTTTCTAGGATAAGCACAATCTCCAACTCTTAACTAGTGGCATCTTTGCTTGAACTTGAACTTCTATGGCTCTTGTAGATACGCGTAAATGAAAAAGGGCTCCCTTGGTGAAAAGAATGAAGGGTAGGGCTGTTCTGATGAGTCATCGGCAAGAACTTACGGAGATGGAGCCCGCGATTTAAGAATTCTTAAAGAAAGACCCTTTGCGCCATCCAGTTCGCCCAACTACAAAGATAAAATAGCCTAGTGCTACTGAGTCGAATTGATTGTGTCATGTGCAACGTCCATCAATGATGGTTCATTAATGTCCATTGATTTAGACCTTAAGTTTAGAGCTAGAGCCTTTTGAGACTAATGCTATCAAGAAGAAGGAAAAAAGAGCTAGGGTAGTAAGCAAGAAGGAGAGGTGCAAAAAGGCGAACAACATTATACTGGTGCATAAACAATGGATCCGCTGGGCTGGATGAGCAACCTTCTATCTGGCCTCTATACGGGAAATGTGAAATAGTCGTCTTATACTTATTCATAGCCCACCCGCTCGCCTTACCATGCTTCGAATCGTGCCTAGCACTTTCCTACTTTCTCTTTGCAAACGATGTAGAATGAAAGTTGCTATGAAGCCTCTACTACTTACTTTGTTTGATTTCTTTCGTTCCCATATTTTTGTGGTAGGGGTCCTACCTTTCTTCTCCCCTTTCCATGTCCCAAAGCGTCTTCTTATTCTATGCAACGCCTAGCTGTAGTCCTTTCTTGGTCGGTGTGTGCCAAGCTTCCTTACACCATAGGCACGGTGTCAACGGTTCTATCATTCCTGAATCAAATGATGTTTCCTATGCCTTTTAGTCCATTATCATTGAACAAGAGTGAGCAGAGGTGGTGGTGTCACTGGTTGTGAATTTTCTTCCCTAGTCCCAAAGCTTAAACGGAATAGTGATACAGGGACTTCACCTATTGATATTAGGACTACTGTTACATGGAATAGGGAGACAAGGACTCCAACTCAATTCCCATCACTCAAATTAGGTCACACGTAAGGGGGAATGTTAGAATATATACTTTCTCATATCGAAAAATCAGAAACTCTACCTTATAAGATCATTGACTACTCCACTTAATACTAATTGGTTTTAAGATGGAAACTTATAATTCTTAACAACAATGAATACTGAATATAACTACTTCAACTTGTGTTTCTGGTTTTTCATCTTTTATGAGAAAGCTGAGTAATTTTTATACGTGTTACACGTCAATACAACTTGCATAACAAACTAGTTCATGCACGATGTGAAGTATGAAACACGGAAAAAGATGTTGTTTATACGCTTTTGCTGCAAAGATTTTGAAGGCCATTGATTTGACTTTTGAGGTCCTTGAGGGGAGATAAAATCTTCCACGCATCTATATCAATCTCTCCAGTAATGCGAAGGAACTGACACGTACAAATGGATTTAAGCTGTTAGAGAGGAGTTGATTATATTATTTATTATCTTCAACAATCTCCAATTAGGCTTCTATGGGTGTCATGAGAAGAATTTTATCATGTTTTATCAGAAAGCCACAGAAGGAAGAAAATTTCTTGCGAAACGGTAATGAATTACAAGCGGGCCTTATTGGAATTTCCAATAGAGAGTATAATATAATCCCATTCGGAGCTTCACTGCCAAAGAGCTAGTCAGAGCAACAAACAACTTCGCTGAGCGTGTTTTCTTCAAGGATGTGACAGTCATGTTTAGATCAGGTTATTGTCATGGAGGAGTAAAATAAAAATTGCGTTTTCATAGTGCCTTTCCAACACCTATAGTTTAATAGGGACCTAAAGCCGTCCAAAGTAATCAAAGACCGATATGGGGTCGCTAAATTGTATGACTTCACTCTCTCTATATCACTTCCTCCTGGAGAATTGCGTAAGCTAGATAATGTAGCAGGGACCTATGGGTTCATAGATCCTAAATACTTGAGGTCGAACTATGTTACTAGCTGCTGAGATGCAACTTGGACTTCATTTTGCTGAATTCTTTAATTTCTCTAATTAACCTCCATATCACTTCCTCCCAGAGAATCACAAGTAGAATATGTTGAATTATTCACTTGTGGAATTTCACACATGACCAAACCTTTAATTAGTATATATAGCTTAGTTATTTTCTTCAGAAATAGTTCAATGATGTTGTAATTGAGCGACTAAGTAGTATTCCGTGGGATGATTGATGAAGTCGTAAAAATCATTTCCGCAATGCCAATATGATGAGAGTATAGTTATCTTTCAACTTGTCTTATTGATTTTTCATCAATTATGAGAAACCTGAGCAATCTTTATGAGTGTTACAAGTAAATGCAACTCGCATAACAAATAACTTTATCATGCTGCCTTATCGGATTCCACTGACCCAAGTCTAGCAATATGCATCCCAAATAGAGCTCCTACCTACATCAAAGATTGGGTGGAATAGTCGACATCGACCTGTTAGAATAAAAAGTTTTAAATTCAAATTATAGTTTCTTCCACCATTTTACCAAGAAAATAAAAAGAAAAGAAAATATATCTAGGTCCTACCTCACAATTCATGGACGACTTCAAGAATGAAACAGGGAAAAAGATGTTTGCGCGTTGTCCTACCAAGACATTGAAGGCCATTAACTTGACTTGTTGAGTTTTTGCTAAGAGGATAGAAAACTTCCATGCATCTATATTGATCTGTCCCGTAATGGCTAAAATTTAACTCGAACTTACAAATTCAAGTGTTGAATTGCTCTAAAAAGTCCACAGCAGCATCTAGGCAAATAACTTACAGCAAAGAAATAAATGTGCCACTTGACCCGTGAAGATAAAAAGTTGACAAGCCTTTTGGAACAAAGTGTGACCTGAATTGCCATGTAGCTTCTTAGATCTTCCCTGTAAGGTGCCCTTTAATTATGAGTAGTGGATAATTATGAAATTTAAGATCTTGCTGGAATATATATATATATATACACACATATTGCTTGTCATCATCATTTTGCTTAAAAATCAAACAGAGTACCAACCGTCCTAGATTTTGTTCAATTCATTGATGGTTCCAACATTCTGAATTTACCCAATTTTGGTAACTGCACCTTCGATGATTCTATGGGTCTCACGAGGAGAATTTCATCATATTTTTATAAGCCAAAAGTAGTAAAGGAGGAAGAACATTTTTTACGGAATGGCAGTGAATTACAGGCAGCGCTTATTGCATTTTCCAACGGAGAGCATGATATTCTCATTCGCAACTTCACTGCCAAGGAGCTAGTCAGGGCAACAGATCAAAGCTTTCATGGGCGTGTTTCTTCAATGGTGACTTAGACATGTTCAGAGGTCATTTAGAAGGACGCCAAGTCCTGATTGGTTATTTTCCATTGGTATGCGATGGAACTATCCGTAATATAGTGGTTACATCACATATGAGCCACCACAAGAATGCCTTGAAACTCATAGGATGGTGTCCCGAATTAGATGTTCCGGCTTGTGTCTACGAATATGCCCAAGGTATACTTCTATCTAATTTATTGGACCCTAGCAGTGACAAGAAGTTATTATCGTGGAAAAGTAGATTAAAAATTGTAAGCGACATAGCTAGCATAGTTATTTATCTACATACTACCTTTTTAACACCAATAATCTATAGGGACCTAAAGCCGTCCAATGTAATTATAGATTAATATGGGGTTGCTAAACTGTTTGACTTCACGCTCTCTATATCGCTTCCTCCTGAAAAAATGAGCGTGGAAGATGATAAGGTAAGAGGGACGTGTGGGTTTGTCGATCCTGAATACTACAGGTCGTGCTTTGTTACTCAAAAAAGTGATGTCTACAGTTTCGGCATGCTTTTGCTTGTATTGCTAACTGGAAAATCCGGGATTTTTTAGAATCATGAAGGCGAAATGGTTCATGTGGTTGAATATGTTAAAACATGATGCTGATAATCATCAATATGTCGAATTGATAGACCCAAGAATATTGGAAGAGGTACGGGTAGTTGGTAATGATAGTCTACTTCTATCTTTCGTGGATCTTGCTTTGATGTGCACACAAGACAACGGAGAAGAAAGGCTAGAAATGATTGATGTTGCAAAACAACTCCAACAGATAGAAAAGAGCATCCGTAATCGTTTGCCAAGTATTAGTTCTTAATTTTTGTCTATTTTTAATTTGTTTATTTTGGAAACAATGTTATGTCTCTATACGATGAAGAAATGCCAGAAATGATTGATGTTGCAAAATAATTCCGCCTGATGGAGAAGGGCATCCTTAATCGTTTGCCAAGTTTATTGATTCTTAATTTTTGTCCATTTTTAATTTTTTTTTATTTTAGAAACATGTGATATTTTAATATTAAATGAATTTACCATTGATTTTTTATGGTTATTCATGTATTTGTTATGTATTATCTTTGGAACATTAATCTACTAATTAGATCTATTTATCTAATTCATGTATTTCTGGATTCATGTACTTTCACATTCATATATCAGCTTATTCTTGTATCAATTATTTCATGTATATAATTGGGGATCTTTATGAGCCTATAATTAATGATGTCCAAAATATATATATGTTTACGTTCAACACGTCCATTTTGTTAAGAAGTGTTTAGACAAGAGTGTGGAAGGGTACTATAATTCTTGAAACAAGAGACTATGCAAGTGTTTGCGTAGAGCTAGTGTAAATAAGCAAAGTGTCAGATGGGATCATACTATGCAAAACATGTGCAGATGGACAAAGTGGAATTCCCTTAGAGCATCGATTTTGAAGCTAGCTTTTAATTCATGTATTTATCATATTTGGTATGAGTGAAATACAAGAACCTTCAACAACTGTGCTTCAAGTGATGAGTCTATTTCGAGAAGAGTTATGAATGCAGTGCGTTTAAAGGTTATTGCAGGGAAGAAACGTTTCGTTTTTTCAATTTTTGTATAATGTTAACATTTGTAATGACGTAGCCAACATTTTTTAATAATGGAATGAAATACTTTACGGATTTAGATTATCTCCTAGTCACTAGTATCTTCGAGTGACTAAGACATGAAATCCTAATCATCTATCCCATATTGAAGGTTTTTTTTTTGGTCAAACATATTGAATGATTGAGATTGAGAGACAAACAAAAGAAAGAAGAGGGAACAAAAAGGGAAAAAAGACAAGCACATCCCTGACTTTCTTGTTTTGGACCAAACAGGTCCCTGAGTTTTTTTATTTTATTTTCTTAGGTCCCTCCACTAGTTAGAAGCTAGTCAAAGTTAACAAAAAAGACATTGACTATGCAAAAAGTCTTTTATTCCCCTAATGAAGATCTGATGGGGCAAGAGTAGGACATTTTTTTTTCTTTCTGTTTTTTGTTTTTTGTTATTTTACCTTAGCAACATGACACATCAATGAATCTCAAAAAATTATACAAACTTTCATGTGTAGCAACCTAATTTGCTTTACATGATTGCCAAAAGAAAGAAAGAATTAATAGATAAAAATCCAAAGATAGTCTTTTTTTTTGTGAACAAAGTGATAGTCAATTGTTGATAGATTATATATCAATTTTAGTACTTATTTCTCCACAAATTATATCTTAAATTTAATATTATTTTTTTGCCCAATAAAAAATATTAGCATCATACGCTTTATCTATAACATAAAAAAAATTACTATTAAATTATACCCAAAATTTGCAATATGATAAGATGAAGGTCGCTAGAAAACAAATTTAATAGATCAAATTACTTATCGGCATCACATGGCTATTTAAAAAATGTTACATGTTTGCCTAAGTTAATAGAAAAAATTAGAAAGCAAAATTCAACATCATCATGAAAACAAATATCAAAGTGCTTAATTTTTTTCCCTAGAAAAATTTAACCTAAACCTTATAGACTATTATAATACAAAATCACTCTTTCACCCAATACAAAAAAGCCTAAACATTTGTCTTCCTCTGTTTCTCGCAAGATTTGTCCCTAAATGATAAAATTACACTTTTTCATGAAGATGATTGGAAAGAACAAACAAACAAATTTGAAACTTAGCAAATATAGTATTGTAGTATAAGAACCTAATCAGATTCCTATATGCAGCAGTATACCAGCGATGCAAAACACAACTAGCTTGCTTACTTTCCGAAGGATGTACGAGTAGGACATATTGTAAGTTGGAAATTCTAAAAGTGACCAACTCTCTTGATAAAAGTGAGCAAAATGAAGAAAATGATTTTCATTTAAACAATTCTGATATAGGAGGTACTATTTATAGCAGTGGATTTATCACACGTGCTATTTACAGTCAATTGACAATTGGCTTCCACTTCCTATCACACTTGTATACTGAACTAACTTGAGCCTTTAACTAAATCTGTTAATCAGCTCACTAATGACAGAGAGTGGCTTTAGTTTGTGTGTTGATCTGGCAAGCTGGGCTTTCTCTTATCATGCCTCCACAAACTGAGCTGAGCCATGGCGAGGGGAAGTTTGGACCTGAGATAAGCATAACGAGCTGTGGAAAGGGCCTTCGTAAGAATTTCCGCAGGCTGCTAAGCAGAAACAAGATGAGCGACTGTAAGTTTCTTGGACACTACTTGCTCACGAACAAAATGGTAATCCAAAGCGATATGCTTTGTCTGATTGTGAAACATAAGATTTAGTGCTAAGGCAAGAGCAGAGGCACTGTCGACCCATAGAGTCGGCGGCTGAACTGGGATGTGAAGATCCTGTAAGAGATAAGTAATCCATTTGATCTCAGTAGCGGTATAAGCCATCGCCCGATACTCTGCTTCAGTAGAGGATTGTGCGACTATGGGTTGCTTGCGAGAGCACCAAGAAATCAAGTTTAGACCCAAGAAAATACAGTAGCATGTGACTGATTTTTGATCTAATGGACAGGCAGCCCAATCGGAGTCGGAAAAGGCAAGAAGTTGTAACGGACCTGGTTTGAAGTGAAGGCCATAGTGTAGTGTCCCCTGTATATAGCACAAAATACGCTTGAGGGAACTATAGTGAGACTGCAAGGGTTGATGCATATGTTGACAAATGCTGTTAACTGCAAATAGTAAATTCTGACGTGTAATAGTTAGATATTACAATGCATCCACTATACTCCGAAAATGTGTAGGATCAGAGTATGGTGGATCATCTTTATTTGATGGAACTGTAGTAATAGAGATAAGTGTAGGACTGGAGTGAAAATTTTGCATCATTTCTCGACGGAGAACATCTGCTGCATATTTGGCTTGATGTAAAAGAAGACCAGTAGTGGTGCGCTGAACTTCAATACCCAAGAAGAAGGACAAATTTCCCAAATCTTTCATAGCAAAGGCACCACTCATATCATCAACAAGCTGAGAGATAAAACTAGAGGAGCTACCAGTGATGATGATATCATCAACATAAACCAATACAATGATGGTGGCAGCTGGAGAGTGAAGAACAAACAATGATGTATCAGCTCTACTGCATTTGAAACCTTTGTTGAGAAGAAAAGTGGAGAGTAGTTGGTACCAAGCTCTAGGAGCTTGCTTACGCCCATAAAGTGATTTGTATAATTTGTATGCATAAGAAGGAAATGACTTATCCTCAAATCCCTGTAGTTGAACCGTAAACACCTCCTCAGAAAGCTTGCCATAAAGGAAAGCATTTGAAACATCTAGTTGTTTGAGCTGCCAGTTGGAGTTGAGTGCTAAAGAAAGGACCAAGCGAATGGTTTGACTTTTAACCATAGGGCTGAATGTCTCCTCATAATCAAGACCATGAGTTTGATGAAAGCCTTTTGCTACCAATCGAGCTTTATACTAGCAATAGAGCCACCGATATTCCTTTTAATTTTGAACACCCATTTACATCCAATGGGGGCCCTATTTGTTGGCAAAGGTTCTAACGACCAAGTTGATTGATGTTGAAGGGCAGAGTATTATTCTTGCATGGCCTTGACCCAATGAATGTTTCTAGATGCTTCCTTGTAGGTAGATGGTTCAGTACTTAATGTAGTTGTGGTGTATACTTTGGGTTTTAAAGAACCTATCTTTGACCTCATGATCATAGGGTGAGCGGAAGTTGAGGGAAGAGAAACTAAAGAAGACCCTGAATTATGACTTGGATGTGGTGTAGAAGGCATAGACTCTATTGGAATAGGATTAAGAGAATCTGATTGTAGAGGCTCAATAGAATGAGTTTTCGAAGTTGTGGAAGAATCTGATTGTGGAGAGATGGAGGGTGATGATAAATCAGTCGAAGGAATAAACAATGCTGGACAGTTAGAAGTTTGATGTACAACTAAATGAGAAGATTTAGACGTATGCATTTGAAATTGTGGGATGACTGGTGTAGGAGGTAGAAAAGAGTCATGAGATGTATGTAGTTGAGAGTTGTGAGAAGTAAAAAGATGATCAGATGCTAATGGGAAAATATGTTCTAAGAATTTTACATGTTGAGACACATAAATTCTACGAGTCGCAAGGTCTAAGTACTTATACCCTTTGGTGTGAGTGCAATAGCCTAAGAAAATACATGGAGTGGAACGAAGTTCTAATTTGTGACTGGTGCAAGGCCTAATCCAAGGAAAGCAAAGGCAGCCGAAAACCTTAAGTAAGGTATAGTCAGAAGGTTTATAAGAAAGGAATTCATATGGAGATTTGTAGTTTAAGATTTGTTTGGGACGTCGATTAACTATGTGATTAGCAGTTACAAGCGCCTCAAGCCAGTAGCAAGAGGGTAGACGAGATTGATGTAATAAGGCTAAAACACTCTCAACTAAGTGCATATGTTTCCGTTCAACCTTTCCATTTTATTGTGGGATATACGGGCATGATGTTTGATGAATGATACCTAGAGTTTGCATATAAGAAGGTAGTCGATGGTTTAAAAACTCTGTTCCATTATCAGTGCGAAATATTTTGATAACAGACTGAAATTGAGTCTTTACTAAGGCAATAAAAGCCACAAAACAATCAAACACATTTGCTTTGGATTTTAAAGGAAATATCCAGGAGTACCTAGTGTAATCGTCTACAAATACAATATAGTACCTATAGTGCTGAATGGATTTTACTCTTGAGGATCCCCACATATCCGAATGAACAAGCTCAAAAGGATGCATGGTAACATTATTAGAAAAAGGAAATGGCAATTGATGTGCCTTTGCTGTATAATAGGCTTCACAAGCAAGTTGGTTGGAGCTGAGAACAGGAATCATAGCAGCTAGAGAATGGATAGCAGAACTGGATGGATAGCCTAGCCGTAGATGCCAAAGTTGAGACTCAGTGAGTGTTGGTGCAGAGTGAAAACAACTGTAGACTTGAGGTGAGTTGGAAGAAATGCGACAAGGTAGAGTATACGGACCATTCTTACAAGGGCCCTTGAACATGAGTTCCTTTGGTAGAATTGGCATGGATAAGCACCTCCTTGGAATTGAAAATAAGCGTAACATCATTATCTTTGGCTAATTGAGACACGTAGTAAATTGGAAGAAATTCGAGGAACAAAGAGAACATTATTAAGCTGAAGTTGAGAAGAGGGAAAAGTAAGTTTACCATGTCCTGTATGAGTGATTGGAAGATTAAAACCACTGCCTACTGCAACAGCATCAGAACCATCATAAGGTTGATAAGAGTCAAGATTAGCAAAGTCATTTGTGACATGTGAATTTGCTCCAGAGTCCAAATACCATGCTGCATCAGGTGCAATTGGAGGTTAAAAATGAGCAGTAAAAGCTTGTTTGCCTGACTGATTGCTAGGATACTTGGAGGTATCAAGTTGATGCCAGCAGTTCAACGCAATGTGATTAGGTTTGGAGCAAATATGACAGTAGATTTTCTAAGAAGAATCAGAGTTCTTTGGCTATGTGTCTGTAGAATACTGATTAGCCTGATGACCTTGAGGAGGATAACTGCCATTGAAACCACTATTGTTACCTCTGCCGCCTCTGTTACTAGAGTTACGACCTTTGCCTCTTTGTGAATTAGAATGAAAGTTGCGTTATGCATTCAAGGCAGTATAAAGCTCGCCAGAAATAGCATCATTGGCAGCTATAGGCTTAAGAGATTAAAGATGGAGCTCTTCCGAAGAAGTAAGCTAGAAAGCTCAGAGATAGTGACTTGATCTTTACGAACACGAATAGATGAACGAATAGATTCATATTCTGACGGAAGGCCTTTGAGAATATACAGAACAAGATCATCTTCATATATGTTTGTAGATACACTCGCAAAATTATCAGTTAAGGCTTTGACCTGATCAAGATAAGACTGCATGCTTTGTGATCCTTTTGTAAGTGTATAAAGTTTCATCTTCAATTGATGAAGATAAGGTCGAGAAAGCGATTGAAATCGCTCTTCTAGAGCAGTACAGATCTCAGTAGAGGTTGAAAGATGGAGGATTTGAGGTAGCACCAGAGGAGAAATAGATGCACATAGACACGATTGCAGATGTTGATTGATGATCATCCACTGATCATACTCTAGATTTAGCTCAACCGTGCCGTCATCTGGCTTAATTTTTTGTGGTGAACATGGTTGTAAACCAGTAACATGATCAAGGAGTCGATTTGCCTTGAGAATACGTTGCAGTTGAGCACGCCAGACAATGTAATTGGTGTTGTCAAGTTGTACTCGAACAAATGAGCTTCAATTTTGAATGAGAAGCTTCAAGTTAGCAGGTAGTTCTGCGTCATCCGCCATTGTTGAGAGCTTGAAAGCTCAAAAAAAAGAAAAGAAAATGGTAGATGAAAGAGAAAATGAGATCAATAAGACGTTGAAGTCTTTATGTGGCTCTCGATACCATGATAAAAGTGAGCGAAATGAAGAAAATGATTTTCATTTAACAATTCTAATACAGGAGTAACTATTTATAACAGTGGATTTATCACACGTGCTATTTACAATCAATTGACAGTTGGCTTCCACTTCTTATCACACTTGTATACTGAATTAACTTGAGCCTTTAACTAAATCTATTAATCAGCTCACTAATGACAGAGAGTGGCTTTAGTTTGTGTGCTGATCTGGCAAGCTGGGCTTTCTCTTATCATCTCTCCACACCAATCCACGGACAAAAAAGAAGAATAAAGTGGCTGAAACTTAAACAGCAAGATGAGATATTTGTCTTTGCTTGTTTTTTTTTGTTTTTGTTTGAAGGAGTGGTTATGGTATGTGTTTTAGGTGCCTCTGTGTAATTCACTTTTTATCAAAAGTTTTCTTGGGCAAGAAAGTGGTGAAATTTTTTTCTTTCTTTTTGTGATGAGTAAAATGACATAAATATCCCTTATCAGTTAAGTTTGACTAACTTTTAATTGACAGAAGGACTTGGCAGGGGATAAAAAAGAACTCAGGAACCTAAATGGTCCAAGACAAAAAACTTAGGGACTTAGATGTCTTTATCCCGAACAAAAAGTGAAAAGAAGTAGTGCAGGAAAATTTGAAATTTAAAATATATGGTTGAAATTGATTCATTTATAGCATGAATGATTACAATTTTACTTCTTAGTTACTCGAAGACACTAGTAACTCGAAGAGAATCATAACCCCATAAAATAAGGGAATTATCATCTATATAATAGCTAATTTAAGTGAACATTTGAGAAATATAAGCTCAAATCCGCATTTGTCCACTTGTTACCATAAATGTTTTTAACTAGAAGGGTAAATATCATTCCGCACCCCTGTGAAATCTATATATATCAGTCCGCTCCCCTGTGTTATCAAAACTATAAGAAACCCCCCTGTAATTTTTAAAAAACAACACACCGCCCCCCTCCGTCTCTTTGCAACTAACACTGTTAAAAAATTATTTTAAATGACATTTTTACCCTTTTGTTATACATCTTTTTTTCTTTTTCTTTATTTTCTCTCCTCCTATTTTTTCACCTAAAAAAAAATTGAAAAAAAATTTACCATCTTCCTCAGTAGTAGCAAGATCTGACATAGCCAATGAAGCAGCATAATGAATGAGTTCGAGCCCATCTTCACTAATGCCTAAAAACATGCCTACTTCAGGGACCAAATGCTCCCATCTTCCTCACCTACCACCCCTTCCCTCACCCCCACCCCTACCCTCACCTCCACCACTACCACCACCGTCAGCCCACCTACCACCCCTTCCCCCACCTCCCCAGCCCCTGTATAGTGCGCGCGCGCACACACACACAGCACACACACACACATGAAAATTGAAACATCTTCCTCTATGGCTACTGTGACTATGTTCGTAATATTATACAGCTGACAAATGCATATGGTAGTTACTGACTGATATCCGTTCATCCATATTAATTTTGCTATCTGAATGTTGAATAAACAGGAGAAGCTTGGAACAATGCTGCACAAAATGATGTGTGTTGAGCGTTTGGTCCCTGAAGTGGATGGGTTTTATGTTGTTTAATTTTTTTTGGATAAGGATAGGTATAAGGCCATTTTGGTCAATTAGCTAGTTCACATAAGGCCAAAAATCATTCCTAGCTGCAGATAAAGCACGTGAGTTACACTTTGAACGAAAAAATAGACGGCATGCAAACGGAAGGGGCGGTGTATTGGGTTTCAAAAATTACAGGGGGATTTCTGATAGTTTTGATAACACAGGGGGGCGGATTGATATATATAGATTTCATAGGGGGCGGAGTGATATTTGTTGGAATATATGCCCTAAATGCCAATTTTAGGACATAATAATTATATTATTTATTTAATATGGGCAGTTTATTTAAATATCATTAATGCGATTAACTATTTAAATAAAAGTCCTTAGAATAATATTTATAGATTCTATCCTTAAGAGTAAGGATATGAGTGACAGAATCTATATTCATAAATATATTCTAAAATAGTCCCCGATCGTAGGATAAATTAATTGGGCATTGATTTATCCAGAAAGATCGGATTACAGTCTACCATCCAAATAATATGATATATTGATTTTGGTGATTGGTCTCATATCATAAGGGTAGATGTATAAGTGCTTGTTGAGAATAAGTGACTGGACATGACCGCTAGTACAACGAATTACATGGAATGGTCAATAATTTGTTGTACAATGTAATGGTGCAATTAAGTCCTTAGACTTGAGACACCACGGTTATCTTGTATTAAGGGTAACGTGATTTGCTGGTGCAATAAAGCTAGTCCTCATCAAGGATTGAATAATGTACTCAGTGGTTACGATCTATTCTGACATGGAGATAAGTGTGTATAGACACGAAATCTGTCAATTAGGGATCCTATGCGATCTATTAATCGAGTAACTAGAAATCCTTGGCCGAGGTAGAATAGTAGAAGTTGTTCCACGTATTATTCATAAGTTACTGATTAAATAGATTTGGACATATGATTGAGTAATAGATTTGACGACCCTATCCATGACTATGGCTCAATCGGGATAATTTAGGTAGAAGGAATTGATTGCATGATTGTTACTAAGGGTTCGTAGAATTTACACTTCATCATTAGTTGGGTAGTCGTGATATACTGCTAGGTATCACTATCGACTTGCGAGAATTAAATTAGAAGAGTTTTAATTAAATATTAATTGAATTAATATTATTTCGCTGCCAATTAATTATGAATCCGAGAGGTCACACACAAATAGAATTTGCAGATTAATTGGATTAGAGAAAAGATTAAATTAATTTTAGGATTGTCCTAATATTAATTTAACTGGGCTCGTAGTAATTTGATATTGATATGATTATTATGAGTCCAAGACTGGTCTATTTGAGACTGGCCCATATGTGGCCCTAGGTTATGTATGTTTCCTATATAATGTAATATTCTGACACAGGTTTAGCTAGCACAAAAATCATAGTTAGAATAATATGTAGGATTTCTCTAGAAACCTAGCGGGGGTGAAATCCAATTAAGGATGAAGATTCTGTGTGGATACTTTCAAAGGCTTCACAATTGGAGAGCTTTGGATTGTTTAGATTCTACAACAGATTCGTCACTAGAAAGGTAATCCTGAAATCTTTAATGCGTAATTAATAGTTGATTATTTATGCATGTTGTAATCTACGTAGTTAGCCATGAACGGATGCATGAGTATTATTTGTTTCTGCTACGTTTATTTAATTATAAAATTTTAAATACCATGCACGATTCTCAACAGTGGTATCAGAGCCACCATTCATGCCTTTTACGTGGTTTTTCGATTTAGCACAAAATTGTTGCACAATTAAAAGTGTCAATTATAGTTTGTGAAACTATTGTGAAAATTAATAGTTTGTGAATCTATTAATTTTATGCCCATTGAATTTAATGAGATTAAATATAGCCCTAGAATTCTTCCCTAATCAATTTCATAAAATTGGTTTTATGGAATTGGGTTTTTGTTTCATAAAAGTTGTTCTTGAAACTACTGTTGATTTAATTTTGAAACTATTTTAAAACTTGTTTTTGAATTTGTTTCAAAATTTTTGGAGAAACAGAATTTTGTGAAAGTGTTTTTCCAAAGTGTGTAAATTCTATTTTATCAATATAAAATTCAAAAATAAATAAATAAATTTGGTCACCTTCTCTCGTATCAGCGGTGTGCCGACGTGACTGCCGGCACGCTGCTTCCCCTCACCATAGGCAGCTGGGCTGCCCCATGGTTAGAGGAGGCGAGGAGCAGCGTACTCTTCACATCAAGTGGCGCGAGGAGCAGCGCTGCTCCTCGCATCAGCTGCACGAAGAGCAGCAGCGTTGCTCTTCGCAGCAGGCATCGCTACCGTCAGGGACGGCAGCAAGCGCCGCTGCTGTCGACAACGGCAGCAAGCCTTGCTGTTGCCAGCGTCGCAGCAGCTACTGCTGCCCTGGTGGTGGCAGCATACTGAAGAAGATGAAAAAAGGTGGGCTGGCGGCACAGGGAAGAAAGAGGAGAAAAAAAAAATTATTTTGGGATTTGGGTAGGGTTTCGAACCCGACCCAGATCCATATTCGGGTTGGATTCGAATATGGATCCACCCAGATCCATATCCCAATCTGATTGGGTTTTGGGTTAATTTTGTTCTATTTTTCTTGAAAGTTTTAATTGGGCTTATGAACTTGGGCTTTCAATTAAAATGTTTGATTTTTTTTTTGGGCTATTGGGCATACAAATACTTGGGTTAATTTTAGATTCAGACCTTAATAAAATAATTGGACTTATTTTATTGTCAGGGCTATTTTAAAGTGTTTTAAAATAGCATTGGACCTCCTTTGTGGTCTGAATTGGGCCAAGCTTTAATTCGGACTTGGAATAAATAGTGTGGACTATTTTATTTTATGAAATAGGTTGTTGGCTTCTGGACTGGACTTTAAATCAAATAAATTGGATTTATTTATCTTTTAAAGTTAGAGCTAATTAATTTGTGTTTGACAAAATTAATTAAAGAAATCCAAATACATTTTTGACACTTTAAATTAATAAATAGTTTATTAATTATTAAATATAATTTGATTATATTTATATTTTGTAAATATGAGATATTTATGGAGTAAATTTAATAAAGAGTTTATTAAATAGAATAAATTTAATAAAGGGTTTATTAAATTGGAAAAAATCTAATGTAAATGGTTTATATTAGAAAATTAATTGTGCTATACTTGTAGTTAATTAACAAATTATTTATTAATTAATTACTACAAATATAATGAGATTATATTTATTTAAATAGGAGATATTTAAGGATCCAAATTAATAAAGGTGTTTATTAATTGGATTAACCTAATATAATGAGATTATATTAGGAGACTAATTGTGCTATATTTGTGTATTACTTTTCTTTATTATTTGCTATGTATGTGGGTGATCATGGACTAGTCTTGTGTGAATGAATGGATGAATGAATGAATGAATAAATGTCATTATTTAATTTATTTACCCTTTTTGGGTTTTATGTAATGTTTTAAAATGGGGCTTGCATGCCTCTTATCCCCATTTTAAAAATGTAAAACCCCTATTCCCATTTATGTATCCCCACTAGATTAGAAATCTATGTACATAAATATAATAGAAGATAAAGATTATGACATCAAGAGTTGGTGGGCCCAGTTCGCGAAAGGAGTTTTGTGAAGCCGAGGAGGAGCAGCCCATGAATCTATCATGTAGGCCCTTTATTTTATTTAGGTATTTAACCCAGTGGCTCGGGTTGATAGTGCTCCTAGTCCATGATCATCCCATTTTATTTTATGCATTTATTTATTTATTTATGCGATAAATATGTGATGAATGCATGTATGTTTCTATTTATTTATGCAATAAATTAAAATTAGAAGCATGTGAAAAGTGAGATCTAAACTAAAGACCAGCAAACCTTCCCAAAATAAATATTAAGTTAATAATGGTGTAGTCTTGAGAATATTATATCATTGCCTTCCGTTATCGTAGATTGGTTTGTGTGTTGGGCAAGTAAGTAGCTGGCTATGTACACATAAGGGTTATTTATTTGTATCAACATATGAACTAAGTCTATATAAGCATGAGATGTGGAAAATTTAGATTCTTACTGGCAACCAAAAATCTATCATGTGAGGTGTCGGTATTGCATTGATCCAAAGTTCCAAGATATTGGGTTTAACTTAAACAATCGATAATGTGAAGTCGAAAGGATTTGAGGCAAGAACAATTGGAATTTGTATGAGATACATTGAATAAAGAGGTTATTCACCTATTTGTTTTAACTTCACCAAAAATCTAAAATGTGAGGTAGGTTAAAGTGAATGGGACCCCAATTCCACTAAGAAAAAAACACCTTATTATTTTTCCGTTTTCTACTAGGGAAGTGTGGGATTCGAAAAATTTAGTGGGGGTTATTGTTTGATTTAAAGACCCAAATCAAATAGTTAATAATATAATTATCTGATATCCTTATAAATTACTGCATATATAATATCAGATGTGAACCTAACCTTCTATTTTGATTAGACCAAACTTCGATGACTAGCTCAATATTTTGAGAATTGTTCTCAGATCTGAGAAAGTCATACACGTTCTAGATGCCCGAAATAATTGTCAAAGAAATGCAAGAGAGCATGGATAATGTATCCATCATTAATTACTTACAAGAGTTGTAAAGTAAGCAAGAAAGGATGACTAGATATGAGATATCTAGTAGTAGATGTGAGTTATCTAGAAAGTTGTTCCAAATAATGGACAACTAGAAGGATTGATTTGAGAGCATATGTTCTCAAGATGAGTATCTTGAGTCCATGAGTTCATTCATGTTTTATCATATGCAGACAAATCTAATCCTCAAAGTTAATTCTTAAGTCTCTCTTGTCATTTATAATGGATTGCTCCATGTGAATACATTTAACACAACCCTTGGAAATGAGAGTCATGTATCAAGGGCAATCTGAAAAGTTGAAACTTGATTATTTCCACTGCAAGAAAAGGAGAACTTCTAGGAGAGGAAAATCTAAAGGATTTCAAAGAGTTTGAAGAAAAATGGACGTCCTCTATAAATATATCTCATCTACCCATTTGGGTGATCATTAATTTTGGAATAATTGTTGTTCATGTGTTTCATTTATTTGGAAAATAATTGAGATGACACTAGTAAATTAACGAATAAATCTTATGTGGATAATGACAGATAATCGAGTAATATGAGAAATTTAGAGATACTGATAACTCTAGATTATCGTGGCACTTATGACTAGGTCATGGAGGAGAAACAAGAATCACACAATTAGTGAATGAAGGACTGGTAAGCCCTTGAGGCCCCGGGACATTCCCCACACATGAATCTTGTGTTCTTAAAAATGATCAAATCACCTTTTGTAGGACAAAGTCAAAGGACCACAAATATTTAGGGTTTTGTACATAGGGATGTACATGGGCCATTTGGCGAAATAGCCCAATAAGGATTTTAACTACCTTACATATACTTATGATTGTCATAAATGTATATCTGAACCGTTTGAAGCATTCAAGGAATTCAGAATTAAAGTAGTAAATCAAAACTAGAAATGAGAAGTAAGTCTCAATGATGAGATCATGGAGAGTTCTTAGCTTCAATTTCTGATAGTATCTCAAAGGAAAATAATATAGTTATTTCATTGACTCATTTTGGAACTCTGATGCTTGATGAAGTGTTGGAGAGAATGAATTGGACCTTGTTGGACATGGTCTGTAATTGATAAACTATGTTGAATTGTAACTTAGCTTGTGAGGCTACATTCTCCTTATAGCAGTCCATCTCTTGGATAAGTTCACTTCCAAATTAATCTTAAGTACTTCATGTAGGATATGAGATAAAAGGATACCTAATCTTAAGGTGTTAAGAATGAGGGTTATCCTGCTTTCAATCAAAGGCTTAAGATTGATAAATTGGAAATGAGATTGGACAAGGATAATTGGTTATCCCAAAGATTCGTTGGGATATAACTTTTATTCCTTTGTTGACTAGAGAGTCTATTAGCAAGTATAACTTCTTCTTGGAAGAATGGTTCATCTAAGAAGATAGTGTGAGAAGAAAAGTATGACTCAATGGGAGTCACTAAGCAACCAGCTAACCCAAGTCGAATCTAGGATTTAATCCTAGATAACTTAATCCAAGAACAACCAAATTATTTCACAGTTTTTCCAGATTAGAAAGATGACAATAATCATGTTGATGATTTTTGTCAGCTATGAATAGTTATGTTTGACATAAGCTTAAATGGCTTGAGGCCATAAGATCTTGAATGGATAAAGGTAGAGACCTTTAAAACAAATGGTGAAAGATTATAGTCATAGACAAGGAGTTGACTATGAGGAAATATTTTCACCAATTGTTAAAATTCATTATGATTTGTTGGCCATAGTTGCATACTACTATTATGAGATATGGTAGTTGGATGTCAAAACGACATTCCATAATGACTTCATTAATGAAGACATTGACATGGGATTGTCAATATGTTTTGAGACCAGTGATGAGTCACAAAGAGTGCAGACTAAAAGGGATCCATTTATGGACTTAACCAAGCCTAAAAAATCTAGAACATTCGATTGACTTCATTGAGAATGAAGATGAATCTTGACTACACAAGTAGGTATAGTTATTCAAATAAATTCTCCAAGTAAATTTTTGGATAATCCGCTTAAATCCTTGGAAGTTGACCTATAGTGATAGATCAAAATGATTAATGGGTTTTTCCCAAAAAGGTGTTAAAGGTGTTTAACATACACATAGTTTTTAAAAGAGGATTGTTCTCTTTTAAAACATGATATTTATCTCTCTAGAGCTATGAGTCCCAAGACTGCTAAGAGAGAGAGACTCAACGCATAAGGTTCAAAG